>JBAGKM010000008.1:853798-875533 GCA_037177155.1 Melanotaenia catherinae
ATTGAATTTAATTGAATTGAACTAAATTGAATTGAACTGAACTGAACTGAATTGAATTGAACTGAACTGAATTGAATCCAATCGAACCGAATTGAACTAAATTGAACTGAATCGAATTGAATCGAATAGAATCGAACTGAATTGAATTGAATTGAACTGAATTGAATTGAACTGAATTGAATTGAACTGAATTGAATCAAATCGAATTGAATTGAATCGAACTGAACTGAACTGAATTGAACTGAATTGAACTGAACTGAATTGAATTGAATTGAACTGAATTGAATCAAATCAAATTGAATTGAATTGAATCAAACTGAATTGAATTGAGTTGAACATCCCTTAGAAGGAAAATGGAGAGCTTCTTTTCATTAATTGTTTGTTGTTACCGATAACAACGGTACTGGTATGCCGGTGATTCGGGGCATTACCTGATAAGTTAATAGCTGTAAAGGTAAAATTATTCTTATTTCTGAAAAGTGAAGAATCTTCCAAAGATTCTTTTATCTAGACGGTGATCCAGATCATCCCAAAATCCAATCAGTTGTTTCTTTATGTCTTTTCCATATTTCCTGAAACGTTGTGAGTTATGATGCCTGAAGACAGACGGACGAACTAACGCAGCGTAACAAAACAAAGAAAAAAGAAGAATGAATGCAGAATGAGTTTGGGCTATCCTGCAACAAATGAATGAGGAAAACTCAGGTGGAGGGAAATCATCAGCTCTTCCTACTACAATAGGACCAAGTTAGGAGCAGACATCCTTGACGAGATGCGGAGGCAGCGTTCATCTGGAGCTGCCGCTAGGAGATGCCTGTTGTGACTGCACAGAATGCAGGATCCTGTACCGGAGTCGCACGAAACCGGAATGATCCGTGTTCATTGTTGAACTGTCGACATGTGATGCAATAAACCAGTGCCAGCTGACAACCAGCGCTCTGTTTCCTTACTTTAGCATCATATGATGCTTGTTTTCTAATGGTTCCCCCTCAATTAAATGATAAAAGAATCTAAAAAAAATTGGCCTCTGTGAATGCCACCTTTACCATGTTTATGTGTGGACACAGGGTCAAAATGACCCCCTCTGCTGGTTCTAGGGGGTACTGGAATGTTGGCAGTTCTGGTGTTCAAAACGTTCCTGGATCCAGATCACCCCCAAAATCTAATCACTTGTTCCTTTATTCCGTTTCTGACATTTCCTGAAATGTCCATCAAAACCCATCCATAACTTTTTGAGTTATATTGCTAACAGACAGATGGACAGATGGACGGCCAAACACCGAAAACATGGCTCCTCTTTGGCGGAGATAAAAAAGCAGAAAACGATGTCGGCTGAGATGATGAAACAGTAGGAAGAATCCATAAACAGTACCTATAAACCTTGTTTTACACAAACATTAATAAACTAATCAAACTCAAACAAACTCTACCTACAAGAAAAGAACACCGGCTAGAACGTTAATTCAACATAAATCACACATACCAATAAAAAAACTACAAAAAAGAAATGCCTCCACTTGGTTTCACCCAATCATCTACAGCTGTAGTTAGGAAGCGCTGGGTTGGCCACTCCCAAACACCGATCCTGCAAGGTGGGTCCAAACAAAGAACAACGTTAAATTTCAACATAATGACCAATGCAACACAATACCGACTCAAACATCCCGGGATGGTGCAGCAGGTTACATGTCAGCAGAACAGGAAAAAGTACATTTAAACAAACATGGAGTTAAGGTTAATGCAAGGACGAGTGGTGAACAGTTACTAACTCACTCACTTTGTCACAGGATATTTACTCCTTGTGCAAAATAAGAAAATATTTCAGCTTGCGTTATGTACAACATGCACAACTGAACCATGACCAAATAAAACACGTATGAAATGTGCTTCCTACCCCACTCCTAACAGACTTCATTTATGTTCCCCCAGCACCTGTTGTTTTACAGATCAATGGTATCGGTGGAAAAGCCGATGTCCGATATTTAATTCTGAAGCCAATAACGTCCGATACGATGCTGTGCCGACAATATCATGCATCTCTAATTTTATCTGAGATATTCTAGCACATATCACATGCTTCTTCTCCTGAAGAAAGAAAAAACATTTTAATCATCAGTGAAATTTTTAGAATATATTTTCATTCAGCCTTTAAAAACCTGAGAAGCAGAAGCAGTGATGGATCTGACTTCTCAAGCAGGAGAAGATCTTCTATGTGTGCTGCAGATTTTCCACTGAAGACAGAAACGATGAGAATAATAGATCAGGATGTCAGAGAAATATTCCCCACCTCCTCTGAGGAATGATAATATTCAGTGTGGTTTACATGTTCATAAATCAGCAACATGTAACAACAGGAGCTGCTGCTCGTCCTTCATCCGTCACGACGTCTGTCTGAGACACGAAGGCCTGAAATAAAGTGGAATGTCAGTCAGCTACGTTCCAGCTCCAGCTTTCTCACCTGCATCCATCAGGAATCACCTGCTGTCTGGGTTCAGTGGTTAGAGCTCCCCCTGCTGGTTACAGTCATGAACAGGCCTCCTTTCCTGCCTCAGTCTGATTCCATGTTATCTTTCAGACATTCTGGAAGCGACTGTAACGCTGAATATAAACGTTTTGTGAGTTGAACTCGGTTGTTGCAGCTGTGGACTGATTATTCTCCTCAGACCCGGAGACTCAAGCCTTCCGTTGTAAAATAGAAGTTAGACAAGATGTCTCCTGGAGTTCAGACACATCGGGACAAAACCTCAGAGGATGATGGAGCAAATTCTGGTGATCTAGTTATTTCTGAGGCTTAAATGGAGCCAGGATTCTTTGCAGGTTTTTATTAATGTCAGCACATTATCTGACATCTGAACTCCGCTCAGTAAAACTGTCTTTAATCACTTCGTCGGGACGAAAGCAGCTGAGCTTTTTTCTTTCTGTTTTTTGTCTCAGCATTTCAGTTATTTGTGGGAAATTAGTCCATGTTGTGACTTCCAGCTCGCTGTGGATGTCAGATGATGTTCAGATCACAGCTGATTTTAAGTTTGCTGAGGTTTACATGGAAGTACGTACACTGTAAAACACACCATTGGTTCTAATAGAATATATTTAGTGGATATAACTTTATTTTAACTAGTTGTTATTAACAACAATCTTAAATAAGTCCTATAAACTTTGGAGAGCAAAAGGTTGAATAAATGAATGTATTTAAGTTGATTCAATGCTAATGAGTACATGAAAATGGTGGTGGGGGGTGTTTGTGAGGGTGGGGGTTACTGCTGTCCACTTCTTTTAATAACAAATTAGAATTAATTCATCATATGCAGCTTTGAACTTTTACGTTTGGAGTTTAGACATACTACCCAGTACTTTTAAAAAGTATTTATTTGATTGATCAGTTATTCAAATGACACAAAAAGGTTTCTAATGATTTCAGTCAGAGGTGTAAAAATTAGGAATGAACTATAATTTCATGTCTATTTTCCAGTTATACAAACGTTTGCTGCGTGTTTCCAGCAACGCAGACATCAGTGCACCTGCACAGCCTGCACCTTCATTCATCCAGAAAAGTTCCAGAAAAGTTTCCACAGCAACAGAAAACTATGGAGAACTTAGTTAATACATCTGTACTGAATCTGATCAACATCTACTGACAGCAGATGTGCCCCAATCTTTAACACTGCTGTAATCAAACCTTTATTTAGATTTAGAGGTCATCGTAGCCCAGAGACAGACCTGGTGAAGGTTACCAGTGATCTTCTCATGGCCTCAGATAAAGGACTCCTGTCTGGACTCATCTTGTTAGATCTCAGAGCTGCACTCGATACCATCGATCACAACATTCTGCTACAGAGGCTTGATCATGTTACTGGGATTAAAGGACCTGCAATAGGCTGCTTTAAGTCATATTTATCAGATAGATTTATGTTAATGTAAATGATGAATCTTCCTCACACACCAAAGTTACTCATGGAGTTCCTCAGGGTTCTTGGACCAATACTTTCATGTTTTACTTAATATCATTAGACAGCATGGTGTAAACTTTCATTGCTATGCAGATGAAAATAATCCGTTTGTTAAATTACAAAGATGTTTTAAAGACATAAAGACCTGGATGACTCTGATTTTCTCCTTCTAAGTTCAGACAAGACTGACGTCTTTGGACCTAAAAATCTCGGAACACAATTGCCTAGCTATGTAATTCATCAGGATGGCATTAATTTGGCTTCCAGTACTACAGTGAGGAACCTTGGAGGTATGTTTGACCAGGCTTTGTCCTTTGGCTCGCATTGTAGGACTGCCCTTCCGTTACTTCAAGATTGGATAACTGCAATTCCTTATTAATGGGCTGTTCCAAATATTCCCTGAAAAGTCTCCATCTGATCCAAAATACTGCAGCGAGGGCTGTGGTGAGAACTAGTAGGACAGATCATATTTTCTAGTTTTAGCTTTTCTTCATGGGCTCCCTGTTAAATCTAGAATAGAACTGAAATGTCTTCTCCTCATATAAATCTCTCCATGACCAGGCTCCATCGTATATGAAAGATGTCATAGTTCCTGATATTCCCAACAGAGACTCTGGGAAGTGGTTTCCAGAGTCTCTAAGAGTCCAATGGGAGGCGGAGCCTTCTTATATCAGGCCCTCTCTAATGGAACCAGCTTCCAGTTTGGGTTTGGGAGGCAGACACCCTCTCCACCTTTAAGATAAGACTTGAAAATGTCCTTGTTGATAAATCATTTAGTTATGGATGGCCGAGCCATTCCTTAGCTACGCTGCTATAGGCTTAGACTGCTGAGAGACGTCCCATAATGCACTGGGCTCTTCCTGTTACCTGTCTGCTCCTTATCTTCCATGCAGAAACATATGACAGTACTGGCATCATTAACATAGTTCTCCTCTCTCAGCAGATCTTCCAGGCTAAAAGTTGTCGTGTCTGTTAGTCTCTCTTTCCTGTCCTCTCCACCCCGACCGGTCGAGGCAGATGGCCTTCCTCCCTGAGCCGGTTTCTGCCGGAGGGTTTTCCTTCCTGGTACCAGGGGTTTTTCCTTTCCACCGTCGCTTCTTGCAGCTCAGGATGTAATCTGTTGGTTTGCTTTAACTTGGGTATTATTTATTATGAACTGGCTCGAACGGATTTGTCTGTAAAGCTCTGAGATGATGTCGTTGTAAAGTGGTGATACACATAAAGTTGAATTGAAATGAGTAATATGCATTCACTTGACCAAAGTTATGAGAAAATAGTAACATTTTTGTAAACTATGAAAGATTTGCTCTGTAATAACATTATTTTGTGTGTGTTTGTGTGTGCACGTGTGTGCATGAGTGTGTGTGTGTGAGTGTGTCAGTGGGAGATTTTTATTTATGCATTCGTCACACGTGCCTGTGCACAACGGCTTCTGGACGGGAACAGGCTTTTTGCTGTGTCACCTGATCAAAGCAAATCATCTTTAAAACTCAAGTTTAAATGTCTTATATAGATGCAAAAGTGTGTGTGTGTGAGTGTGTGTGTGGGTCTGACTGAAAGAGGAATGCTGGTGAAATATGAAGCATTACCAGTATGTTGTTGGATGAACAGTGAAATAAGAAGCTCTTACACTGAAAATCTGCCTCCCCATGAACCCGGCTCGTCGTGGGTAAGACCGTGTACACAACAGTACAGAAAATGTTCCAGATTTAATCATAATCCCTCAAATTTGCTTATGGATCTGAAACCTAAAAATGATTTGAATTTCCCAACGAGTTAAAGGAATTAATGTAATTTTCTCGTTTAATTTTATTCATCTTTTTTTTTTTTTATTTTAAAAGGTGATTTTTTTTCTTTACATGTTAGTTTAGACAATAAAAAAATAAAACAAATTTAAAAAATGAATAACAGAACGACAGAAGCAGATGATTTCCTCCAGTATTTATTAGCGTACAGATCAATAACCGATCAATGTGATGGATTTAAAAGCAGGCAGGTTAAACCGACAGAAACACTGTAACATCACTTTTGACAAGAAGTAAACACGTGTGACGTCATTAAAAACAGGAAAAAACAAACAAGGCTTCAAACAAAGTATAAAAAAAAACACTGAACTTTTTTTCTGTAAATCAATAAAATTGAAGTTAAAAGTTAGAAAACGGAGACAGAAACATCCAACAGGTGAGTTCACCTGCTCGTCTACTTCCTGTTTGGGACTGATCAATGACCCAACTGGAGCGACGTCACCGGCCAATCGCTGACGAAGACTTTCTTCCCTCTCTGCAACCAGCCAATCAGAGTCACTGCCGAGATGACGTCATCAGTTAAGGGCCAGCAGCACAAATCACATGATGACATCAGTGAATCGCCTGTCTCACCTGAGGAACCTGCTGGTGAGTCAGGTGGTCAGCTGATTTAGGCAGAATGCTGGGTGAGTTCGAGGTCAGAGGCGGAGCTTGTTTGGCGCTCTACAACCCGCTGAGCCTTACAGGCGGCCATCTTGGCCTGAATGTCTCCCTTCCTCTCAAAGTAGTCGACAAGTGGAGGCTCAGTGAGCAGCGACGCCAGTACCTGCTCAAAGGTGATGGACCAGTCTACATCCAGCACGCTGCCCCGCCTCTGCTCGGCACCGATCAGCACGGTGTCATCAGCGATGTCCTCGCACTGCAGCGAGCCGGAGCTCACCACCGAGTACGACGACACCGACGTGTCATCTTTGGTTTCCTCGTCAGATGTTTGCGGAGCCGGCGACTCCAGCTGGGCATCGGCCAAAGCCTGGCACACCTGAGCCTCACCTGAAGCTCCCTCGCCGGGCACCCCCCCATCCTCCAGGGCTGTGGGCGGGGCTTGAGGCGTGGTCTCCGGCTTCCTGCTGCCATTTCCAAACTTCTTGCCCACTTCCCCGATGTGCAGCAGTAGGCTGGCCACGGTGGCGATGGAGTGATAGAGCTCCTGCTCCAACGGCTCCTCGCTGAACATGTTGTACAGAGTTTTACACAACTCGATGAACTGCTCCTGCACACACACACACACACACAGGTTAACACACAGGTTAACACACCTTCACACACTCACCTGCACCATGCCTCACCTGATTCATCCTGGGCAGGTCTTTGATTGTCTCTTTTTTGGGCTCCTTCTCTTTGGCCCACATCCTCAGGTAATACCTGTAGTCCTTCACCTCTGAAACAGACACAGGTGAGGGGTCAGACAGGCATGTGCACCTGACAGACCGAGGTTAGGGAGGTAAAGTTTCAGTGTGAACGTCACCTGTACACACTGTCGGGAGGGGGAGGGCATTTACCTTTTTTTTCCTCACCGTCTCCTCCACCATCCTTTCCCTCCTCACCTGTTCAGAGAGGAAATCATCATCATCACTATCATCCTCATTATCATCATCCTCATTATCCTCCTCCTCATTATCATCATCCTCATTATCCTCCTCCTCATTATCATCATCCTCATCATCCTCCTCCTCATTATCATCATCCTCCTCATTATCATCATCCTCATTATCCTTCTCCACATTATCATCCTCATTATCCGCCTCCTCATCATCATCCTCCTCATTATCATCATCCTCATCATCCTCCTCCTCCTCATCATAAACTAAACAGAAATAAAACCTTGAACTGATTGGAGATGAGCTGTGACAGTAATCAGATTACATTCTGAACATTCGGCATCATGACACACCCCTGGCCCTGTGATGTCATTACAGGTGTGACACCTGCACCTGGGTTCTCGTACGGTTCTGGTAGGACATTCTCTGCTCAAGAACACAGAACTTCAGCAGAATTCATTCACGCCTTAAAACTCCAAACTGAGGCGACCAAAACCAGCAAAAGCCGTCTTTTTAAGTTTGAGGGTTCCAGCGGTTGTGGAGCCGACTTCAGGCCTCTACAGCAGCGACCTCCACCCACCCCCCTCTACGACCACTGAGTGGTTAATTGTGTGAATATAAGACTTGAAAATTGTCATAAATAAAGAGGGGAAAGTTTTTTTGGGTGGGTTGTGTAACAAGGCACCTACACACCCTAAATCAGCTTCTCTCACTGAGATGATGCCAAATTGTGATTTTTAATACGTCCAGAAAATGACCTGTTAATTTAACAGTCTCTTTGTATTAACGCATTAATTGTAAAAGGCGCTGATTAAACTTCTTTGAGGGGCTATGTTGTTTTACAATCATCATGCAACCCCCTGGAATGATCTCGGGACCCCCAGAGAAAAGCTGCTCTACAGAAACTCAGGAGGGTCAGACCACACACACCTACTGCTGGAACAGATACTTCCAGTGACCGATGACGTGGTGGAGAAACGAACTGGCTCTAAACCAACTCAGCTCTAGAACCAGAACCAGAACCAGAACGTGGTGTTAGGTGAGTCCAGGAAACGTTGTGGACTTCAGCTGACTGGGTCACTTGACTGGTTCAGGTCTGCTCCGGGTTAATACGGGATGAGGTGAGGCAGGTGAGACACACCTGCTGTGACATCACTGACTGCATGAAACATCATGTCTGACCAAAATGACACAAACCTGATGTCACTTCCTGCTGCCGCAAAGTGTCCAGATCAGACAGGAAGGAAGTTTCTGGAGGGAAACATCACAGAGAAGAAGCCGAAGGAGGAGAAGAAGCAGCCACAGACGAGGAAGAGGAGAAAGAGGAAGCAGCAGAGTGAAACGTTCGGATTGTCACCTGTTGGTTCATGCAAATCAAACAGTTTGTAGATGTGGAAGCTGGTGATCAGCTGACAGCAGGAAGACCGAGGGCGTTTGTGTGTGTGTGTGTGTGTGCTCACCTGGTGGCTGGTCCTCGGTGAAGAAGTGTGCGGCCTCCAGAGCAGACTCCGCCTCCTCAGGACACAAAGCTGCAACAAACAAACAAAGATCCCGTGTAAACAACTTCCCATCAGTTGATGTGTACGTCAGCGTGGGCGTGTCGGCCTGTCTCCGATGGTCGTCTGACGGGTCGACGCGCCTCAATGAGGTGACGTGTACGCAGCATCCAGAGACACCTCTGATGAAGATGGAAGACTACTATGGAAACATGTCAGGTTAGGGTTATAACTAAGTGTCTGATAACATAAGAACTAAACAACTTCCTTGTTTTCTTCGTTTTGACTCGCGTCACGGTTTACGACCTGGACCCTCGTTTACGACCGTACACCCTGATCTGAACATTTTCCCACAAGAAGGAGTACCATCTTGTACTTGGAAATGTTCGTAAACACGAGAACAACACCTGCCAGGGTCTGCGTTGCCATGACAATGCAGTCCCTGGCAGGCAGGTGTGTGTGTGTGTGTGTGCATGGTGTAGCTGTGGATTCCAGCTGCAGGTTTTCAGACTGACAGATCATCTCATCGTCGTCACCAGATCGCTGCTCTCACTCCTGTGGTGACAGCGGGCCTCTCCAGGATATCTGGGTCCTCCTGGTCCTGTCCTAACCCTGACCTGGAGCTCCATATTATTCCTGCCTTCCCGCCCTGCGCTGACATTGCCACCCGTTACGACATCGTACACACACAACCTAGTGGCAGGCATCAGAAATCTCAGCTTCCTCATGTACTCTGTAATCTTTTTGAAATAAAAAACGGGTTGCTTCATTGGGTAGGAAGCGTACAGAAGACACCTGTGTCCGACAGGTGACACCTGACCCTCACTGGTCTGCTCTCTGCTGCGAGTTCGTCATCAGACAGCTGATCTGATTGGTGGGACCACAGAGTGACTTCTGATCAGATTCTGTTGGCGACCTGTGTTGGAAAGTTATGCTAACTGAACTATTATGGTTGATACACAAGCAGATTTTGGTCAGTGACTTGAGATGGGAGACAGGCTGGACATCTCATCATTCATGCTGGATGCGTCTTTTCTTTGGACTAAAAAACATTTATTTCTCTTGAACAATTAAACATGAGACAACGTTAAAGGGTTTGGTTGGAATTACAGGGGAGCTAAGGGGAGCTCGGCTCCCCTAAAAAGCAAAGAAGCTCCTCATTTTTTCAAAAGGTTCTTGATGTTTCTTAAAAATGCACCAATACCACATTTTTTCAAACCGAGTACAAGTACTTACATTTAAGTACTTGTTGATACTGACTACGGATATGAGTGGTGAGGCTGGGTATGGCTGTAACATGGGGGGAGCTGTAAGGCCTTAGAGATGAGCGAGGAGTCATGTGATCGTTTCAGTGTTTACCCACTTCCTTCTCCATCTCTCATGGTTGTCAGGCCTGGAAAAGGGAACGTGCATATTTTATTGAGAAAAAAAAACTATTTTCAGTTACTAAAGTAAACTTTTTTTAGTACTTATACAACAGAGGATAAATTCATTTGACCTACAGCAAATTAAATTGTTGTTTTTTTAGACCAAATGTTATGTATTTCCCTTTTTCTAATTTCCAGCCACAGTGCTGACAGTTAGCTGAACGATGCCTGCAGGCTCGGGGTGGGCTGTAACATATGTTTTAAAGGTGTTATAACCATCCCCTCACATAAAAGTAATAATCATTTCCTCGTTCTATTTATTTCAAAGCATGTCTAGACAGTGAGAAAGACGAGAAATGCTGCTGTTACAACCCACCCTGGTAGTCGGGCAGTTTGTAACCAAGGACCGCCATGTTTTTGACATTTCCACTAGAAATCTGTGATATTTGAATTGGAGCCATTTGTAGTAAAAAATGTGGGTGTTTTATATAAAAGTTAAAACAGTAGTGAGCTGCTGAAGCAAAAAGTGTTGCACCACACCCAGTCTCTACTAATAAATCCCATTACTGTCCACTGGTTCGGAGCACGGGCCAGGATATCGATGCAACGGCCGAGTGGTTAATTGTGTGAAATATCAAACAGGCATCCTACGGCCAACTTCTAAACCTACAGCCTGAAAATGGGCAAAATCAGAAATAAGATGGACAGAGTTCCGTTCACCAGCATGAAGAGGCAGCTCCAAACTGGGATATTTCAAATAACGCCAATGGTGGCGAAATTTGTTTTAGACACCAATGACAAAAATTCTAAATGTAAGACTTTTTGGTGGATTCGATTCACCACTGTGACAAGGCCCAGAATGCCCAGAATCAGTGAAATGTCACCAGTAATAAGTTTGTTCTGAACACCCGATAATCAAAGCTTAAGATGTCAGGCTTGAAAATGACCAGAATCTTTTTACACCATGAACCGCTTCATTTGCTGCTTTCTGTGGTTGTCCACGAACTCCCCGTCCCTTTGTGAGACTTCTCTGATTGCATCAGCTGCAGACAGCAGCAGCAGTAACCGTGTTTTTGACTTTTAATTTTTTATTCGTTTTTACACAGTATGTTGTTTCTGAGGATTGTTAAATAATATTTATGTTCTGCTTTTAAATGTTGGCAAATCTATTCTTTTTTTTAAATAAATATAAGATAAACTTGAACAAGTGAACTAAACAGACATTTGGTTTGCGTCAGACTCAGGAGAAGGTAATTCTTTCTTTCTCTCCATCTTTCCGAGGAGGAACATAAGATTTCTGCGTGACTTCTAAGTGCATGTAGAAGAAGGAATGTAAACGGCCATGAACAGGTACGAGCAGGTGATTCAGAACATGTGGGATTTATCAGCAGCTGATTACTGACCAATATGTTTGTACCTATGAACTTTCTAAATTTAGCTGGTTGACCTGGTCTAGGAGTCTAAAGGCCCATTTGTGCTCCCGTACATGTGCAAACATCACCGTCCTCATGCTTCGATAGCGTGTCTTATGTTGCCATGGTTGTTGAGTAGGGGGCCGTGCTGAGCTCGGACTTCACTCCCGTAAGCCGATGTCAGGTTCAGACGCCGTTTGGTGGTGGTAACGCGTCGCTAACCGCCCACCACGGCCTAAACACTAGTCTTTCTTTAAAAGCTCGTCCAGTTTCTACCTTTGTTGTCCTCATATTCAGTCTTCTTCTGCTTTGTTTTTCCTTCCTGTTCCTCTTCTTCTCTGGCTTCTTTCTTTTGCTGCTCGTTACTCAGCGCTGCCCCTGCGATTTCTGGTGGTTTTGCTTCGTTTTCTCCATCATGTGACGGATAGCGTAGCGCCTGAAAATGGACCATGCTGCGACGAAACTGCGTATCCGTCTGCGTTGAGCATAAATGGATCTTAACTGGACCCCAAGGTCACCTGATCAGGTAAGATGTGTGATGTTACCTGGTGGGAGGTGGAGCTTGAACAGCAGTTTGAGTTTCTCCGTCATGTCTCCATGATACATCCCACCTGCAGCGACAAAAACACACAGATGAAACCATCTTCATGTCAAGCTGGGTCTGTTTTCTGGATCTGGACTCACTGAGTCCAGTGATGAACTCTTTGAAGTTGACAAGCCCATCCTGGTTCTGGTCCAGAAGTCTGAAGAGTCGGGCCGACAGTGTGGGGGTGTGACCTCCACAGACCCAGGGAGCGAGAGCAGAGAAGAGCTGGGCGAACTGGACCGGGTCTATGCGGTACTGCTCCAGGTACGGCAGACTGGGGTCATGGCGCTCCGCTGCAGAGCTGCTGGAGCCCCAGTAACAGCTGGTCATGTGTTTGGACTGAACCGGGTCAGACAAAGAGACGGAGACAACCAGGTTAGACACAGAGGACAGCGACGTCTGAAGGAGGAGACCTGGTTTAGATTTGATCCCGACCTTAAACAGACAGTAGAGCTCCTCCAGCTCCTCGATGCTGAAAGCTGACTCCGTCATCATCGCCCTCACCTGCACACAGAAAAACATCAAACTGAGCTCCGTGTCCTCAGGAGACCGTTAGCATTAGCTAACAACATGCTAACACCTACCACACTCCTCTTGGCTGTGTCCTCCAGAGACTGGATGACCTTTAACCTCTGCTTGAACCTCATCTGCTCGATGACATCAGAGCGCAGGCTGCCGAACCTCTGCAGAGAGAAGAAGGTTCCATCATCGTCGATAATGTCCCGGATTCAGACAGATTCCAGTCTAATCTCAGAACAGGTGTTTAACAGCTTCCTGCATCACTCTGACCTCATAGGACGACTTGATGAGGTCGAAGACATCCATCTCAGGTGGGGGTTCATCTCCACACGTCAGCAGGGCGTGCAGGTGGGGGATGGGTGGAGCCACAGTCTGTTTATTCACCACATTATCCAGGTACCTGCAGGACAGGTGTGATGAACTGATCATTTTTATCCTCCTTTAATTCCTGATCAGTGTCGATCTAAACTATGCCTGCCAACCTGAACCTGGTCCAGGTCTCAGCTAGTTCTTAACCTATTTTGCATCTGGTCTGGACTCCTACCTGCCCAAAATGGTCATGGCCTCTCCCTCGTCATTGCAGGACAGCAGGGCGTCCATGTTGTCATGAAGAACAGCCAACGCCACCTGCAGGTCAATGAGAAGACATGATGCTTTCGTGATGCTGCTGCACCGAGGTTCTGATGAGAACTAGCAGGAGATCATATTTTTCCAGCTCTACCTCCTCCTCATCGGTTTCCTGCTGAATTCAGAGTAGAATTTAAAATTCTTCTCCTCACATGAGCTCCCAGTCTGGCTTCAGGTATCAGACCCTCTCTACCTTCAGATCATCTTCAAACTTTCCTTCCTGATAAATCTTAGCAGGTCTGGCTTGGTGACCCTAATCCATCCTTTAGTTCTGCTGCTATAGGCTGAGGCTGCTGGGGGACGTCCCATGATGCACTGGGCTCCTCTCTGTTCTCTTTACTCTCCATGACGTTGTTGTTGTTGTCATTGAATTGTATGTTTCTTTCTCAGCAGGTATCCCTGGCTTAGATGGCCCTAGATGACCTGGTTCTGGTTCTTTCCTGTTAAATGGGACTTTTCCTCTCCAGTGCTTCATGCAGCTCAGGATGGAGGACTGAATCACACTAGATTCCATGAGAGTTCATTTCTTTATCTGCTCTCTATGATTTGATGTTGTATACATTCGGATTTGGACTTGTGGACTTACTTCATTGTAAATTGGTGCTACATGAATAATCAGTAAACCGAACTGAGAGGTAACGGTCAGCAGGTTTATACCTGGAAGATAACTTTGATTCCTTCGTAGAAGAAGCAGTCGACCAAAAGGACAGCGCTGTCGAACGGCATCACGGACAGGAAGAGGGTGAGGAACCAGGAAAGGCTGATGGTGGAGATGACTCCCATCTCCTGCATGTGTTCATATAGCAGGGGGAGGAAGGCCCGGGTCAGCTCCTCAAACACCCCCTGATCAACCAGAGCTCCTGTAGGGACAAACCTTGTGAGACTGGGCGGCACCTCTGTGGTCTCACCGTAACTGCTTTGCTATTCAGATAAAACAAACCCTTTTGTTTTGTTTTTTGGTAAAAACAAAATTGATGTGGATCCTTGTCAACATCCAGACAGTTTCCCTAACTTAGTCTGTAACTTATCAGTTCTGCACATTCTTGATTCTGGTGGTGCTTCTATTCCTGTAATAGAATCCAGTCTGCTTATGGACCCTGATCTTTCTACCAGACCTGGTTCCGTTAAAGTGTAGCTCCACCCCCTACTTTCTGCATAACTCCACCCACTGCCAAATACATAAAAATGGCTGAAACTGTGAGGGTTAGGGTGGGAGGTGTGGGGTAATCAGGGGGCGGAGAGTGGGCGGGGCTGAATAAACAGGCAGAAATGATTGACAGACAGCAGCTCAGCTCAGATTCAGCAGATTCACCAAGCAGCTACACCACAGAGCGTCTTTGATGAGGAAGACTTTCCCTCCTGAATATCCTCAGCTACACATGAACCAGGTGGTTCTGAACGTATCAGTCTGAGCCGTTAGCGCTGTTAGCTGTTAGCGCTGTTAGCCGTTAGCGCTGTTAGCTGTTAGCGCTGTTAGCCGTTAGCGCTGTTAGCTGTTAGCTGCCTGTCAGCAGCTCTGGAAAGCTGTGGAGACTCGCGGCAGGTTGTAGCAGCTGCTGGAAGTTGCTGCTGCTACGATTTGAGCTGCTGTCTGTCACCAGATGAGCATCAGCAGGTAAAGAATAAAGTCGGGTTTTACTTTTACACCCTCAGAAGCACAAAACCGTCCCTTTGCAGGAAGATTTCACCAGAAACTCTGTGGAAGAATAGAAGTCTGAAACTAGCAGATCTACACCAGATAAGTTCACATCCCTTCATATTGGTGGGTGTGGCTTTCTACGCCTGCAAGGTGAGGCCCCGCCTACCTGCATCTGGAGGGAGGGGCTGTGGGGTTTTAACCTTTTCTCGTGATGTAGATAACCTCTCTATGTTACTTGGTTTAACCCTGTAGGTTTCCATTCATGCTTTTTTAATCCCGTTTTTAAAATAAATTTAAAAAATACAAATTTTATCAACAGTGTATGTGATTTTCATTACAATTAAGTAAAACAGTTGTTTACAGCTAAAAACCAAAACAAAACTAAACACATTTTTAGGTGCACTACCCCTTTAATGATCCAGGTTGTATGATCAATCTTGGCCTTTTTACTGACACCAGTTTTGTAATCGACCCTGTTCTTATTACCGACTCTAGTCCGTTTATGGACCCTTATTTAGTTTCTAACCTCTGTCTTGTTAACAACGCCCAGTCTCCCAGCAAGGCCTTGCTTCTGTTACAGACCCTGGTCCTGGTAGAGAAGCTGGTCATGTTCTGACCCTGGTCTTGTTACTGACCTACGACCCTGGTGTTGTAGTAGTCTGGCAGCATGCGCTCACACAGCGCCACCAGAAGCCAGAAGGCCTCTTCCTCGGTACAGTAGAGCAGCAGGACGGAGGTGACGATGTTCATGGCCTGAAGGAGGAGACAATGAGTCAGTCTGAATGAAAACATCTTTTTGGGCCAAACTCTGCTCTTGATAATTCATTGGAATAGACATGATTTTCCTTTCAGTTTTTCAGTCTAAATAACTGATTCAATTAATCTATTATTTTACACACAATTATCCAAAAAGAAAACCGTCTTTATCAGAAGGTATAAAGGATGAGTCCTTGTTTTATACCTTTGGCTTTCTGTAGGTCAGAAATACTGCTGTTGGGCAGCTGTAGCTCAGGAAGAACAACAACCGGAAGGTCAGTGGATCAGTTCATGACTAGTGTCATGGGGAAAGACACTGAACCTCAGATTCCCTTCTTGTATGTTTGTGTGTGTACATAAAAAGCATTTACTATAAATAACAGAAGTGGTAAATGAGGTGTGTGTGTGTGTGATTGGGTGAATGTGACATGTAGTGTAAAAGTGCTTTGAGTGATCAACATGTGACCAGAAACACACTAAATACGTACAGTCCATTTACCATGATAAAAGACATCATTAAAACGGTAACATGGTGCTAGTGTTTGGGGGGTAAATCCGCACCCCCCCGACGTGAGGATGGCCCACCCAGGTTATTCTCTAGGTTATTGTCATGCATTTTTTTATATTTTAGTTATGTTTTTCTGCGTGTAAACAGCGGATGTCGGTGTTGTACGTATGCTGACATATCCTTGGGTCAATTTGACCCATTTTAAAAAGTTAATTCCATACAACTGCCTGAAAATGACATGGAATAACTGTTTGTGTCTGATCATCTCCTTCAGCTTTGACCTGATCAGCTCTTTCCTTTTGACAGAGATTTTGATGCCAGGACGAAGAATGAGCGGAACCGGACCATGTTCACGCGTATACTATGCTCCTTGCTTGTAAAATTAATTATGTATATTTTGGATGAATTTTGTATGTTCTATAAACATTTATAGCATCTGTGGTCCTCCCGGATAGTGCAGATGCTGATGAATCTGTGACTGGGTCTGCCCCTTCCATATCTTAACTTTCCAAGTGGTAAGATAACGTGTGTCCCAGTTCCCAGACCCTGAACTGGGACACACCTATAGACAGGACACCCTGGATCCAGTTTTTAAAGTAGGGAGGTCTTGAAGATTTCCAGTGAAGGAGGATTAGTCGACAAGCTGGAAGGGATCCAAAAGCTACCTTACTGGACTGTACCACAGTGAATTTTCCTTTTACTGACTTTCTTTTACCTATCACTGCATCGACTGAAGCTTGCGTTGTGATGCTTTTTGGTTAGGTATGATCTACGAAATGGCACATATTACTCCACTACTTCTTTTCTTCTAAAAGTCTGTAGTACTTCTTTCATTTAATGGTATGATCCTGGTCTTTCCTCGGATGTGACTGGCCGCATATGCCTATCAAAATTAAGTCCCGCCCCTTGCAAAGACATATTCCTACTCGACAAGACTCGACTCTTCTCATTCATTACAACAAATCAGCTCTTGGAGCCGGCTCGTTGATGAACAACACATCACCACTGAAGGCTCTGTGTTGTTAGCTTCTTTGGAAGCATGTAGGTTTGTCCATTTGTGTTAAAAAAATTACCCAGAATCCTTTAATCTGAGAGCTATGTAGAGGGGTAGAAATGCAAGAATAAAAGTTGACTTTTATCTTTTTTGTGTGACATAGTCGAGCAATTCTTCTTTTAAACCTGCTCTGATTATTGAGACATTATAAATATAGCTGTATATTAGCCGTGAGCCCACTAAACATACAGTCTAGTCGTCCATTTGACATCCAGGTAGCTGCAGCCTTTGTTGCACAAATGCATCGTCACTGAATGGTTGCAGAGCTTTTTCTGGTCTTTTAAATTTCCTTGGAAAGTTAAGAAGAAGAATAACTAAGATAATTTTTAAAGAAACTAATTTATAATACATACAATAAAATAGTGAAAATATTTATTGGCTGAATAGTTTCTCTCCTTCTCCAGCTTTTTCCTTCTATACCTCAAACATCTGGTGCTTTGTCTTCAGCAGTTAATGATTGAGTTTCACATTTCATTTCTTACCATATGCATTCAGTTAAGATGAACTCAGGACACAGTCCAGCATCTCTGAGCAGAGATTTTCTTACTTGCTTTTCAGTTATTGTTTTGCTAGACTTGTCCGTGCAGAAATTAAGGTAATAAATAATGATTGTTTTGGACTGGAAGTCTCTAAAATGTACCTGTTCTACACATTAATGTCTATTTTACAAATTGTTATTTGATACCCACACTTTTCTGGCAGTTATTTAGCTTTATTAAAGCAGTAATACAAACATCCCCAAAAGTGAGAGCTCCTCTCTACAGGTGCTTCAGCACAGTTCTGTTTTGAGAGGTTTGGTCTCAACATGGGTCAAAATAAAGCATATCATCTCACAAAGGCCAGAAAGTGGGCGGTATTGTTTTATTTGAGCTGATTTCCTGCTGGACCGTCAGTATGAAACACATTCCTCTGGCTATGAGACTGCAACCGCAGTGTTCAGGTCCAAGTCTCTGTCTCTGCAGCAATTTGTCTGATGGTAATTCACTTTGGAGGGTTGTGATAGCAATACAGCACACAGCTTTTTACTCTGACCTCTGAGTTTAATTTAAATTCAGCAGATTGGTTGCCGCAGCTCATATTAAAGATGCACTCCAGCGTTTTTAGTAGACATTAAACATGTTTTGAAGTAATGTTTCACATAATGCTACTTAATGTTTCTTCTTTATTAGAGCCATAACTGTAAGTAAATCAGGATTCAAGCTTCAGTTTGAAGCTTTAGTCATTTTATGACAAGAAAAGACAACATGAAAAATGTTGGACTTTGTGAAAGGATATTTCTGATGAAACTGGGAAACTGAGTTGGTCATCCATACTTGCCTCCAAGACATGCAAATAAAAACTTCCCAAATCTGAAGTTAACTTTCCCACAGGATATTTCAACGAGAATGAGAAGTGTTCAGTTTGTTAGCTTCACTGTTCATTAGCAAGTGATCTTTCTCTGCCAATGGATTCTTGCCTATTTGGTAAGAAGCCCAGCTTTCTATCTTCTCCATACAATAGGGTGGAGGTGACTCAGTTGGTGAGAAACTTGCACTCAGCTTTAGTCGGTCACGTGTTTGTGTTGGTATGAGGGAAGGCTTCCTCTTTAGCCTTGAGCCCCTGTTGTCCTCGAGGCTGCATGTGTCGGCGTGGGACTTTTGTGTGTCCTGGAGATAAAGTGAGACAGACAAGGCTGTTTTCTCTGCTTCAGCAACTTCAACAGTGGCTGCTGCTGAATGATGGCCAAGTTTCCCTGAAAGTTTTAATCTACCTCTTGTGTTCTCCTCACCGCTCTGACAGGCAAACCTAACTAACCCTAACTGCAGCATTTCTCTTTCATTCAGGGTCATCCATCTTTCTCCTCCACCCCCCTCTAACTTTCTCTTAAGCTCCTTTCAGACATCTAACCCACCCTGCTAACATTTTGGTATTTTCAAGGCCTTTTCTTTTAAAGCAGCTTTGGCAGTTTCCAGCTTAGAAACACTGGAATGTGCCTCATTTTACAGTGTAATTCTTTAAATATGACCATATCAGTTTGGCTTCTAACCATGCAAACACAGGTAATATAGTAGTTGAACCCTTTGAGTCCTTTAAGCCTAATTTTAGACCTCTACATACCAATAATGAAATAAGTATATCTCTGCAACCACAAGGTCTGTTTGAGTCATAGTAAAGGGAACATTTGTGAGATTTAAGATGTGAAAAGCTGTATATGTGCTAGTGGTGAAGAAGTAAATGAAGTTTGCATATTGCACACAAAAAAAAAACGCTTTTCGACTTGCTTAAAACAAAAAACACTTTCAGAATGAATGTGAATATTCCTTTAGAATAATGCCTCTGTAGCCCTAGCTCTCGATTGAATCATAGTCAAATATGTCAACATTATCTCTCCAAAGGCCACTTTTAGCAAGGGTTTAGTACCAGTTTAGGCAAGGTCTCCATAACAACTAGTTTGGCACCATCAGTTCTCACAGTTTCCTAGTTTGGGGATCTCAGGTTTTAAAAGGGCATTTTAGAAATGAAACTTTAAGGTCATAGATAGCCAAAACCACTGAAGAAAAAAAACAGAACTGTGTTGAACTGAAAATGTTTTTAAGTTAGGACAGATTTAATAGGATTGTCACTGTTTGACAGTAAATTACAAGAAACAGAGACAAAGTCCATCTTTTCCATGTAATTACAGTTACTTTAAACTTGCAAAACTACCAACAATCTGCTCTCAGTATAATAATTTATTAGTTTGCCATTTACAAAGTTCAGCAAAGTTAATGAAACAGAAAGTCTGAAATGTTTCAGATTATTTGTGTCACTCAGGTTGTCGTCAAATACAACCCTCAGAAGATTAAAGAAGCTTTTTTGGCAGTGACTGGTGACCGTTAGGAACCAGTAGAAACACAGTGAAACATAACAGTAGCGTTATCATGCTATGGAGGAGCTTTTCTGTAGCAGGGGCTAAGAGGCTGGTATGAACTGAGAGAAGGATAATGAATGCAACCAAATATGAATATATGGAGATATCCTTGAAGAAAAGTAGCCACTTAGTGCCAAAAGCTGAGACAGAAACAAGTTACTAGCCTGAAACCAATAGCCAAGACAACACTGAAGTACTTTCATCAAAAATCTCTGCCTTTGTTTGAGTTGTTCAACTACAGCCCAGACTTAACGCCCACAGAGCACGTGTGCAAAGTTATTTAGACTTGGACTGTTGGACTGTTCCCAGTCTTGGAGCTTTAAAGAGGCTTTCCTAAAGAAAAGGAAAAACTCTTGAAACGTCTTAAAGCTGCAAGAGCTGCCAAAGGGCCTTCATAAAGTAAAGAACTAAGAGTCAGTAATTTTAGTTTTTCAAAACTATGAATTAATATGCTTTCACTTATTTCATTATATGTTAAAGATTATAGATTGACAGTAGACTATGTCTGTTGCAAGGGCTTGATACTTTCTAAACAACCGTATCAGAGAGTAAGCAGTGTGAATGCTCATGTATGAAAAATAAATATATATCAATAGGCTATTAATAGGTATTAGTAAGAGTACTAATGCATAAAGCATGCATTTACCAAATATGATGTCTAAATAGTGGAGGGTGCAATGTAATTATGGGCGGCATGTATGAGCTGTAACACAGGTATGCTCCACAAACACTGATTTACACTGAAGCCATTGAAGCCATTAAACATTAAACATGCACACATTTTTCAGCTTCACTTCACAGTTTTTGGAAGCAGATCAGAGCTCCGTTATTTTTCCCACTGATCCACAAAGGTGTGTCCAGAGATTTCTAAATTAAATCTGACATTAGATATGTAAAGGCCAGCATCCAGAATTTGTTTATAAGTGAAACAAGTGTCTTAGTGACCAGAAATCTTTTTGCTATTAAGAAGAGCAAAGGGAAATCCAGGTCAAAAAGCTTGTTTTCTGTGAAGATAGAATATGTAACATTTAAGTTATAAATAATTAAACACAGAAAATGTAGGTGACAGACACCATTTTGCTGCTGTTCCTATGAAGCTGTAAGCACAGTGTTTATTAAAACAGGCCTACAGATATTTATTTACTCATTAGTGAGATAATCAAAAACTTAACTCATCGATTTAACTGGAATCAAAGAGCTGCTACGGATACCTGAAAGGGGCCGACCAAAGATTAACTCACTCTAACTTGAATGTTTTTAGGTGTGATGACCAGAAAAAGCGCTTAATGTCATTTCTCATCCTGTTCTGATTTCTCTCTGCAGCACTGATGGGTAGAGGTTGTAGCTGTTTCTCACCGTCTGTGTGTTTGCAGGGGGCGGAGGCCATGGTGCTGGAAAGCGTGATGTTCGCCATCTTGGCAGAGAGGGAGCTGGGGCCTAAACTCTATGGCATTTTCCCTCAGGGCCGTCTGGAGCAGTACGTCCCTGTAAGTCAACATGCTGTTCATCTTAAGCTAATGCAGTGGTTCCCATCCTATTTTCCCTGAGGACCCCCTTCATGCAACTACCAAAGTACGGTTGACCCCTTGGC
>JBAGKM010000008.1:1136059-1147411 GCA_037177155.1 Melanotaenia catherinae
CAAGTGACTGAAAACAGTTCATGTTCATCCTTTTGTTGCAGAAGATGTGCACTAAAGAGCAGGTTGTGGAGATAAACTGGAAAAATAAAAGTTTAATATGATTTTAGAGATCTTGTTTACATTGTCACATTTAAGGTTGAAATAAATACATATTGAAGTGCATGTTACAGTATTTGGCTTTAAACAAGGTGACACAATGCTCAAGAGAGCTTAAATAAAAAAACATTTTTACTGCTTTGGTTCACCAAGATTTCTCTATGAGGGTGTGGGCTCAGCCCCCAATGCTCCCAGGTCCAGGAAACGCCCCCTGCCATGTTCCATACCAGCTGTCCAACATGTCACGAAAAAAGCTGAAAGAATCTAGTTGTAGTTTTGTAAACATTGATTCACAGTCTTTGTCAAATCTCAGTCTGAGACTCGGCCGAGACTTAAAACTAAACATTTGTCTTTAGACGTGAGCTGGTAGTTTTCTAGAGTCTTTTGCAAATCTTTTAAAAGTCTTCTGGTGTAAACCCAGCAAAAGTTTGTCTGTGTTTGAGTTTCTTTGCTTTAGCTTTCCTTCTGTTCTTCCATTTCAAATACGTTCTTCTACTTTCAGTTTTTCCTTTAATCTCTTAAGAAAAATATTTTGGTTTTAAGTTTGAATTAGCCTTTGATTTGGCCTAGGATCCAACAGTTTTTCTCTTTTCGCCCTGTGAGGTTAGGGGAAGACAAAATTGAAATTGGAATTAGGATAGGAAAAGTGATCCTCTGTGGGTTTCTACGAGGCCAAGGGTTGGTTTTCGAACAGACTTCGAGGTCCCTCTGCGGCCGTTGTATTGGCTGCAATGTTTATCATTGCATTTTAATGTAATTTAGTTGATTTATTGTATTATTTCAAGTTTTTGCATCTGTTTTTAGTGTTTGGTCACTAACCAAACACTAAATCTGAGACAACAGAAGTCAGAGGTGTAAAACCAAAATGCACTGAAAAAAAGTCGCAGTTTTGAGTTTGGGGCCCCTTTCCGGGATGTGAGAGCCCAAGTTTGGAACAGTGAACAGTAGACCGTTCATGCATAGAGGTGCATTCAGTGCTGACCGACCCTCACTGGGCCTTGAGTAAGTTTTTCTTACTTACAGTATAAGAAAATATTACAGAAGATTTCAGAATCTGCAGAAAGTAAAACAATGTACATAATATGTTAGTTATACTTTAATTTGCTCAAAGAAAAACATTTTTCAACTGTTCAGCTATTTATTGACAACCATTCTCAAAATACACTAATAAATTAATTATAAATAAAATAAATAAGTAAACATTTAAAACCATAAATCATATTTGATATTTAGTATCAAAAATTAGTTTTGTTTTATATACCTCTGTTATAATACTAACTTTACCTTTGGGATTAAATTACTTATGATTCATAAGATGAATCACTGAAAAACATTTACAGAGAAATGTCAGCTTGATGTGGAGTGTTTTTGTTCATGTACAGGTTTCACATTGAAGAAATGACTATAATCTAGTACAGAGCAAATTTATCCTGTGTACAATGTTTCTATACATGGTTTCTGACAAATAAAGAAAGAAAAAACAAATGTGAAAGGGAACTATTGATAGAAAACATGAACAGAAGTAAAGCACAGCCTCTGAAGGCTGGAAGAAGTCCTGCATGACAATCAGCTCCTCACCGAGCAGTTGTTCAGCTCATAGCAGTCTGGACTGGATAATTTCTGCAGAACGAGAGAAGAGAGGGATGAGATGCGGAAGAAGACAGAAAGCAAGGCAAGTTTATTTCCACATCACATTTCATGTACCAGGCAATTCTTCACATAAAACAATAAAAGTATCAGAGATGGAGCAAAGACTGGTGACAGAGACACATAAAGTTGTGTATCATCTGCATAACTGTGATCATTAATGTTATAGTTCTGTAATGTTTGACCCAAAGGGAGCAGATACAAGTTGAACAAAGGAGGTTCAAGGACTGGCCCCTGGGGGACTCCACAAGTCATGGCCACTCGCTCGGATTCATCGTAACAAAATAACTCCGGCCTTCTAAGCAGGACATGAACCAGTTAAGGACCGCTCCAGAAAGTCCAGCCCAGTTTTCCAGCCTGTGCAACAGGATTCTGTGATCTACAGTTTCAAACGCAGCACTGAGATCCAACAGAACCATGACTGATACTAGACCAGAACCAGGACTGATACTAGACCAGAACCAGGACTGATACTAGACCAGAACCCGAACTGATACAAGACCAGAACCAGGACTGATACTAGACCAGAACCAGGACAGATACAAGATACAACCAGTCTTTTACCACTGTGACCAGAGCTGTTTCAGGGCTGTGATGAGGTCGGAAGCCGGACTGAAATTTATCCAGATTTCCACTTTCATTTAAAAAGTCATGAAGCTGGTGAAATACAACTTTCTCAGTAATCTTGAATATAAGAGGTTAGAGACGGTCTATAGTTGTTCATTATAGAGGCGTCTAGGGGAGGGGCCTAATGGCAGCCATCTGGTTTTATTTCTCAGTGGAAAGGAGCTCTGGGCTGATCTGTTTAGGAGGATTTCAGAGAATTATGGATTCGCCGATAGCTTCTCTAGTCCTGGTTGTGGAATTTTGGCCTCTCCTCCTGTTTTGGTTAGTAGCCCTGGGCTGAGTTTTAGGGCTATTTCTTGAGTTTTTATTGATCCTGGCATTAAAATCATAATCATTCATTTTAATATGAGTCAACACATCATATTTATTGTGCAGTGAGACTTCAGGTGGTGGAGTGAGTGCTGCAGCTTTAAATTTCCTGCTGGATTTACCTCTGCCACGAACAACATCAGGCCAGGTTCTGGCCGGGGTTGATGACTTTGGTCTGGCACCAACAGTGTTCCAGCAGGAGAGATCAGTCTGATGGTCCGGTTTGGGATCTTCCCAGCTATTCCAGAGAGCAAAGCAGGAAGTAAAGTAAAAAAAAAAGACATGGCGCCGGGCCGTGGAGAACATGGCTGAGAGATCCAGCTGCAGTTCAGATCTCCGCCAGAGCAGATAGATACGATACAGCAGAGACGTTGGTGGACAGCTGAACGTCAGTGTTGGAAGAGGGAGGACGAGTTAGTGAAGCCAGGTTCTGTTATTTAGGCCACATATTTTCTGACTTGCTCTCTGCCTGCTGGTGGGAGCGTGCTCGCCTGGATGTATGCGTGCACGTGTCTTTGCACATCGGGGTGGAGGAGAAATATGAACGTGTGTCAAAGTACAGTCAGAAAGGAGATGGTGTCATTTAAATGTGATGAATCGCATCAGGTTGTTCTGGGAAACCTTTGTTCTATTCACAAAAATGTTTGTTTATTGATTGATTTTATTATACTTAACTAGTAAAGTATTTACTTAAGGTTTGATCCACTTGTTCTGTTTTTTCTTGGTTCTGGTCTTTGTTGGTTCTGGTTTTCCTCTAACTGCTCCTCCTGTGCTTCCTCAGCCTCGCTACCTGCTGAAGTTTGAGCAGATCTACCTGTCCAAGCCGACCCACTGGGAGAGAGACGGCGCTCCATCTCCCATGATGCCCAATGAAGCTCGACTGCGCAACCTGACGTATGTCTCAACTGACGTCACCTCGCTCACATCTTCACTTTCACAGTCCAAACTGGTCTGAGCCGGTTCTGTGTCCTTGTGCACCCCCCAGGTACTCAGCCCCCCTGTATGTTGACATCACGAAGACCATCATAAAGGAAGGTGAGGACCAGCTGCAGACCCAACACCAGAAGACCTTCATTGGTAAAATTCCCATCATGCTTCGCTCCACCTACTGCCTGCTGAGCGGGCTGACAGACCGCGACCTGTGTGAGCTGAACGAGTGTCCGCTGGATCCTGGAGGTTATTTCATCATCAACGGCTCAGAGAAGGTGCGCTCTGACATCAGAACTTGCTGCTGATGTCATGATCCGGTTTCTGGTTTAGGTAGAAAAAACTCCACTCTTGGTTTTCACACCTGAAACGACGTGAAGCCAGATCTGCTTCGGTTTCAGGTGCTGATTGCTCAGGAGAAGATGGCCACCAACACCGTGTACGTCTTCGCCAAGAAGGACTCGAAGTACGCGTACACCGCCGAGTGCCGATCCTGTTTGGAGAACTCGTCTCGACCCACCAGCACCATCTGGGTCAGCATGATGGCCAGAGGGGGACAGGTGGGTTCTACTGCTCACCCGCAGAGAACAAAACATTCCCATCATGCTCAGGGTTTGACCAATCACAGGACAGATAACCGATCAGCGGGCTGGGTTCTGACTGCTTGTTTCGCAGGGAGTGAAGAAGAGCGCGATTGGCCAGAGGATTGTCTCCACGCTGCCCTACATCCGACAGGAAGTTCCCATCATCATCGTGTTCCGAGCGCTGGGCTTCGTGTCGGACCGAGACATCCTGGAACACATCATCTACGACTTTGATGACCCCGAGATGATGGAGATGGTACATTTGATTATCTGTTGTTAGCTTATTTGTGGTCAGTTTCCATGGTGACAACTGCCAGCTGTGACGCTGCTGTGTTTCAGGTGAAGCCATCTCTGGACGAAGCGTTTGTGATCCAGGAGCAGAATGTTGCGCTGAACTTCATCGGGTCCAGAGGAGCCAAACCCGGAGTCACAAAAGAGCGAAGGATTAAATACGCCAAAGAAGTTCTGCAGAAAGAGATGCTGCCGCACGTCGGAGTCAGCGACTTCTGTGAGACCAAGAAGGCTTATTTCTTAGGGTGAGTCCATTCTGAACCAGACCTGAGACGCACCTGGACAGGTGTGTCAGACCTGCAGGTGTTCGCCACTTCATTTAGTGTAATACTGTGTTTCATGTGTGTATTGTGTGTGTTTCAGGTACATGGTCCACAGGTTGCTGCTCGCTGCTCTTGGGAGACGAGAGCTTGACGACAGAGATCACTACGGAAACAAGAGGCTGGACCTTGCAGGGCCACTACTGGCCTTCCTATTCAGAGGGTGGGACGCTTTTAACAGATGCTGCCAATGTTTGAAGGCTTTATGGCATTTCCTGTCTCCTTCACACTAAAAGCTGTCTGCATCTCTTGCTGGGCTTTTATTTTGAAGCCACTTCCTGTAGTTTGTGTTAAAAAATGGAATAAAATCATTCAGACAAATCAGCTGATCATGTTTTCAGTGTGAAAACAGATGGAAACACTGTGAGACCGGTTGTGTTCCAGTTGAAACAGGTTTCGTTTCTGTTGAAATGCTGTGAAACCAGTTTCATTCCGATTGAAATGCCCTGAAACTGGTTGCTTTCCGATTGAAACTGTGTTTTTTTTTTTTTGTTTAGGATGTTCAAGAATCTCTTGAAGGAAATCCGAATTTACGCCCAAAAGTTCATAGACAGAGGAAAAGATTTCAACCTGGAGCTCGCCATCAAAACTCGAATCATCTCCGACGGGCTGAAGTACTCGCTGGCCACCGGAAACTGGGGTGACGTGAAGAAGGCTCACCAGGCTCGGGCAGGAGTGTCTCAGGTGAGATGTTTTACCTGTTCCACATTTAGTTCCACATCTTTGAAGGTCTGAGAGACTGGATAAGGATCCTCTTGGACCATCTGAACCTTGTTTTGTCTCTTCTAGGTGTTGAACCGCCTGACCTTCGCGTCCACGCTGTCCCACCTCCGGCGAGTCAACTCTCCCATCGGCAGAGATGGAAAACTGGCCAAACCCCGACAGCTGCACAACACGCTGTGGGGAATGGTGTGTCCAGCTGAGACGCCCGAGGTAAAACCATCTGAAGTGCTTCTTCCGGTGCGGTTCAGCTGTTCGATCGGCTGTGTTGATGATGACACTGATGACTGATTCCAGGGTCACGCTGTGGGTCTGGTGAAGAACTTGGCCCTGATGGCCTACATCTCTGTGGGCTCGCAGCCATCACCCATCCTGGAGTTTTTGGAAGAGTGGAGCATGGAGAACCTGGAAGAGATCTCTCCTGCCGCCATAGCCGAGTCCGTTTGATCTATTACAAATTTATCAGTTTGTTCACCAACACGACTGTAAGGTGTCATTTTTGTTGTTTTAGTGCAACAAAAATCTTTGTCAACGGCTGCTGGGTTGGAATCCACAAAGATCCTGAACAGCTGATGAATACTCTGAGGAAACTCCGGAGACAGATGGACATCATCGTGTCCGAGGTAACCGCCGCCCAGCTCGGACTAGAAAACCAGATCACTTATTATTCAGATGTCTGAACTGTAGGAGTTCTACACGTTTTTAAGAATAAATATGATTAGAGGGTTTTAACTGAAATGACTGCAGACGTCACACAGATGGAGACTGTGTGCGTGTTTTCCAGGTGTCAATGATCCGAGACATCCAAGAACGTGAGATCAGGATTTACACGGATGCTGGACGGATCTGCAGACCGTTGCTGATCGTAGAGAAACAGAAGCTGCTGCTGAAGAGGCGGCACATCGACCAGCTGAAGGAGAGAGAGTACAACAACTACAGGTGAGGTTCTGCCCGGTTCTGTCGTCCTGGGCTCGGTTCTGTCGTTACAGGCTCGGTTCTGACGTTCTCGGCTCGGTTCTGGCGTTACAGGCTCGGTTCTGTTGTTTTGGGCTCGGTTCTGGCGTTACAGGCTCGGTTCTGACGTTCTCGGCTCGGTTCTGGCGTTACAGGCTTGGTTCTGTTGTTTTGGGCTCGGTTCTGGCGTTACAGGCTCGGTTCTGTCGTTCTGGGCTCGGTTCTGGCGTTACAGGCTCGGTTCTGACGTTCTCGGCTCGGTTCTGGCGTTACAGGCTCGGTTCTGTCGTTCTGGGCTCGGTTCTGGCGTTACAGGCTCGGTTCTGTCGTCCTGGGCTCGGTTCTGGCGTTACAGGCTCGGTTCTGTTGTTTTGGGCTCGGTTCTGTCGTTACAGGCTCGGTTCTGTCGTCCTGGGCTCGGTTCTGGCGTTACAGGCTCGGTTCTGACGTTCTGGGCTCGGTTCTGACGTTCTGGGCTCGGTTCTGGCGTAACGGGCTCGGTTCTGTCGTTAAGGGCTTGGTTCTGATGTTCTCGGCTCGGTTCTGTCGTTAAGGGCTTGGTTCTGATGTTCTCGGCTCGGTTCTGTCGTTATGGGCTCGGTTCTGTTGTTCTGGGCTCGGTTCTGTCGTTCTGGGCTCGGTTCTGTCGTTCTGGGCTCGGTTCTGTCGTTACGGGCTCGGTTCTGACGTCCTGGGCTCGGTTCTGACGTCCTGGGCTCGGTTCTGACGTTCTTGGCTCGGTTCTGACGTCCTGGGTTCGGTTCTGACGTTCTCGGCTCGGTTCTGTCGTTACAGGCTCGGTTCTGATGTCCTGGGCTCGGTTCTGACGTTCTCGGCTCGGTTCTGTCGTTACGGGCTCGGTTCTGTTGTTCTGGGCTCGGTTCTGTCGTTACGGGCTCGGTTCTGTTGTTCTGGGCTCGGTTCTGACGTTCTCGGCTCGGTTCTGTCGTTACAGGCTCGGTTCTGACGTCCTGGGCTCGGTTCTGACGTCCTGGGCTCGGTTCTGACGTTCTCGGCTCGGTTCTGTTGTTACAGGCTTGGTTCTGTCATTCTTTGCTCGGTTCTGTCGTCCTGGGCTCGGTTCTGTCGTTACGGGCTTGGTTCTGACGTTCTCGGCCCGGTTCTGTCGTTACGGGCTTGGTTCTGACGTTCTGGGCCCGGTTTTTTCGTCCTGGGCTTGGTTCTGACTTCCTGGGCTCGGTTCTGTCGTCCTGTGCTCGGTTCTTTCGTCCTGGGCTCGGTTCTGACGTTCTCGGCTCGGTTCTGTTGTTATGGGCTCGGTTCTGTTGTTCTGGGCTCGGTTCTGTCGTTACGGGCTCGGTTCTGTTGTTCTGGGCTCGGTTCTGTTGTTTTGGGCTCGGTTCTGACGTTCTGGGCTCAGTTCTGACGTTCTGGGCTCGGTTCTGACGTTCTGGGCTCAGTTCTGTCGTTACGGGCTCGGTTCTGTCATTCTGGGCTCGGTTCTGACGTTCTCTGCTCGGTTCTGACGTTCTGGGCTCGGTTCTGACGTTCTCGGCTCGGTTCTGTCGTTATGGGCTCGGTTCTGTCGTTCTGGGCTCGGTTCTGTCGTCCTGGGCTCGGTTCTGTTATCCTGGGCTCGGTTCTGACGTTCTCGGCTCGGTTCTGTCGTTACGGGCTCGGTTCTGTCGTCCTGGGCTCGGTTCAGACGTTACGGGCTCGGTTCTGTCGTTACGGGCTCGGTTCTGTCGTTCTGGGTTCGGTTCTGTCGTCCTGGGCTCGGTTCTTTCGTCCTGGGCATGGTTCTGACGTTCTCGGCTCGGTTCTGTCGTTACGGGCTCGGTTCTGTCGTTCCGGGCTTGGTTCTGATGTTCTGGGCTCGGTTCTGTCGACCTGGGCTCGGTTCTTTCGTCCTGGGCTCGGTTCTGACGTCCTGGGCTCGGTTCTGACGTTCTCGGCTCGGTTCTGTCGTTACGGGCTCGGTTCTGACGTTCTGGGCTCGGTTCTGAAGTTCTGGGCTCGGTTCTGTCGTTACGGGCTCGGTTCTGACGTTCTCGGCTCGGTTCTGACGTTCTGGGCTCGGTTCTGCTCGCTTTTGTAGTTCTGGGCTCGGTTCTGACGTTCTGGGCTCGGTTCTGTCGTCCTGGGCTCGGTTCTGTTGTTCTGGGCTCGGCTCTGACTTCCTGGGCTCGGTTCTTTCGTCCTGGGCTCGGTTCTGACGTTCTGGGCTCGGTTTTTTCGTCCTGGGCTCGGTTCTGTCGTTCTGGGCTCGGTTCTGTCGTTCTGGGCTCGGTTCTGACGTTCTCGGCTCGGTTCTGTCGTTACGGGCTCGGTTCTGACGCTTTCGGCTCGGTTCTGTTGTTCTGGGCTCGGTTCTGACGTTCTGGGCTCGGTTCTGACGTTCTCGGCTCGGTTCTGTCATTCCGGGCTCGGGTCTGACGTTCTCGGCTCGGTTCTGTCGTTACGGGCTCGGTTCTGTTATCCTGGGCTCGGTTCAGACGTTCTGGGCTCGGTTCTGTCGTTACGTGCTCGGTTCTGTCGTCCTGGGCTCGGTTCTGATGTTCTGGGCTCGGTTCTGAATTCCTGGGCTCGGTTCTTTCGTCCTGGGCATGGTTCTGTCGTCCTGGGCTCGGTTCTGTCGTCCTGGGCTCGGTTCTTTCGTCCTGGGCTCGGTTCTGACGTCCTGGGCTCGGTTCTTTCGTCCTGGGCTCGGTTCTGACGTTCTCGGCTCGGTTCTGACGTTCTCGGCTCGGTTCTGACCTTCTCGGCTCGGTTCTGTCGTTACGGGCTCAGTTCTGTCGTTACGGGCTCGGTTCAGACGTTCTGGGCTCGGTTCAGACGTTCTGGGCTCTGTTCTGTCGCTCCGGGCTCGGTTCTGTCGTTCTTGGCTTGGTTCTGTCGTCCTGGGCTCGGTTTTTTCGTCCTGGGCTCGGTTCTGTCGTCCTGGGCTCAGTTCTGTCGTCCTGGGCTCAGTTCTGACGTTCTGGGCTTGGTTCTGTCTTTCTGGGCTCGGTTCTGAATTCCTGGGCTCGGTTCTTTTGTCCTGGGCTCGGTTCTGACGTTCTCGGCTTGGTTCTGTCGTTCTGGGCTCGGTTCTGTCGTTCTGGGCTCGGTTCTGACTTCCTGGGCTCGGTTCTGACGTCCTGGGCTCGGTTCTGACGTTCTGGGCTCGGTTCTGACGTTCTCGGCTCGGTTCTGTCGCTCCGGGCTCTGTTCTGTCGCTCCGGGCTCGATTCTGTCGCTCCGGGCTCGATTCTGACGTTCTGGGCTCGGTTCTGTCGTTACGGGCTCGGTTCTGTTATTCTGGGCTCGGTTCAGACGTTCTGGGCTCGGTTCTGTCGTTACGGGCTCGGTTCTGTTATCCTGGGCTTGGTTCTGACATTACGGGCTCGGTTCTGACGTTCTCGGCTCGGTTCTGTCGTTACGGGCTCGGTTCTGACGTTACGGGCTCGGTTCTGACGTTACGGGCTCGGTTCTGACTTCCTGGGCTCGGTTCTGACGTTCTGGGCTCGGTTCTGACGTCCTGGGCTCGGTTCTGACGTTCTGGGCTCGGTTCTGTCGTTACGGGCTCGGTTCTGATGTTCTCGGCTCGGTTCTGTCGTTCTCGGCTCGGTTCTGACGTTCTCGGCTCGGTTCTGTCGTTCTGGGCTCGGTTCTGTCGTTACGGGCTCGGTTCTGACTTCCTGGGCTCGGTTCTGACGTTCTGGGCTCGGTTCTGACGTTCTGGGCTCGGTTCTACCAGGTTCTGTCCTCTTGGAGTCATCATGATGTGCTTTGGGTCTCAGCTGGCAGGACCTGGTTGCGAGCGGCGTGGTGGAGTACATCGACACCCTGGAGGAGGAGACGGTGATGCTCGCCATGACTCCTGATGATCTCCAGGAAAAAGGCGTGGCCTACTGCTCCACCTACACCCACTGTGAGATCCACCCGTCCATGATCCTTGGAGTCTGCGCCTCCATCATCCCCTTCCCCGACCACAACCAGGTATTCAGGAATCTGTCAGAATTTTTATTTTTTCTTGTGAATTAGTTTTTTCAAAAGAAACGTGTTTCTTCTTCTTTTCTTTTCTTTTTTTTTTTTTTATTATTTAACTGGTCCTGTCCGGCATGGTGGCAGCAGAATGATGGTCAGGCTGCTGTGTTGTGCCGACTGAATTTGCTTTGCCAAGAGGAGCTTTATGGATATAGAGCCCCTCTTTTTACTTCTTTATTTATTTAAATATATTGTTGTATCTTCTTTATTTTGAATTATGTAATCTATGTAATCTTGCTGGACCTGACCAGTGGGGACAGAAGAAGAAAATTAAAAAGGAAAGTAGAAAAAAGAAAGAGGAGACAAAGATACAGTGAATCGGGGTGCCCAAAGTCGGTCCTCGAGGGCCGCTGTCCTGCAGATTTTCCAGTGTTTCTGCTTCAACACACCTGACTCAAATGAAATGGATCCAACAGCCTATAAAGTTTTGCACAATGACTCATCAATTTGAGTCAGGTAGTTTTGGAGAAGGAACACATCGAAAACCTGCAGGATTGTGGTCCTTGAGGACCGGAGCTGGGCACCCCTGCTGTAGTTAGAAGCAATGAGCTTCCATCCAACCTAACAGCAGACAAGCAGTTGCTACACCTGTTCAGAAACACAACAGAGAATTTTCTTACGGCTTTTACAGGTAAATTAAGCAGACAATCATCAGGACTTCCTAAAAAATAACCAAAACAACAACAACATGTATCACAACAACAACCAAAGAACCAGAAACACACACATAAAAAAAAAAAAAAAAACTAAAAGCGTCTCTTAGATCAGTGATTCCCAACCCTGGTCCTCAAGGCACACCATCCTGCAGGTCTTAGATGTCTCTCTGCTATGACACACCTGATTCAAATCCATGGCTCATTAGCAGACTTATACAGAACTTGTCAGAG
>JBAGKM010000008.1:1178842-1189725 GCA_037177155.1 Melanotaenia catherinae
CTCTCTTGCCCTCAACAACCAGCAGGTTAGTAGCATTTATTATTTTGCTTGTATGAAATATGAAATTAATGGAAAAATACTTTCCTGTGCCATGCAGCATTTTAATTATCATCTGATCTGTCGCTCTGTTTAGGTCAGCAACATTGTTGCTCTGTGGAAAACCCTGCTGGAGTTTGACAAGCAGAGGGTGGTGTTTGCTGCCAGACACCAGAGCAGGCTGGATACGGGGAGGTTCAGGTCACCCAAGAAGAAGCTGGAGTTCACGCCGGGAGTAGACAGCCTCAAAAGGCACGCCCTCACCACCACGGCCCCTCTTGCCCAGTGGCCAGATTGCTGCCGCCTGGGGGGCAATCACAGTGTCCAGATGGGACCTCATCTTGGAGGACTACAGACAGATCAGGTGGCGCATTTTGGGTAACGGGACGGTGATGGAACAGACCGCCCTGCAGCTGGTAGACGTCAGTCACACCACCCTTGTGCAGTGGCACAATAAAAAGGATGAAGAGACAGGACACTGCAGTGATGTGCAGGGGCTCACTCTGCCCAGTCGCTTGTCTGCAGCAGCCGTCCCTCTTCCTGCTGCAAACGTGCGACCTCTATTTGCAGCCCCCCAGCCTGGCCCCTCTTACCAGTACCAGTTCCCCAGCAGCACTGTGGGCCAGGCAAAGACGAAAAAAAGGAAAACCTCACCAGCATCTGATCCATCGCCCAAAGCGAGGCCTCCTCACCAGCGGCAGCTCTTTCCTGCACCACCTCCTCCCCTTAGCCTTATGTTTCTGACTTTGGGTGTCACCTTACCATCTGCTGGGGTTGCTGCCCTGCTCTTGCCCCTGCTTCTGCTACCCTCCGCAAACAAACCCGCGAAGTATTGCATAATACATGCAATAAATGTGGACAGTTTAGGACAATGGAAACTGGGCACAGCCAATACAAAGGCATTGTGTACTGGCCCTCTGTAGAGACTGTTCCCAAAGAGCAATGGTTGGAGGATATAAAAAAAAAAAAAACAATAACTGTCCTCCCCTGACCCTCCCTTTTAAAGGGACAAAGGTAAGTTTGTACATAGTTGAAATTATTTTGCATGTGTTGTGTACAAGCATATTTATATCCTCCTAAGACCCGACAATTCACTTTTGTCCTCTGTGCAGGACAAAAGTCTCAGACCTCTAAGTCAAGCATTGTTTATAGTATGTGATTATTACTTTTCCTATAAGAAGCATCTTGAACTCTCTTCTGATACCCCTGTTGTGGGGGTGTGGCCAACACAGCACATGCAGTGTCTTTTCAAAATGGAGGGAATTTCAATTTTCTTGTTGTACAACAACCAGAGAGATAAGTCAACAATTTTTGACTGATATATTTTTCCTGTTAATAAAAATCAAATTACTAAGACTTTTTGAAAGACACAGCAATTTTAATCCTTTAAAAACACAACTTTTATGTGATGTCCTTATAGGTGGACAACAGGACTTGCTAACTATTTCTGTTACATCAGGGAGCAGAGGGCTAAGTGAGGTGGAGAGGATTTTACAAAGATCTGGAGGGAGATTCAGACCTAGAGCTGTCTGAAGATGAGCTAGATGATGTGGAGATAGTGGGGAAGATCAACACTCGAAGGATGAGTCTGACCCTGAACCTGATTCGGAGCCAGGATAAAGGGGATAATAACAATTGTATGTTAATACCAGGAACAATATGTAAGCTAGGGTTGGGAAGTTTGTTCGTATTACAGTGTGTAAAAATGGGAACAGGGACCATTATGAAGAATCAAATCCCTCCACTGTGCAAACCGAAGATGTCAGATGACACCAAGGTGCAAAAACAAACAAGAGGTCAAGCTAAAATGTAGGGCTGAGTGTTATGGCCTAAAAATAAAATCTCAGATTTTTTATAACCAAATTCGATTTCCGATTTTAATCGATTTTTTTCTTTTCATTTACAAAACATAAATAAATTTATTACAAACATTTATTTGTTTATAATGAATGCCAGGGAAAATAAAGCATATAATATCATAACTTTTCCACCATATAAACAAATTCATATCTTACATTGAAATATGCAACACTGCATCTGCATCCATGATCTCTTTCCATCTGGATCCTTATCGTACAGGATCCACTGCAGAAATAATTCCCCTGATGAAGGAAAGGCTAAGTCTGCTGCTAACTATGGAAAAAAATCCAGATTTTCATAAAAATAAATAGCTAGAAATGCAAAATTCGATTTATCGATTAATCACCCAGCAAAATGATTGTCAGAAAAACATATGAGGTTGCCAAATTACAGTTGTAAAGTTCAAAGAGAAATGTCCCTGGTACCCAGAACCAGACAATTCATTGTAGTTTCTTCATTTACTGTCTTAATCTTAATCTCTGTCTTAATCTATGTTTTGTAAATAGTTCCTGTGAAAAAAGAAGATGAATGAATGAGAGAATGATTGACGGTCTGAATCCCTGACCAAAATATTTTTTGTAAAATAAAAGTTTGGTTGTTACAAAGTGGCTGTTTTTTGTTGTTTTTAAAATAATGTCCACACATGTTTGGAAACAGTGTAATGACATGAGCATTTTATTTAATAATAATGATAAATAATAGTAATAATTTGACATGGTTCATATTTATTCTAATAAAATAATAATATAATAAAAAAATGTATATATATATATATGTATATATGCACTTTTGTTCCTACATAGAAATATAAAAGTTCCTGGACTCATTATGCAAAAACATGTTTGATGTTAGATGAAAGGAAACAATTGCTCAATGAATGAGTGAAATGCAACTTCCTATGTTTAGGTTTATTCAGCTATGGTATACATGATGTGAACCATCTAATGTTTTCTTGTTTATTATTTTTATTATTATTATAATTATTATTATTAACTTTTTTTCTTTTTTTTTACTGTAACTGACCTCCAAAAGAGCTGGAAACATCAGCTACATTTCCATTACAGTTTTTCACAAGATAAAAGCAATATTTCTGAAATATCGACAAAGTACAATTGCAATTTGCAGGCATTTCCATTGGAAGTTGTTCAGCCCATTAGCTGTTATTCTCGTAAAATTTCGTCCCGCCAGACTCCACTTGGCGAAGGAAGAAGATTTCTAATTATTTGGAAAACATTTCGCTATTGTTTGCTATCAAGGTTGGCAGTTATATTTTTTTCTTTAATTGTTTGTAAAAATATTTCGTCTACTCATACTGCACCATTTTTAGTTGAAATGAACTGAGTACATCACATCCTGTGACATGTAAATGTAAAAAAAGTATTTCCATTACACTTTTTGTACTTCTATACATATTTGGAAAACCACCTGAGAGCATAAAAATGTTTCAGCAACATTTGAGTTTTTCTTTTTTTTTTAAATGTAGGTGTTTCTATTACCTGTTTTTTTGTTTGTTTGTTTTGCGATATTTAGGTTTTGTACAATTCTAGGGGCGCAAATAGTGACTTAGCTGATCTAAAAAATGGGGAGAAGATCAAATCATATGCAATGTAATTGCCTAAAGTCTAGTTAAAAGAAAAAATGGGAGCAGGAACAGTACAGGATTGGGAGTCATTTTACCAAAAGTGACAGGATTCTTTTTTTTTTTTGCTCTGGCCCAACTGAAAGAGATTTTCTTTCTATGGGAGTGGGATGGGATAGAAGTGAAAATCCACTCCCATGTCACCCACTAGTGAACATAATAGTTTAGAATACTTCCACTTCTATTGCCACAGGATTAAGAATATGCCCCTTTATGTGGACATAAACTGTGTCCCAATTCAGGGTCTGCACACTTCGAAGTGCAGATTCGTTGGTTACATATGTCATTGTTGTGTACCAAGCACTGTCCCAATTCTAAAGAGTCTCTTATTCTAGCCTACAAATCCGCACTTCGTTTGGCCTCAAACAAAGGCTGCTGGTGATGCATCCTTCCAAGCCTCTTTTCTCCCAGAATTCATTGCTCACAAGATAGTGGCGAGTGAGCAACCAAGCTCAGAAGAGTATGATTTTCTTTTTTTTATACTACACTTAGTAGAAATGTAACAAAACCAAATACATAGAAAACACGTTTGTTAAATGGTGGCATTAAAATTCCATAATATTTGATATTTGTACATTGTTACTTGATCAGAGGCTCTCTTGTTTTCCAAACAGTACACACTTCATTAACCCCCTAAAAATCCACGAATATTAAATATTACATAATTTTAATGTCACAATTACCAAAGGGTCCTTCAAATTCTGTGAATTGGGACAGTACTTTACACAAAACAATGACGTATGTAGCCAACAAATCAGCACTTTGAAGTGTGCAGACCCTGAATTGGGACACAGCTGTTGTGTTTGCCTTACATATGCCTTACATAAACTCCTCCCAGAGCCGCCACCTTACCGTGGTGGAGAAGTTTGCGTGTCCTGATGATCCTAGTGGCTATGTGGTAAGGGGGCTTGATGCTCCTGGTAGGGTTACCCATGGCAAACAGGTATCTAGTGGAGGCACCAGACAAAGCGCGGTTCAAAACACCCCTATGATGAAGAAAAATCATGGACCAGGGTTTTCCTTGCCGTGGGTCACTGGGGCCCCCCTCTGGAGCCAGGCCTGGAGGTGGGGCACGGAGGCGAGCACTTAGTGGACGGGCCTTTGCTCATGGGGCTTGGTCGGGCTCAGCCCGAAAGGGTGACATGCCCCCCCCTTCCGTGGGCTCACCACCTGCAGCAGGGGCTATAGGGGTTGGGTGCAATGTGAGCTGGGCGGCTTCCAGAGGTGGGGACCCTTGTGGTCTGATCCTCGGCTGCAGAAGCTATCTCTAGGGACGTTGAATATCACCTCTCTGGCAGAAAGGAGCCTGAGCTGGTGCGCGAGGTTGAGTGGTTCCAGCTAGATATAGTTAAACTCACCTCAGGTGTGGGCATGCTCATTGCCCCCGACTTGGCAGATATACGTTGGGGTTTACCCTGGTGGATAAAAGGGTAGCCTCCCTCCGCCTTCAGGTGGGGGGATGGGTCCTGACTGTTATTTGTGCTTATGCACTTAACAGCAGTTCAGAGTACCCACCCTTTTTGGAGTCCTTGGAGGGGGTGTTGGAGACCACTTCTTCTGGGCACTCCCTTGTTCTGCTGGGGGACTTCAGTACCCATGTGGGCAATGACAGTGAGACCTGGAGGGGCGTGATTGGGAGGAATGTCCCCCCGATCTGAATTTGAGTGGTGTTTTTTTTTGTTGGCCTTCTGTGCTCGTCATGGATTGTCCATAACAAACACCTTGTTCAGGCATAAGAGTGTCCATATGTACAATTGGCACTTTAGGCTGCAGTTTGATGATCGACTTTGTAGTCGTATCGTCGGACTTGCGGCCACATGTCTTGGGAACTCGGGTGAAGAGTAGGGCGGAGTTGTCAACTGATCATCTGGTGGTGGGTTGGCTCAGAAGGTGGGGAGGATGCCAGTCAGGCCTGGCAGACCCAAGTGTGTTGTGAGAATCTGCTGGGAACGTCTGGCGGAGTACCCTGTCAGAAAGAGTTTCAACTCTCATTTCCGGCAGAGCTTCAAACATGTGCCATGCGAGGCAGGGGACATTAAGTCTGAATGGACTGTGTTCCATGCCTCTATTGTTGAGGTGGCCAGCCGCAGCTGTGGACGCAAGGTCGTCAATGCCTGTTGTGACGGTAACCCTCAAACTTATTGGTGGACACCAGCAGTAAGGAGTGCTGTCAAGCTGAAAAAGGAGTCCTATCGGGCCTATATGGCTTGTGGGACTCCAGAGGCAGCTGATGGGTATCTGCAGGCTAAGTGGAACGCAGCTTCAGCGGTTGCTAAGGCAAAAACTCGGGCATGGGAGGCGTTTGGAGAGGCCATTGAGAATGACTTCCGGACAGCTTCAAGGAGGTTCTGGTCCACCATCCGATGGCTCAGGAGGGGAAAGCAGTGCTCCATTAACACTGTGTACAGTGTGGATGGGGGGCTGCTGACCTCGACGTTGTGAGGCGATGAAGGGAATACTGGAGGTAGATTCTTGTCCATTTATCTGTGGTCGAAGACCTTCTCAATCCCACCAACATGTCTTATGATGAGGAAGCAGAGTCTGGGGACCCTGGTGTTGGCTCTCCTATCTCTGGGGCTAAGGTCACTGAGGTGCTTAAAAAGGTCCTCAGTGGCAGGGCCCCGGGGGTGGATGAGATCCGCCCAGAGCTCCTTAAGTCTCTGGATGCTGTAGGGCTGACACGCCTCTGCAGCATCACGTTAACATTGGGGACAGTTCCCCTGGACTGGCAGACTAGGGTGGCGGTCCCCCTCTTCAAAAAGGAGGACCGGAGAGTGTGCTTCAAGTACATGGGGATCACACTCCTCAGCCTCCTTGGTAAGGTCTATTCACGAGTGCTGGAGAGGAGGATCCGTCGGATAGTCGAACCTCGGATTGAGGAGGAGCAGTGTGGCCTTCATGCTGGCAGTAAATCAAAGCCATTTCAGGTGAGGGTTGGACTCCGCCAAGGCTGCCCTTTGTCATCGATTCTGTTCATAACTTTTATCTGTCAGATTTCTAGGCGCAGTCGAGGTGTTGAGGGGATCCGGTTTGGTGGCTTCGGGATTGGGTCTCTGCTCTTTGCGGATGATGTGGTTCTGTTGGCTTCATCAGACCGTGATCTTCAGCTGTCACTGGAGCGATTCGCAGTCGAGTGTTAAGCTGCTGGGATGAGAATCAGCACCTCCAAATCCAAGACCATGGTCCTTAGCTGGAAAAGAGGGGAGTGCCTTCTTTGGGTCGACAATGAGGCCCTGTCCCAAGTGGAGAAGTTCACATATGTCGGGGTTCACGAGTGAGGGAAGGATGGAGCATGAGTTAGACAGGTGGATCGGTGCGGTGTCTGCAGTGATGCGGACTCTGCATCGGTTTGTCGTGGTGAAGAAGGAGCTGAGTCAAAAGGCAAAGCTCTCGATTTACCGGTCGATCTACATTTGTCCCCTTGCCTATGGTCACGAGGTGTGGGTAGTGACCGAAAGAACAAGATTGCGAATACAAGTGGCCGAAATGAGTTTTCTCTGCAGGGCGGCCGGGCTCTCCCTTAGGGATAGAGTGAGAAGATCAGTGACCCGGGAGGAGCTCAGAGTAGAGTCACTGCTCCGAGAGGAGCCAGATGAGGTGACTCGTGCACCTGGTCAGGATACCTCCTGGATGCCTCCCTGATGAGGTTTTCCGGGCACATCCCACCAGAAAGATGCCCCGGGAAAGACCCAGGTCACGCTGGACGGACTACATCTCACGGCTGGCCTGGGAACGCATCAGGATCCCCCCGAATGAGGGGGAAGTCTGGGTTTTCCTGCTAAGGCAGCTGCCCCCGCAACTCGACTCCGGATAAGCGGCAGATAATTGATGGATGGATGGAAAAAAATTTTAAAGTCTTCGCATGACAGAATATATTACAGCAATTTAAAAACACACACCTTACTATAGGCTTTAACGCACAATCATACATGTGCACTCACACACAAAGCGCATGTATACTCTCCCACCTCTACCCCATTCTGCACAAACATGAACTCCCATCCCTAATTACTGTCTCTTAACTGAATGTAAGTATAAAAATAGCAATAGAATGAAACCTTCTGACTTGGTGCTGCTGCTGTGAGGAAACTCAGGTGTGGGCTCATTTAAATATAATTTGCGCATTTAAATGGCAGTGTGGACAGGGAGGGGTAGGGTACTCAAACACATGAGCTCCACTTCACGTTGATTGGGATGTACAAAAGAAATTTGGATTCATGTGCACAGATTCATGCATCTGGATTTTATTTTGGTGTGTACAACATTTTCTAGTCTTACATGTGTACATGAGACCCCAGAACATGACAACTCCAAAGTCCACCTTTAAACCCTTAAAGACACCTGGACCTAAGCTTATTCTCACCTTAGCGTACATGCCCCTGCAGCTTTTGAAAACACGCTAAGTTTCTTTTTCATTCACCAACTGTTCTTACTAACAAATTTGTTCATAAATCTTACAAAAAAATATCTTCGTATAGTGGATTTGTCCATAGCTAAGGAAGAGTCCTACAAACACTCAGGAGTACTATGACGAACATCTTAAAGCTGACTCATTCGAAAAAAAATCAGCATTTATGTTTTCTGCTGTTCTGTTCATTAAAATATGATGATAAAACTAAAGTAATGTGTTGGTCACATTTTAAAATATATTTTATAATATCTTGGATTTGTTCTTAGCTGAGAAAATATCCTACGTACACTTAGTACTCTAACAAATATCTTTTTTATCTACAAGTTTAATGAGCAGTAGCGGGGAAGCTGGAAAATATTTTATTCTGGCGTCCACGTTGCCTGACTTGAGTGGCTGGTAATAAGTATTCTCTGATCCGTGGACTTACTTCTGGATTTATATAAACGTTCTTTGTTTATTTCAGAAATCCCGAGGAAAGTAGAAGTGCTGGAAATTTATCAAATTTGTTTTAAAGAGACAGAAAAAATTATTATATGAACAATGTGTTTGAAAAGGTGACAAAAGTTTTTATAAATAAGTTTATATTTTTTACAAAAGTCTTTAGTTTTGTAAAAGCTCAGTGTGATTCTGCTAAACGTGTGAAGCTTTAAAAAAGAAAGAACTGATAAAAAGAAAAAGCTCAGTTCTTGATTAAAGACACTAATATAGATCCACAGTACAGTATGTACAGTATGCTTTTATTCCTTTTTTCAACTCTAGTAAAATCTGTCTTTCACTGCCGTCACTGATTCAGTTTTCTGTAGTTCCATGTTGCATTTTATGAGCAATGAGCAAGTCTGGTGAGTGAGAAATGAAAGCAGCTCTTTATGCTAAATAGAATTCCTCTGCATTTCTTTTGCTGTCTTGGTCCATGGGTTTTGGGTTTGGGTTTTTCTGGTCCGTGTGTTTTGGTCTTGCCGTCTTTTGGTTTTATCTTGTCTGGTTTCTTGTTTCATTTTATAGGTTGATTCTCCTTGTGTATTGTATTCTGTTTTGCCTTCTGTTCATTAGTTCATCGGCTTTGATTTTCTCCTTCACTTGACCTGTTGTTTATTAGTTTCTCGGTGTAATATACAACTTGGTCTCAGTTTTGCTTTGTCATATCCTTGTCTTGTATCTGTTCAGTGTTCTCTGAGTTTTTTTTTTTTTTTTTGGTTCATTCCTAATAAACTTCGTTCCTACACCTGTGTGCCTCTGAACTCTGCCATTGGGGGCTTACCACCGCTGCTCTGTGACACTGTGAAAATTCCCTCCGTTTTTCAGTCAGGAAGTCGAGCGAAGCTTTTCTGCACTCCAGAAGTAGGGATCCAGATAGGGATCTTTCTCCCTCTCTTCCCACAACTGAGCCAGAAAATGACTCTTGCTCAGTTGTCTTTCCACAAGAGATAAGGTCTCATATGTGTCTTTTTTTTTTACTGGGCCAGTGTCTGCGATTACATAGGTCTTAAGGGTTATACGTGATGTGTCTCCTTCCTGCTCCTTATTGAACACGATTATTCGTGCATAAGGCTCTCACTTCATTTTTTGTACGCTGTAGTACTTGCACACTTAACTCTGCCATTGCCTCGTTTACAGCTTTCCTCAGGTAGTTCTGGAGGTTACTATGTCCTCTGTCAGAGGTACGTTGTTTTCTTTGCCCCACTTGTGTTGCTCAAATGTGCTGTGAGCATTAGTGACACCTAAGTGGACAAGGAGGTACCCAGCAGCTCCTTGACCTTCTTCTCAGCTTTACCATCACACATAATCAAGCAGTGGTTTATCCAGGCCTCAGTTGCTCCCTTGAGTAAAAAAGCCAACAGCTGTAGATGGCTTTCCACATTCGTTCTCTTCATCATAGTTCGACAAATGCCTGTCTACTTTAATTGCCAGATTAAAATTTGCTGGATCACAAATGTCTTTAAGACTTGACATGCTTCTTAATGTCCTTGGCAGCCAACATAAAACGTCCCAATTCTCTCAGTTATTGTGCAATATATCTGTGCTGAGAATGTTCTCTGACCTTTTTAGCAAATATTGCATCTTCATATGCACAAATTGTCTCATCACACCTGAAGTTACATGATCCTGTAGCATAGAGTGACAGATCTCTTGTACTCCAATAGAGGATTCTTGGACTGGAATTAGGAATGAGAAAGATAGCAGAGACTCCTGTGAGCATCTCATCTTGTCTGGATGGTGATGGTGTTGATGGTAGCAGGCTTTATCAGGTTCATCACCACGCCTCTCTTTCAGAGGTGTAAGATTACTTGATGAGGGACAGTGGTTCATTTTGGCCTTCGCAGCAGGGCAAGAGGGAAAAACAGGGGAAATGACCAATTATGCAGATACATTAGTGCATAATTCAGTGTGAAAACTTTACATTGCCAAAGAAAGGTGTACACCTCTACATCTACGTACCTGTGAAAATAACCCAAGTATCACTGTCTAAACAACTATGTATGACTGTCTACGTATGGTGAAACTCAGTTGAGGTGAGTCACTGCAGACATATCTCCTAACATAAAACCCTGATGGCCTCAGGTACAAAACAATACATTTCCCTGATACTAGTAAATACAACACAGTTCCCTCAAAACTTAAACTGTGTGTAGTTTACCATGAAAGCCAGGCTCAAAGAGGAGCATAGTAGTAATATGTGAACACTGATAATGCAGTTTGATCTGTACACATTCTGACCCAGAAATGGGAAAGAAAAGAAAAAAGAGGAAAGGAGGAGAGAGCTGCCTCTCAGCCCTCAGGTTCAGCAGTGACAACATGATATTGCACAGTACACTTAAAAAACAAATATTCCTAATTATGATAAAGTTATCTTGTTTTGAGCAAAAAAAAAAAAAAAAAAAAAACACTGGTTCACTTCAAAACATTCCCCAATGAAGGCACAGCATGGCAGGTTGAGAG
>JBAGKM010000008.1:1235154-1246902 GCA_037177155.1 Melanotaenia catherinae
ATATTTTTAGTGTTTTCTGTTTTTATGAGCTTGAAGTCGTCCTGTAGTCTCTGTGATGGATGAACTTGCTGTTTTCACACTTCCCGAGTCCTGAAATATTCCAGAGATGCTCTGACATGAGCGACTCAGCACCAAGGCCACATTTATGGAAGTCTCAAGCTGTTTGCGGCCCCCCAGCCCCCTGTGTATTCATTCAGAAACCTTCGGTGTTGATATTAACACAACAACAGTAATGAAGGAGTCTCAGCTGCTCACTTTTAAAGTGAGGAAAAAAACTGCTTCCACGGTGTGATTTTGGCAAACAATCTGCCTCCTCTGTGCTCGAGACAGACACTCATGCACAGACACCCCCACCCTCAGATCTGGAGCTGTGGGAGTGTTTCTGTGGTAGAAAACCTCCCGCTGTGAAGTGTTTTTGTGAACAGAAACTGCTGGAAAAAGACTGGAGCAAATTGTCTAAACGTTCTCCTTCAGAGCTCCAGTGTTCACGGGGTGTCAACTGCTCCTCATTTAGTCCTGGACCCTCTCGCTGTGGAGCTGTGGTAACGGCTCGATGATCGGTAATTGACTTTCTGTTGGTCTGCATATTAGTGACCATATGAAGGTTATCTAGACTGTTCTGTGAGAACGGCGTGCCAGGATGAGACGCATGCCAGACGTAAGGAGGGTCGGCCTGCTTCTACCTTGGCTTGTGTGTGACTTCAGTGTGAGACGAGCTGACTTAGACCCTGCCGCTGAACTAAGGTCTTTAGTCTGCTTGGAGGAAACCACTGAGGATACAACACAGTGGAGATGTGGGTGTTTGTGGTTGAACCTTTTTAACATTTGGGGCCCAACGTTTCCAGCCCATTCAAGTATTAGCACTGTTTAATTTGTATTCAGTAACTTAACCAAATCCGCCTCCAGTTTAAGAGCTAAAACCTTGAAACCATGACAAGATAAAATGAAATCATCACGAAGACATTTATCACGTGAACATGCAGTAAAATCTGGCAGCTGCAAGAACAAAGTTAAAAGCTGAAGTCAGACTTAAAAACTACCAATTATTAGATTTTACTGCAGCCAAAACAACAAAGAGGGACTGAAAAAAGAAACTGGATAAAATAAATGTAAATAAAACATATATTTAAATAGAAAACATGTAAATAAACATTTATTTATTTAACAAACCTCTCAGGACTTTTTCTTTAAATGAAAGTATTTTTATGAGTTGCAGGCTGTGACAGATGCTTAGCTATTTTCTTTGTTTTGTGTGTGTGGAAAATGTGACTGCTTTCCCAGAAGCGCTGGCTTTGGTGTCTAGATGCGTTAGCTGACCCTCCACACGGCCCCTCGGCTCTGACCCGCTACCAGAACCGTTCTTAATGGCATTTCTGTCTTCATGTTCTCGTTTTAAATACTTCTCCATACCTTTTGCTATTGGCTAGTGGCTGGCTGAACGTCTTCTTCTCTTTGGAGTTTGGTAAAACTCACGCATTACTGCCACCAAATGGTGGAAAGCTGCACTGCATCTGACTTTCTCAGATGGCAGCAGTTTGTGTGTCTGGCCGTTGCCCCACGGTTCAGAATCGCTGGTTTAACCGAGTTAACTCCTCAACACTGGTTGTAACCAATTCTGGCCTTTTGTTTATTTTAGGCCTTTTTTATTTAGTTAATTAATTTTAAGTATTTATTTAAAGTTTTTCTCTATGTATTATTCACTTTAAATGATTTATTGTTATTATTTAATATTTATGTGTACTTGTCTTACTGTTATTTATAACAGCTGTAGCCGAAACGTTTTCATGCTCCGGATTTGGTGGGACATCTAAAGTTCTCGGAGAACATTTAACTCTGGTATATTTTTAAAAAAACTATGAAAACGTCTGGACCTGGCTTATCTCCCTAAGTCTAAATGCCACATTTCCTGTCAGCATCTTCAATCTGAAATAAATTGATCTCTTTTCTCTATAAAGGTGTAAATCACAAGTTTGTTCACTAAGTGATGTTGTGTGGACTCTGTGGATAGATCTGATTATTGGTGATATCACAGGTTTGGATCAGATCTGGTTCAGGATGCGTCGATTGATATGAGATGAAATCAGAAAAATCTCGTTTTCTTCCTGATGAATTAGACATGCGAAGGAAAAACTACCATCAGACTGAACCGCGTTCCGGATGTTGAGCTGAAAAATGTTCTCATCGCGTCAAAGAAAACTGAAAGAAAAAGTTTTTTATTAGTAGACATTAAATCAGGATTTAGGGTAAACCTTCCTCCTATTTAGATTTTTACTACTTTGTCAGACTTTCTCTTAATTACACACTAATCTGCCTTTTCCGCACCACAAGCTAAAGGAAACAATTGTGTTGTTCTGTCCGTCCGTCCATCCATCCCACAACTTACTACACTGTTAGGTATGCAGGTGCAGTGACCCTTCCTGTCAGCCCCAGTCACCTCCTGGTTCCCCCCCATCAAGCTGCAGGAGCAGTGGTTACCTCGGCTGTGAGGGAGCATATTAAATTGTAATGTGATGGTGTATTTATGGCGTGTTGGTTAATATTTAATAAGAAACCCTCTCTGTAGGAGACGGGGCACTTTTCCAAGCTGTTCGCGACAGCAAGCCAAATTAATCTTCTTTGTAACAAAGCAAATTCCCCCTTTGCTGACCCCTACAGACATGCAGACCAAAACACACACACACACACACACACGCTTTGCGTACTGGGATGGCAGCAGCCTAATCAGTCTGTATTCAGAGGGATTAGCTGCAGATAGCAGTAGCTGGACAGTTCAGATTTTAGCGACTCAGACACACACACACACACACACACACACACACACACACACACACACACAAGAGGATTTGGGTTTAGAAAACATGCATAAGTAGCATCTACCCCTACAGCGATAAAACATATGGGCCAATGAAAACACAGTTTAGCTGAAGGCTTGCAGCCTAAATAGCTGCACTGCCGAAGCGTCTCTGCAGTCATTTTCTCACTGAGACATCAAAGCCATCGCAGGTAATAATCCGACCACACGAAACACCACACCCAGACTGGTTTCACTCACACCTGCGCCGGCGTTTCGTGGACGACAGGCTTTGAAAAGGGGCGAGAGTGAAGGCCTGGGTCAGGAGCTGGGCTGGTAATCTCAGGCTGCTGAATTAGTCTTTTTGTTAGTCTAATTTAACTAAACACTTTTATAAAAGTACGAGTCTATAAAAGCTCAGATTCTTCTTTTAGCCTCTTAGACACCGATGTTCAGGATGTTCAACATCTTCAGGACTTATAATTTCTTTAAGGGAGAGAAAGAACTAATATAAACGCAACAAGAACTAAACCAAGGGTGTCAAACACATGGCTTGGGGGCCAAATAAGGGTCCAGTCTGGCCAACAGGATGAAGCTGGTGGATGTGAAAATGACAGAGTATTTTAAGGTCTTTCATTCTTTATTTGTTCATATGGAGTTGTCTTTTTTATTTTGGTGTAAATATAAAACATTTACCAGTCAGGGAGATAACTTTATTTCCTTCCTAGTGGATCTCAGTTCAGGTGGTCGGGATTACTACACACATGTGGAAATGTACACATATGTACATTTAAAATAACCTTTGCGTCGTTCATAATGTGAAATACTGTGTTTCTCAGTTCCAGATACCTGAGATTCACTGTTTGGTGATTTTGTAGCTTTATTGTGATCTGTAGGTTGTGACGTTAGAAACGATTAACTGAGGTTCAGGTTGTTCATGTTTTCTAAAGCAATATGTCATTAAATGTAAAAATCTCGATGATGTACGTGTTAAGGTTTGCCACAAATCAGATGGAGACTGCTGGAGAGGAACAAACGTATTCCCAGTAAAACCTGATTTACTGACCGCGAGGTTTTCCTGAGGGGTGCAGGTAGCTGATGGTGGCCAGAGAAGAACGCTGACTGATGACAGGCGATTTCCCACAGCCAGAAAATCCAAACTGCAGAGTCCTGACTGAGGAGCTGGAAGGCAGATCAGGTTCAAAGGGAAACAAAGCTTCTTTTAACTTGTTAAAATGTGACAAATGTAGGTCAGACGCTACCGCTGGACAGCAGATGAACTGGCACTGGCTGAAGAGAAGATCCGGGCTTACATGGAGGCAGTAATCAGCTGCACAAGCAACCAATGCAGCAACTGGAAGCCACATCCAAGGAAGGCAGGATCAGGAAAACAAAGCCTACATAGAAACCCAACTGTGCATTACAATAAAGATGACAATTTTATTATTTATAGGTTATTAAGTCATCTTACTGCTTTAGCCCACTGAAATCAAATTAAACTGTTCGGGTTTGACACTTCTGAACTACACGGATCGGAGCTGCAGGCTGATTATTTATTATCAAGTCAACATGGAAATCAGAACCAGTTTTCTACCACTGTGTGATAGTTCTGGACCGAGCTTCTCTCAGTCTACCTGAGCCAAAACCATCTTTAGAATTTCTCTTTCTTGCTCCTGAGTGAACGTGGGGCTTCTTCTTTTGGCATTTTCTATCATAAATCCTACTTAGACCAAGAAAAAAAGTACATGAAAAATGACTGATTTAATGACTGGAGGTAGAAAACTGTGACACACGTGTTTCCACACTTGGCTGATGTGTTTAACCAGCTGCTTCACAGGTGAGGGAATGAAAAGCCAGAGTCTGAAACGATGCAAGGAAACGATGGTTTAGTGTCACAAGCAGATAAACGTGTCCAGTGTTTAGAAAACCGCCGTCAGGCTGGTGCTGTGTTTATTTCTGAGCTGGTTATTTACTGCTTGAGTAAATGTGGAAGGATTTTTGTTTTAGTGGGTCAACAATCGTAAAGACTGTCATTTGAGACCCAGTTTCCTTATTTTCCAGCTCGAATGTCCAACATTCTGTTGGCTGGATGAGTTTTAACAGGATCCTCTCTACAACCCTGAAGCAGCAGCAGACGTAAAGCAAACGTATCAAGCAGGGACTTCTTCAGAGTTTAGGGGACAGATTTCGAGACTGGAACGTGAAAACAAGGACGCTCCAAACTACAGAAGAATCTATGATCCTGAATAAAGACAGTAATTCAGATTCTCTGGTTCCTCCCGTCATGCTGCATGCTACGCTCCAACACACACGTAAGGACGTTTTTTTGTTTGTCTCAAAATAGTCACTGAACTACATAAATACCGTTTTAAATACAAAGCTTAACTAATTATTTCATATATAAAGAATAAAATTTGCACAGATACAAAATTATGAAAAAAAGTAAATTGTTGCTGCGAGGCAAAGGCAGACATCTGAACTGGTAAAAAAATGCAACACGAAATCTCTGGTCCTCTGGTCCCGTCTTCCTCGTCATCGATGGCCCCACCAGCAACTGTGGGTTAGAGTGATATCTGGGTGACAACAGTTTAGCAGTTTGGAGTCATTATGTTGATAAATGAGCTTCAGGTTTTTCAGAATTGTGTGTTAAGTTTCATTTTTTGTGTTTATACATTTGGAAAAAGCTGTGATTTGACTGTAACCCACCTCCAGGCTGGGAACATTTAGTTGCACCTGCAACCACTTTTTAAAACAAAGCTAATAAAATTAGCAAAACGATGCACCAGTGCAATTTATTTGCTTTCTTTCTTTTCATCGTCACGTCTTCAGGAACAGCAGAACGTAGAGAAATGTGTGTGAGAGAGAAAGTGGAGGGAGGATGGGGCGTTGGGAAGGTTTGGTTGGGACGCTGCATCGCTGCATCAAACATCTGACGAGGACAGGGCAGGGAATTTTATCTTCTGCTCTATGTGTGTTTACCAGAAAATGAGCTTACTGACTCGACCACAAACTTGAGAGATGAAACACTTAAAGTGCATGGATAAAAAGATACCAGCTGTCCAGGGACGGAAGCAGAAATGGACGTGCAGCCTATCTGCCTGCAGAAGTGACTGGAACAAAAGAATTCCGGTCGTCCTGCTGCCCTGGGAATCGTTAACTTCATGGGTCACACTGATTCCCAGTTAAAGAGAATCTGACTTTATTGTCAGTGATGCTGATGAAAGGTTGGATTTGGACATGGGAAGAGAAATGTCTAGGTCTTATGGTAGATGCTTATTTGTTTTATTATGTTATAAATATTATTTATATGGAGTCAAAAAGGATAAAAGAAAAAGACAAAAAACAAACAAACAAAAAAATTTAAACAAAACATGAATATCCCTGGTAAGCAGCAGAAAATGGATGGATGGTATTATATTAGAGTTACTATGGCGAGTCACTAGTCTGGAGCCTTTAATCTCTGAATACTAATTTATTTGCAGTCATGAAACAAAATTAATGCAGGAATAAAAATAAAAATATATATACAATATATATATATATATATATAAAAATAAATAATACAAAATGACAACACATATAATAGTAAAAGAAGCAAAGAGACACATAAAAAAATAGGTTAAATAAATAAATAAACAAAGGCCAGAGGTGAAAAGACGTTAACTAGGTTTACTGAGTAATAATAATCTAATTAATTACAGGCTTTGTAATTATTTCATCTCAATTAATCACATTTTAATCACATATCAATATTTACCCCCAAAAGCAACGTGTTTTAATTTAAATGGATTTTAGGGGATGACTGAACCAAAGAAAAGATACAGACATTAATGTTGTAAACTCAAGCTAGTAAAAATTACTTTAATTGCATTTAAATTCCAAACAGTAGAAATAGAAAATATCTCTGGCCAAAAATGAACAGACCTAAAGTTAAAGTGTCATTTTAAGCTCTGGCTGTGCTGTGATTGTCTACACCATGTTACAGGTGGTGGTTAGCATTGTGGCCTCACAGCAATAAGGTTGCTGGTACGAACCTTGGCTTCACACGGTTTATTTTCAGTCTGGTCATGCAGCTCTGACTGCAGCTGGAAGTTGCTGCTGATGATGATGCAGATGTTGATACTGCTGCTGATACTGATACTGATACTGCGGCTGATGCTGAAGTTGTAGCAGCTGCTGATGCAGATGTTGCAGCTGCTGCTGCTGCTGGTGGTGCTGATGCAGATGTTGCAGCTGCTGCTGCTGGTGGTGGTGCTGATGCAGATGTTGCAGCTGCTGCTGCTGCTGGTGTTGCTGATGCAGATGTTGCAGCTGCTGCTGCTGCTGGTGTTGCTGATGCAGATGTTGTAGCTGCTACTGCTGCTGCTGGTGTTGCTGATGCGGATGTTGCAGCTGCTGCTGCTGCTGGTGTTGTTGATGCAGATGTTGCAACAGCAGCTACTGCTGCTGGTGTTGCTGATGCAGATGTTGCAGCAGCTGCTGCTGCTGGTGGTAGTGCTGATGTGGATGTTGCAGCTGCTGCTGGTGTTGCTGATGCAGATGTTGCAGCAGCTGCTGCTGCTGGTGGTGGTGCTGATGTGGATGTTGCAGCTGCTGCTGGTGTTGCTGATGCAGATGTTGCAGCTGCTGCTGCTGGTGGTGTTGCTGATGCGGATGTTGCAGCCGCTGCTGGTGTTGCTGATGTGGATGTTGCAGCTGCTGCTGGTGGTGTTGCTGATGCAGATGTTGCAGCTGCTGCTGCTGCTGGTGTTGTTGATGCAGATGTTGCAGCTGCTGCTGCTGCTGGTGTTGCTGATGCAGATGTTGCAGCTGCTGCTGCTGGTGTTGCTGATGCAGATGTTGCAGCTGCTGCTGCTGGTGGTGGTGCTGATGCAGATGTTGCTGCTGCTGCTGCTGGTGTTGCTGATGCAGATGTTGCAGCTGCTGCTGCTGGTGGTGTTGCTGATGCAGATGTTGCAGCTGCTGCTGCTGGTGGTGTTGCTGATGCTGATGTTGCAGCTGCTGATGCTACTGATGCTGCTGGGTGAGGACGAGGCTCTAGTGAGTGCTTCTGGATGGGGGAGGAGCCTGTGGCAGCACCTGCTGCTCATTGAGCAAACTAAACGTTCTAACACATCAGTTTCCAAAAGTTTCCAATGACACCAGAAAAACTTGCTAGATTTGTTGCATGTCATTTTTTTTAAAATAGTCGCTATAGGGGTCTAAAATTTAGCAACAAAGCCGCTAAGTTGGTAAAAACTGTGCTAGCCGAGCTCTGATGAGTGCATCAGTGTAAGGAGCAACATTCATAAAAAAAATGTATTGATGGGATGAGCAGAGTTTACGATTTGCCCATTGAAAACCTGCTAAAGCTTCTCTGGCCTTACTTTTGGGGTAAAGGTTTATAAGTTCTCATATTTTCTACCCTGCTCATGTCTCCTCTGCAGCTGCTGACCTGTTCTCTAACTGCACGGAGGAGTGTAAGGCCCTGGGTCACTCCGATCGCTGCTGGATGCCCAGCTTTGTGCCCTCTGATGGCCGCCAAGGTCTAGATTACCGCAGCAACCTCCACGTGCCCGGCATGGATTCAGTCCCAGACACAGAGGTATTTGAAACCCCAGAACAAACAGCTGATGGGTCATTCTCCACCTTTGGTAAAGAGACGCCTCTCAGCCACCATCACCTCCACCTCCACCACCAAAATCACTACCACTGTCTCCAAAACCATCAGCTCAGCCACAACTACTGAGAGGAAAGAGTTGGAAGCATTTCTGCCTAGCTCATGAGCAGCTTACCACCCAGCTTATTTAAGTGAGTACTCTGTTTTGCTTCAGCTTAAGCACTCACTCCACAATCTGTTGATCCAATGAGGTTTAAAAAAAAAGAAAACATCTCAAATTGGATTTTTCTTTCCAGAAAGTATGAAATTAGTTTCAGTTTTGGCCCTGATCTTCCAGCTCTCGTCAGAATGTTTAACTAACTCTTCCCTCTTTCTCTGGTGTTTTCATTAACTCTGACAGTGATGATCTTATCTCCCATCACTCCTTGTTCCACACACATTCGCACGCACACGCTAACGTTATGCAGCCGCAGCACTTCGGCCGGCAGCGTCTCTAAAATATACACGTCAAAGGCAATTTTCATCTGTAGGGTTGGGAATATGTTAGCATTTAGAAAGCTTTATTTCATTATGGACTCACTATCTCACACAGAAAAAGTTTTAATCTCTGGGGAAATGGAGTGAAAGATGTCAGCTTTGTGTCTGTTTTTAATTTATGTGAAGTTCAGGATAAAATGAAGGGAAATAGATATGTTTCTTATTATAATTTTCCTGAAGCAGCACCTGAAAAAGGACAGTTTTCCCAACTCTTTCTCCTCCTTCTTTTCTGCACCAGAGTTTTACTGCAGCAGCTAAGCTACAAGTGCTCCTGTTAGAATAATTTAGTTCTTATTTATAAGAAATATATAGCTATAAAGCTGAAAATTGGTTTTGATGATAAGAAAATAGGTAAAAAAAAAAAAGGAACAAACTGTAAATTCTGGAGATTATTTCAGGATATTAAAACAGCAACAGTGAGGGAGGAAAATATTTAACAGCAAACATTAGAAATAGAATAAAATATGGTCGTATTTACACAATCGTTAAATGACAAGAATATTCTGTAAAAATGATGTTAGAGAATACATAAATGAAAATAACATTGCTCCTAAGCAATACATTTATTTTTATTTTTAATTTCTAAATCTCATCAAGTCATATTTCATTCCCAGTAGAACATAAACAACATATCACGTTTAAACTGAGACATTTAGCATTTGATAGAAAATATGAGCTAATTGTGAATCTGATGGCAGCAACACGTCTGTAGAAAGTTGGAAAATAAGCAACAACGAAATAAAGGTATGAAAAATTTTAGGAACCATGTTTTCTATCATACTGAACATTTCTGCAGAACCTGGTCCAGTGAACATGAAGCAAAACGTGACAGAATTTGGTGGAATCAGATGTGAGCGGTTTTCCTGAGTTTCCATGTAAATAGGAGCTAATTAAATCTAATAAAATATCAGACAACCTGACAGGACATCAGGCCGATTTATGTGTGTAAAATGTTTATCTAAGAGTTAATCAGTTTGGAAAATATTTAATCTGAAAGCTAAAGGAGAGAAGGGATGTAGTATCATGGGAGGAAAAGTATTTTCCTCAATATTGTATGAAAATGCAGGAATTTAGTGAATGTTCTCATTATTGATTATTGACATTTATGTAAATTATGATAATTATTATGAGCTAAGCTTCATAATATGGTTAGGAATGTTTATTACTGTACAATATGAATAAAAACCAAACATTTGATGATTTCTGTTACATAAACTAGTACATAAACTTTGGTCGTCATGGAGACGGCCCTCGGCCAGGGAAGAGCAGCATCGATTTAACTATAGTAGATTTAACCTTCATTAATATGTTTTTACATTCATTTTATATCTAGACCGAGTATAAAAACCTATTTCACATTATCATAATCCCCCTTCCCACCCACATACCACCCCCCCCAGTTCACGCGTCCCAGTTTGAGGAACAATGTGTAAAAGTTAAAGTAGAAGATTGTATCATGAATTTCTGATTGGAAGAGCTCCAAACATCCCGACTCCCAGCAGCACCACTCACTCCTCTCAGCTTAGATCCCATGTTAATGAGGGGGGGTAGCAGTGTGGGGGGCTGGATTATGGCAGAGAGGGAACGACGGTCAGAGAGATGGAGGATTGGGGAAGAAGATGTGGAGCGATGATACAAAGAGGCTAAAACGCTCTAATTTGATCTAGACTGCCAGTGATACACAGAAAATCTCTCGTCTTTTTTGGGCTTTGGCCTGGATTTGGGGTTGTGTCAGGGGGTGTCGGGGGGGGGGCGATCACAGGCAGGGACAGAAACTAGAGCTTAAACTCACAACGTCGCAGCTAATCTTTCAACATTTGTTGGAAATTATGTGAGTAATTACTGACACGCATCTGTGAGCCATTCCACACCTTCAGGATAACAAAAGCAGCATTTCACCTCATCCCCCCGTTTGTTCCACGTTAAACGTCTAACTAACCTTTGTGTTTTTCTGTGCACGCAGCGGGGAAAAGGGTTTGCTAGCTCCTTCCATGTGGACATCCCGGAGACTGCGTGACTTTGCACAATCTCTTCCCGACAACCGGCTATAAAAATGTAAGAAGTTTCCAACACGTCCCGCCCTCCTTCGCCTCATCCTTCAAACTGAAATCACACAACAAAGAACAGAACTCTGGTATTCCCTCCTGTCGGGTTTTGGAAGTGCTAACGGGATTGTGAGGATTAGGTGACATTTAGAAAGGGAGGAGGGAGTGATCTGGATCCAGGATGGGCAGTTTTACTGGGACAACACATTTTTCTCAGCAGGACTGAGAAAGTGAGGCAGGAGGAAAGATGGCGGCCCATTGTTTTCCAGTCTGTGTGCCTGTTTACCGCACCGATGTGTACATCTGTGAGGAAGATCCACCCGGATGAGGATCCACCCGGATCCAGACACAAGCAGCCCTTTAGGCATCGGAACTCGGAGTGAGATGCCAAATTGTACAGGAGAGACTTTGTGCATTTCATAATGCAATACCACAGTTTTAGAGTTTTCTATTCTGTTTGTGAGGTCAAGTGTCTCTGAACTTTGTAAGAAAAAAAGATTGTGTCCAACTACATTTTTTAATCTTTTTTTTCTATTTTCGGTTCTTTCTAGCTCTGGGTTTGGTTTGTTCACCACTTTGAGGGCTTGGACAGTGTTTGGTCGACACTTTCTGACTCTGAGCTGTGAAATAGTTTCTATCATGTGTGAGAAGTGTTCACTGTACTCCTTTAAAAAGTTTCAGCTATATATAACACTATATAAATCTATTTATATCTACTTGTTCTGAAGGTGTGCTGTTTGTTGCCCATGAAGGAGGCTTCTTTTAGTTTTCGCCCA
>JBAGKM010000008.1:1488452-1509221 GCA_037177155.1 Melanotaenia catherinae
AAACCGGGCGCCGTACCACGGAGCATGACAACTACAGAAAATGTTGCATTAATTTAAAGCTATATTACATCCCAGAATGCAATGGCAGGTCGATTTTGCTCGCTTAAGCTGTGCCCATGATGGGATATTCACACGGTCCTCGGGTTACACCAGCATGTCTGGTCTTTTGGAAAATCTACCGGGCATTATTTAGGTAAATAGACTAATTAAACACCTGCTGTCATTATCGATAATAGCCTGACAATGTGGCCACTTACCACCTTAAATGCAGAATAACTTTTGATAAAAAACCATCATTAATAAACATTATAAAGCGTCTGTATTTCACATACTTCTCAAGCATCTCCCAGCCGTCGTTTGGAAATGGAATGGGGGGGTTAAAATTGAACTAGCTGAAGGCAATTAATTAAGAACATCTTTAAGACTCTGTAGTGGAATTAGCTAGTTGAGAAAAGTTTATCCTACACCGACTCACCTTCAGAGAGCTATCGCTGGACTTAATAAGATGGATATTTTGTCAAATTAGGTTGAATTTATTGTGATTCAATCTGATAATTAAGCAAATGATGCATATTGAAGAATAAGGACACCATGTTTTTGGTAACGTATTCTCATTACGTGTTTGTAGAACATCGTATGACAGCGCCCCCAGTAGGTGGCTATTTTAAATGTCAGCTCAGGTAGAGAGCTCTGTAAAACATCTGGTCCCTTGTTTTTAGGTAAATTTTAAACCTTCAAATATGCACTGAGGTCAAGGTTCAAAGGTCAGCTTTTCATAGAAGAAGCCATACAGAGTTCTCATACAGACATGTTATTCTCCAGATGAAAGCCAACGTTTTTATTTTTCTCATGTCACTGAAAGAGACCTTTAAGACCTTATTTTCAGAGAGCATTTGCAAGACCTTGTATAGAAAATTAAGTTTTTTCTTCCTTTAAATTTTGGGAAGTATATTCCAAAATGAGTTGCTTTTAGAGTTATATTATTATTCACAATCTAAAGCATTCATATAGGCTTGAAAGAAGGCCTGAAATCCTGACTTTAGGGTCAGCACACAGTCTACAGGTCAGAGTCAGCGTTACACCAAAGGTTATAAAACATTGACACATGCATTGGCTACCATTCCAGTAACCATGGTCAAATATTGTAAAAAACATTAATGAAATGACCTATTTTTATTAAAGTGAAATTTAAATGTAAAAACTATTTACAGAAGGCAATAGCATGTAGCTTTTAAACCGAACATAAAATATTTTCAACATTTGCTTGTGCATAAGTAATAATGCAGAGCTGAGGTTTTAACGCAACACATTAAGTCCAGTTTGGAAAGCAGGATTTAAGGAGGGATGTGGTCTATAAAGACTTGTATAACCTCATATTGTTATCATGTTTTTATTGTAATAGTTCAAGATTCGATTTGCACACACATACGGTTTCTCAGCTATCCCTGTATGTAAGTGTAATTTCATTACCTGACTTAAAACCAGGCCAAAATAATAAAGTGCTGTATTAGATGTCACTGCAAACTGTAAAAGTAGTAAAAAAAATAAGGAAATACCTCCTGTATATTCCTGAAATATGCATGAAAGTAGACATAGACAAAGACTATAAAACTGCCGATTCAGTGGCGCGAGAAGGTCTGAATCTGGAGCCCATTCAATGGTTGTTCAATGGTCAGGTGGTCAGGTTTTATTCAAAATGATCTGATGTAAAAAAACAACACACCTAAAACACAAAAAATGACTTTATTAGAGTAAAACCTTCATAGCGTACCATAGTTAAATCAGTGAAATTGTGATAGACATTGTTTTGCCTGTTTTGTCGTAATATGCTACATGCTAATATGCTACATGCTAATATGCCACATGCTAATATGCTACATGCTAATATGCTACATTTGGTTTTGTTTTTGGACCAGAAAATTCCTGCAGACAACATGTCGACATGCCTTCAAGGATTTATCATTGCCCTGATGGGCTCAGGATTTTGTAGGATATGTATGGAAATCTGTGCATTATTTTCCTAGGAAATCCTACATTTATGTGAGAGCAGCCTGTGCTTTGGAGAAACATTGAAGACTTAAAACCGATACTGTCTGTTGTGGTATCATAATCTTTACGTTTGTTCATGATTAACAAAGAACAAAACCATGAATCTTATAAGAGATGCTTAAGTCACAATACCACGGTTAACTCTTTGTATTGCAAAGGCTAACATAGTCAATTCTGCACTGGTGCTAATCTTGTTAACAGGACTTTGTACATGTTGGCAGATAATTAGTGTTAGGAAAATTCTTCCCCACACCAAAACACCATAAACCTTCAATTAAGAAAAGACACAGAGTCATATCCAATGTATACAAATTTTACTTGCACAAAGCATGCACATCATACGAGTATAATAGACACACTATTTCTTCACAAAAAGCACCACATTATAAAGGCTGGTTTAGAAAGTCCATCCCCTTGGTTACAACATTACACAAGACTGAGCATTTTCCACTGAAAGATAAGATATGCAGAACTAGAGGCGTGGGTGGCTTAGTGGCTAGTCTCCTTCAAGGTCATGCTCATTTTTCCCATGGGAAAAATGAGTTATGTATCTACTGACATTACATTCACACACAGACGCAGCTACAATGTAAGATTTACAGAATATGATAGAATATGCTTTACAAAGGTTTAAAGAAGAAAACAATCATAATTATGAAACTATGACCTTTATTTCTTCAGTTAGTCACCGCCTGTACTGAGGAACAACCATGTCACAACTCATCACTGCTACATAAAACAACACAGATTTCTTTTACGTTTCTGGAAGGGATTGTATTTTTTCAGCCTTCTGGCCATGGTTGCGGAGGCGGACTCGATTGTCACCTTTTAGTTTGGCTCCTGACAGCATTTCATTCGTGTCTGTGTTTTCATGTGAACTCATATTTTGTGAGTGACCCCATGTGGATGTGATTTTTGAGAAGAACATGGTCAGGAAACAACTCAGTTTACCAAAATAGGTGTAAGAGCTGACCAGAACAAGAACCAGTGACCATCCCAATGGCAGACATCCAATGCAAACCCTCAAGTTTGAAGTTGGACTGTACCAGGCTCTGACAGGAAGCCCACTACCCCCCTACTGTAAAGAACAAATCAAAGAAAAATCATCTTCTGAACTTGACTAACGTGTTCTAGCTTAAACATTGATTGACTGAGTTCAAAGAACTTCACACTTCATTACAGAATCTGTTACACACACAGTATATTCACACACATTACACACACATATGCTCGTCTGCGCTCAGGCACGTACTCATGACAACCACCGGTAGACATTTTACTTAAGAGGTTTGCAAGGAAACCATTGTTGACTGGAATGCAACTTTAGCATGTGTTTGCTGCCTGCTTTGCCTCCAGGTATGGCTCAGATTTAAGATTTTGCAAACAGCTAAAAGGATAAGACTGAAAGAAGTTGTGATTAGTGCATCGAGCTTATGGTAAAAAGCAGTCAGAGCGCTTGATCCCACTTTGCCTGTAGAGATGGATTCTGTTTTACCTTCACGTTTCTTCTGCTTCATGTGAACATGTAGATTTACAGAAGCACCAGCATTAAAGCCAAGGACATTTAAATAAAAACCCAAGAAGATGTTGGAAAGTAAGTTCACCCATCTTTTGAGTCAGCTTAAAGAGGGATTCAAGCGTGCACAGATTACACAGATCAACCACAGCCTTTGGACTTATTCACGGAAAAAGATGACCTTTTAATGTGGTAAGCACGGTCACCTCATTAAATTAAATTGAAAATATTTTATTTATCAGCTGGGTTTTGTAGTGTAGTGGGTGCTGGCAGGAATGACCTTCTGTCTCTTTCTGTCTTGCAGTGAACATGAAGAAGCCTCTGACTGAACACTGTTGTTTCCTCTCGGTGTTGTTTAGAGGATGACATGAAATTTTCCGTCATGTTCAGCAGCTTGTGCAGCATTCCTCTCTGGACAATCAGCTCCAGGAGCTCCGGACCTGTCCCAAAGCAGTTGGTTCAGTTTTTCTAAGTCCCTGTTGTGATGCTGCTGTCCCATCAGATGTCTGCAGGAGAGATATGCAACATCATGGTGCAGACATTGAAGGATCACATCTTCCTTAACCCTTGAGGACAGTAGGGGAGACTCACAACAGCATTGTCATGGTTTCCGATGACGCTCACAATCCCTTGAGGTGTGCCAGCGCTCCCAAAGTCTCTAAGTTCACTGTTCTTAAAGGGTGAAGAAGTAGAGTCTGCTCTGTTCACTCCTGTTCCTCCTGAAGTCAACATTCTTCTCTTTTGTTTTGTGTTCAGGACGAGGTGATTCTTTCTGCACCATCTCACAAACTGACCAGTTCTCTCGACTCAGCTTCTTGTCCATCCCTGGCACTTCCCACAACTGCAGAGTAATCAGAGTATTTCTGCAGATGACAGCACTGCGACTTGTACTGGAAGTCTGAGATGTTCAGAATGAAGAGAAATGGTGAGAGATCCAGTGCTGTCGACCATCATCTCAGAGGCACAACCTTTAGTCTCATAAACTCTGGTCTTTTTGTTAGCTAGTCATAAAGGAAACGCAGAAAGGTTCTAGGCTTAAACTTCAGCTGGCGCCTTGTATCTCAGCTGGTGGAGCTGGTCTGATAGCCAGAGAGGATAAATCAGAGAGGCTGTTAGCATGGATTTTCTTCCCAGTTTCTGTCTGTTTGTCTCAGGGCAGCTGTAGCTACGGATGTAGCTTAGTATCATAGCATCACCAGTGTGTGAATGACTAATGGTTTCGCCACAAAGTGTTTTGAGTGCTTTGCAAAATGATTTATGATTAACTCTGTAAATATAATCCATTGTTATTATTATTATTATTGGTGAACTTGTAGTTTTAAATTTTGAGCTCAGTCATAAAGCTGCTCCAGACTCAGACTAAGAATCTATCTACTCCCCTGTATGTCTACAGCAGTGCAGTTTGATTTGTTTGAGACACAAAGACAGGAAATAAAAAATCTATTGCATCTTCAGCGTTTTGCTAGCAGTTTTTTTTTTGTCATCAGGTACACATGTTTGAAAAAGGTTTTTTTTCTTTACAAATATTTTTTTGTAACTAGCAAATCCTTTTCTATACCTTCAAAAACTTGAATTACAAAATTTAATTTGCAAAAACAAACTGAAAATAATTGCAAACATTAATTTACAGCTTTAAAATCTTCATGGCTGCATACTGAACCCATACTAAATTGGCCTTAGGAATGAGTGAGAGTGTGCATGGCTACTTGTCCTGTGTATTTCTGTGTGTATGTGTATTTCTGTGTGTGTGTGGGGGTGTGTGTGTGTGTGTGTGTGTGTGTGTGTGTGTATAAAAATCAACGTGGCACACCCAAAATAGAAATAATTGTCTATTTGGGTGGATGGTAGGATGTATGATGTGTTGATGTGAAATTTCTATTGTAATCTTCTCCGCGGGGCTGGAGCTTCCACCAGACTCCAAACAGAAAGGTCTCAGCTAAGATTCAAACCTGGAACCTTTTTACTGACAGTTCTAACCACTACTCTGCAGCCCCAAGTCTCCCTTAAGAAGGAAAAACATTTACTCCCGTAATCAGGTTATTAAATTAACCAATCAAATTTCCCCCCATAATTACATGACAGCAGCCCATATGAAGAGGGAATCATAGCTTTACCAGTGGGCCTCTGCATTTTCAGACGTTACAGACAATGAAGGTCACATTCATTACTGAACTCATGCAATAAGAATAGACGGAGGGGGAGTCGTCACATGACTGAATCCGGATAAAAACATTTTGTGACCATAGTTATGATACTGATTTACTAAAAGATTTAATCTATACATTTTCTGGAAACATTGAGACTGTTTGCCTGCAACAAGACGACTGACACAAACACAGAAACACACACACAGTTTGGCATGACACAATATCCTATTTCATGGCTTGGCAGGGAAAAGCAATGTGTGAAACTCAGCTCTTTCCACGTCACATATAAACATATCTGCTCTGTTCCTCCGACATGTTTAACACAGCATGCGACTATGGAAATTGGAAAGCCTTTGGAGGAGGAAGAGGGAAGGAGACAGAGCAGAGTGATGGATTTCAAGCGCTCGTGTTTGAAAGTAAAAGGGTCAGAAAAGTATGTGCATACCGAAAAAAACAACAAAAAAGTTGCAGTTGAGCTTCATTTCATGTCCTTTGAGCTCCACGGAGAGCCTCGCTGGCTTCCTTGGGATTCTTTCCCTTTGTGGTTGACACTTCTCCAAAATGAGAGGCCTTTCTAGTTGCTCGATGCCTAGCCACCGCCCCACACACACACACACACACACACACATAGACGAACATAATCCAGGCTTTCTGTCTCCACCAATTAGCCCTTCCACTTACTGCTCACCTCCTTTCACATATTATTTCCATTCAACTTTGTCATTTTTATTAGCTCAACTCTTCGTCTTTCTTCTTAACTTCATCCTCATTTTTCGACATAATCTCATGGCAGTGTTCGTAGATGGCTCATCTTTTTAAGGATAATTTTGTTATTTGAATGCATTTTAAGCTGTTAGCCTTCAGTCCTCCAGAGATTAAATAACCAGTCAAACAAAGTAAAGGTCCAGGCAGCGTGTCCTCCTCTTCCAGACGGAAACAACTTGCAAACCACAAAATGAAGAACATGATGGCAATGATGGGTTTTTCTCATTTTCATGCCAAATTTCCTTCGTAACCTCAATCAGTTTCACCACACCAGCCATCAGGTGCAGAGCCGGAGTAGGTCCTGATTCCCAGCGCTGACTGGGAATCAGAAGCCAGGGATCTCTGTTTGTTGGGATTAATGGGACTAAACAATTTTCTGAAACAAATCTTCTGAAAAGGTTTCCTCTCAGTTCAAGTTGGTACTGGAGATTTAACACCAGTATACTTTTACTAGCTGATGCATGATCAGACTGGATGACAAATAACGTATTGGTTAGCCAGTGTTACCGACTTCCACCAGGACAGGAATCCACTAGAGTCACAAGTGGAATCAGTCCAGTGTTGGGGTGTGTGGCTCTGCAGGTACGACATCAGCTTTCCACCCTTCTTATGTAACAGCTGCTCTACTCTTTGATTCATGGGCGAAGGCCGGAGGGAGTATGGGACGTTGTTTCCTCTAAAATAAATAAATACTGAAATAAATAAATGTTTGTTACACAAGTAAAGAAACAAATACAGAAAGAAAATAAATATACCAATAAAATAATTAAATATGTCATGAAATAAACTAATAATAATAAATGAAAAAACTACTGAAATAGATACGCTGTAAAATTAAGAAATTATATAAAAAATAAAAAATAAATTATATTCCAATGAAATATGTAAACGTGTTGTGAAATAAGCAACTAATATTTAGATGAATAAATACTGAAACAGATAAATTAGCCGATGAAATGAACGTATCATGAAATAAATAGTGATATAAATACATTTTTTGCATGTGGCATGGGAGTCTGAGCCTAGAAATTTCATGCTGGAAGGTGACCGCCACACATCCTTGCAGCCTGATTGTGCTTAGTGTTTATTGTTCAGCTAGCCCAATGCTTTACATGTTTATTCCTACATTTAATAATCTAGTAAGAGATAATCTACAGACATTCTACTCCACATGCTAGCTTGATCCAGATGTGTGGACTGTAAACGGACCACCATCAGTAATTCTGCTACGTTGCAACCGCCTGCTACGCTGTGCAGGACGACTGAGTTTAGTTATTAGCAGGTAAAAGGTGTCCATTTGTAACCAGAAAGCAAGAATTACATGTTTTAGTCTCCATGTCTGTTAGAACATGCTACATCCCTCCAGCTACGAGCTTAGCTGTCAGAAATTATTCACAAGAGTCTTTAGACATATTATCAACTTATTATTATTAAATTATTATTATTTAGACTAAATTATTAATAAAGTCATGAATTATTTGTTAACACCTACAAGTTTACAGCTAAATGCTGAAACCAGTTTGGAGTGTCTGTTGGTTTGTACATGTCAGTCTGGGACAGGTATAACACCTGTAGCGACTAAAGTGACCTTCACAACCAGCTGTTACTATGCTACACACATATACACACCACACACACACACTGAAGGGGAGAAGAACACTGCAAAACAAAATGGCAGCTGCTACCATGCACTGTAAAAAAAAAAAAAAAGAAGATAAAATTCCAGCCGTTGGCGCTCAGGAGAAAGAGCAGTCATCTGTCAGTTGGAAGATTGGTGGTTTGATCCCAGCTTCCCTGGACTAGACGGTGAAGTGTTCTTGGGCAAGACACTGAACTCCACGTTGCCTCGGATGTGCTCAACGGCATGCGGAGTGTGTAAAAGTGCATTGAGTGGTGGTAAGGTGATATTGGTCAGATGATAAAATGTGAACAGCATGATGAGGACTGTTTAAATACAGGCTAGGACAAATCTCATCTAAAACAAATAACCTCACAACATGCTCAATCACGGCACAACAGAAAACAACTCAGTGTGATAATGTAGCTTAAGCCTGGTACACACATAACGAATTTTTTAGTCTTCTGATTTTTTATCTGGTCGAGACCCCACATGTGAAAATAAAAAAAAAATCAGTTTTGATCGTACTGTGTGTGGTGTGCTCCAAAAATGTGATCATGGAACAACACACACAAGACGATGCTGTCCAGCAACTCATCTACAATCTATTCCTCCGAACCGGTCAAACGTTGAAACGGAAAAGAAGAACCATAGCAACAATTGGCAAAAAAAAAAAAAAAAAAGAAGAAGAAACATAGCAACAACCGGCAAAGAACAAAGACGAAGAAACACAGCAACAACCGGCAAAAAACAAAGACGAAGAAACATAGCAACAACCGGAAAAAAACAAAGACGAAGAAACACAGCAACAACCGGCAAAAAACAGAGAAGGAGAAACATAGCAACAACCGGCAAAAAACAAAGAAGAAGAAACCAAGCAACAACTGGCAAAAAACAAAGACGAAGAAACACAGCAACAACCGGCAAAAAACAAAGAAGGAGAAACCAAGCAACAACTGGCAAAAAACAAAGAAGGAGAAACACAGCAAGAACCGGCAAAAAACAAAGACGAAGAAACACAGCAACAACCGGCAAAAAACAAAGACGAAGAAACACAGCAACAACTGGCAAAAAACAAAGAAGGAGAAACACAGCAACAACCGGCAAAAAACAGAGAAGGAGAAACATAGCAACAACCGGCAAAAAACAAAGAAGAATAAACAAAGCAACAACTGGCAAAAAACAAAGACGAAGAAACACAGCAACAACCGGCAAAAAACAAAGAAGGAGAAACACAGCAACAACCGGCAAAAAACAAAGAAGGAGGAGGTAGATGGTGTGGATATCGACGTTTAGACGCACCGACATACATTTTTCGGATGTCTCAGCCTGGTTGAGTGTGTGCTCAAGGCATTTTCATTCTGGTAAATGTGAACAACTCGCTTAGTGAGACGATTGTGTGCTTATTTTGTTCCATATCCGAGAAAATAAACAGTAGGTTCCTCTCCATGTTTTAAACCAGTCCACAAAACTAGCAAGCAGGCTAAGGATGGCTAGTTCAAACATCGTGCGATGAATGAGTGGAACCCAAACAGCACTCAACTGAGCTATTCTGAGAAACTGGATGTAACCAGCCAGAACGAGGGCCGCTTTAAAGCAATTTCTATCACTGTTTCTGTGAATAAAGCCTGACAAATTCTCCTAATAATCCCTATGGGGGTGTTTGATGTCAGATCAGGCAGACTGACAAATAGAGGGTTTGTAAATTGTGCATGAGCCTCCAAAAACTTAAAATTTCTAAGCTGAGCCTCACACACAGACCAGATGCACAAAAATGTCAGGAAACGTCAGAGGGGGTAAGGCATCGGGGTCTCTAGTCCTCTCTTTAGACATTTCATATGGATCATTATCTGCAGTTGATCTTTTCCATAAAGCGTCTCTTCGCCACGGGAAGACGTTTGTCCCTGTAGCACACGTTTAATTTGTTTCCAATTTCAATATTTAAACACTTATCGATCTACAGTGGCCAGGGTTTTCCTCTGTGGCCTCAGATGTCGCACTGATGTCGGTTTCCATGCCCTATGAGCTGTTTGTGGATGCTCCTTTTATACCCAATCCTGACACCCTCACAAACCACCAGTTTGCTGATTGTAGGATCTCCCAGACTGGTGCTACTTTTATATTCTGTAAACTTCTGTCTTTTTTCACCTTTCTCTCATTTTTAAAACATTTGATTTGATCCTTTTTGTATTTGTTTACTGCACTGGACTGGTGACCCGTCCTCTCACCTGCTAATTGTTGGGACAGACTCCAGCGTCCCTGTGACCCTGACGTGGGACAGGTGTTACAGAAAATGAATGAATGAGTTGTATTTATTTACTTTCTGTGTTGCTGGCATCACATTCTCTTTTTTCTAAATACTGTGAAGCTGGTGATTGAAACTGCTGAAAATAAGGAACAAATTTTAAATTACAGATTCATTATTTGCTGCCTTTCATAAAATCTTTTTGGAAATGGGCCACATTAAAGCTGCTTAAACTAATTTCACAAATGCACTTTCTATGAACATACAAGCATAGATCTTTGTTTTCTTTCCTCTTTTACCCAAAGCATATCCATGGAGATCAGATTAAAAACACCGTACTTCAAATATGTATGAGTTTAGATGGCTCTCACTAAATTGTCTGTTCTTAATCTTGATTTTCAGGAGTGAGGCTGTAATGTGCTGTCCTGCAGTGTGTAGATGAACATTAAACTCACACAGATGTGTGTTATCTCGTCCCTGCAGTGTTCAGGGCCTAACATCCTGTGCAGTGTCGGTTGGAGCAGCAGTGTTTTGTGTTGACCATGCGGGGGTGCTTGCGTACCACATGTTTTAAAAGGAGTTTATGTACCAAGCTGGAGTTTGGTGTATTTAATGATAAGCATGTCTTCAATGTAGCCGAACAAGATGCAATGTTAGTCTGTGATTGTGTCACGATTCCCTGTTCCCTCCACATGTCTCAAAGGAAATCTAAGTTAACATGGACTGGTTGGTTTCAGATTATCTGACAGAGCTCTCCAAGCTAGCATAACACAACTTATAACGGAGTCCCGCTCCTTTGTTTTATTCAGCGGCTACAGTGTAGGATCTACTATCTAAAAAGAAAGAGAAGCAGTGAAGCAGCGGGAGAGAGAGGGCCACTAACGGATGGCCCTGCGAGTGAACTGGAGCAGGCCTGTGGTTGCTAATCTATCCCCGTCATTTGCTGCCATTTCCCCAGAGCAGAGCTGACAGCTGCTGCAGATAAACAGCAGATAGAGACAGTTGAGGAAAGAGTATAAATTATGGATGTACTTGCCACATCTTATTTTTTTAGTCTGTTTTCTTTGCGCATTTTGTGCTTGTTTTACTCATCAGTCTACCTCCTGTAAAGGTAAACCTTGTGGGTTTTTCTCTGCTGTGATGTGGTTTAGGGGAAGCTTTGGCTAAATGTGGTAAATTGAATCAAATAGAAACCCATCATCTTTCTCTGTAGCTTTGCACATCATTACAATTAATTCTCGTCATTAAGGTCTGCTGGGAATCTGAGGGGTTGCATGCTGTAATGGCTGACTGCTCTTCAAATAAAGCTGCATGATAAATACCCACAGATAAGTTAGCTGGACAAAATCATCCTCATCTAACATTTTCCAGGCCAAGAGTGGCGCATGGGCGTCATAGCCAGATGTTCACTGCTTTTCATGATGAAACCAAATGCATAAATGAAAGTCTTATTGCTCCGTGACGTCTGCAGCGAAGCGTGGACGATCGGCTGCGAAGGGACACACAGCTGATGCTTGTGATCATTTCTAGATCTGGCTGAGATGAAGCATTTTCTGTGTAGCCACAGATTATGTAAGGATTCATTTTATTCCGAAACCTGACAGTTTTGAAACTGAACTTTTTGATGCTGATGCTCACAGTGAGCCTTCACAGGCCTTCAGATGACTCCAGTGAAATGTGGGTGAAACTGTTATTGGTACCTAAAGCAGCCCCAAAGAGCACAGAGGGTCCCCAAGGCTTTGACTGTTCAGAGCCAGTGTGATTTAAATGAAGTCCATGTCCACACAGAGACCAGTTGAGGTGTATTTGCTTAAGTTTTATATCATCTGGGCATCTCATTCACATGAAACCAGTGTTTTAGGAGCCTGGAAACACTTTGCAGCATGTTGTTAATGAGACAAGGCTGAGAAATGCCACAGTGAAGATGATTTGCCCATACTGTATTTTGGAGAAAAAAAAAGAAAAAAGTAAGGCTATATGATGGTAAGTAGCTTGACTTTGGTTTAATCAAAGGGGGAAGCAGCTGATGAAAGCATAAAACCAAGCATGGAGTCAACCCGGGACAGGCAGTCCAGGTTTTTGGTAGGGGTCCTCGGGGAAAACAGGCTGGGAACCTGCAGGCCTACGACACACTGCAGCCTTTGCTCTCTAACCGACAGGGAGTGTGAGAGTGGCGACGCCAACAGCAGGTGGATGCTTCAGACTCTGGGGCCTCTGTGATAACTTATCAGCCATCTCACAGTCCTGACTGAGCAACCCCAGCCCTGCTGCTCAGCATAAAAACACATGACACACACACACACACACAGCTTTGTGCTGGTTCACTGCACGGCTTTTTAAACGCACCATTAAAGAAGTCGCATTCAGACTAAACTAAAACTGCCATGTTTCCTGGTTAAAGTATTTCGTCTTTGTTTTCTGCAGCAAATGCCGTCAGAAACTTTGCACCAGTCCTCTAATCTAATCTACCGGGACGTGACCACAAGTGATTATTATGAAACAGCCTTCTCTGCTTTAATAAATGGGATTCCTCCACATAAACAATCACAGTAGTCCAGCAGATGTGGAAACTGCTTTCATCCATGGAGGATTTAATGCATTTAAAGGCACATTTTGAGTAGATACTGCTCAGGTAATTTAGGGTTTTAGGGTGCTACTGGGGTACTTGAACTTTACTCCATTATTATTATTATTATTATTATTATTATTATTTCTATTAATATTAGCTTTAAGATGGAAACATAGTGGCTGTTTAATAATAGTTGTAAAACAGTGTTCAAACCGCGGCAGCTGCCACATAACATATGATGACTCATGAACCACTTGTTGATGACTCAGGATTATTAGGTTGTTATGTAATATATAAATGAGGAAATATAAGAGAGACAACTTTCCTTCTATTGATTTTAAAATATTTGGCATTACACAATATTAGTGAGATATGAAATTATCACAGCTTAAATGTGCATTTGATGCTCATCTTTCTCTGGGAAGAAGTGAAGAGCATCTTCCCCACAGGGTCTGCTGTTTGCAGTCACGATGTGGATAATTAATGCGTAGAAAATCCTCTTCAAAACATTCACAAACAACAAACACAAACATGGATTTTTGATTGTGTGCATTAGTAAAACAGACGCCCTGTTGTTCACCAACTGGTTGAGCCAGTATAAATATAAAGCAGGTGTAAGTGTGGCACTCAGTTAAATGTTTTCACTTCTGTGGAAAGGGGGATTTGCATACCCGCTACATACAATTACACTGTCAAAGTGGAGCGCAGCCTGCACAAAGGCAGGACTATGTCTGAGCAGAGGAGAACAATAACACCACACAGGAGGCTTTTCTGTGGTCAGGCCCCTGAGCTGAGAATTCAAATGACTTAAAACAAAGGCTCTTATTAGTGCAATAAGTCAAATCTTTTTTTCTTCCTTTATTTTTTTTAGTATCAATTATTTAAAAACATAACAGACCCTTGAAACATAAAACTAAATGTATAGTTTCAAATTATGAATAAAACAGGAATCTTCACACACATGTGGTTGTCAAATCAGATTTTTGTTTGTATTTACAGCGAAGAATCTTTCTAATCAGCGTGTTTATACACACAGTAACCTCAGTGGAGTGATGCTATCTGATTTCACACATGATTATCAACAAAAATACGTTTTGTGATAAAATACAGTGAAAATAAACAAATCTTCTTTTATATGATGTTACCTATGTACAAATGTTAATGCCACTGTGATGGAAGCTGTGTCATCACACCAGCGTGGGCACCATGCCGCTGTTGAGGTGGTGTGGGTAGGGTAAGCTGCTGGAGGGGTGCAGGGGTGATGGCGTGGGGATGAGGTGTGGCGTGTAGGTCAGGAGAGACCCGGGGCCGAGGGAAAAGGGCCCGACGTCGTCCAGGGAGGTTGGCTGAGCCACCTCCGAGAATGGCTCCAACATGGCTGCCTTCTTGCCCTTCTTGTTCTTGTTGGAAACTTTTCTGTTGCGTGTTTGAATGCCCTCCTTCTTCATGGTGAGAGGCCGATTGACCTGACAAAAAAAGAAGAATTTTAGTTTCATCCTGGAAAAAGCTGTCTAATGAATGTGAAAAGATTTTGTTGTGATGAGCGACTCACATTGTGCAGCTTAAAGTAGAGTCCACATGCGTTACACACAGGCTCTCCGTTGGCATTGCGTCTCCACAGCGTTGTTGTGCTCGTGTGGCAGTTGGCACACAGTGTACCTGCACGCTTGCTGACAATCTGAAGCACAGAAAATAAAATAATCACAGTTTCTGAACCTGTGAACAGTCCAGAGAGGATCCAGGAAAGGGATCATACCAGTCTCTTCTTGGGCCGGATTAAAGGTCTGTTTTGGCCGTTCATCTTGTGGTACAGCCCGCAGGCGTTGCACAGGTAGTGGCCTGTGCCATCCCGACGCCACAGAGGCGTAGCTGTGGCTCCACAGTTAACACACTCCCTGGCCTCTGTTGAAAAGCATAAAGACTCAGTTATCCCTGCATGCTCTGTGCGATATTTGAACCTTTTGCTGCATTTACTTGCAGATGCTCAGTTGGCATGAAAGTTGAGATGTTTGCAATTTTATTCTGTGAGTACCATGAAAGCAATTCAGCTTCTTCCTCTCATGAGACACCAGTCTACCATTTCTTTTAAAATCAACCCTGAAGAGTTTTATTCCAACCTGTGTAAGTCAGTCTCCTAAGAAAGATTATCATGATGCAATCCAAAGGTTTCTGTCTCAAATGTCTTTTATTTTTCTCATTGACAGATTTTCTACCAAAGCAGATCAAATGACAAATTGTTCACCTGGAGTGGTTGACCTCATTTTGTTGCGGAGTTTCGGGGAGTACGAGGGGCTGATCCAGGCTCCAGCGCTGGAATAGAGAGCAGCAGAGCTGTACTCCTGCGGCCCGCTCATGTATGAGCTGTAGGGGCTCAGCATGTGTGGATGGGAGTGTGATGATGGAGTGTACAAACTCCCAGCTGCAGGAGTCAGATTCAGAAAGCTGCTGCTGGCCCCCGACCCACTCAGCGGGCTCAGGCGCTCTGCTTTGAGGGCCTCCTGGAGCCGAGGACTCTCTCTGCCCTCTCTGCTGGGGGATGAGTATCCATCTCTGGAGTTGGTAAAAGAGGAAGAGACCCCGGGGGTGTAGAGAGAGGTCGGGGTGTGCGAGTGCAACGGGGTCTTGGTGAGAGGGCTGCTGCTCCAGGTGGAGACAGCTGGGTTGTAGGGGGAGCTCAGGGAGTGGCTGGGGGGCCCGTCCAGCAGCTGAAGGTTGCTGAGGAGGCCAGGTGAGGTGAACACCTGTCGAACTTTGGAAAGAAGGACAGAAGGGAAATAGTCAGATTTGGAAAATGTAGGAAGAGGTGGATTCTTTTGGTGACAGTGATTGGCGCTCACCAGAGCTATGTCTGTAGGTGGACGGCACCCGGCTGTGGCTTTGGCTGGGGAAGAAAGAGGGCAGACTGGTGTAGTCAGGGTCCTGACCAGAGAAGAAGGCCTCACCCTCTTCTCCAGGAGGCAAGAGGCCAGGATCAGAGGAGAAACCGGCCAGAGGGTCTGAACTGAGCAGAGCAGGAGACATCCAGTGGGATTGCTCTGAAGAATCTTCCATGCTGGTAGGGAAAGTCTGAACCTAAAGCAAAACCAAATTCACTTCAGTTTCACACCACTTCCTGTACACACACACACACTCTCTTCTTCAAGGTCAAACTCAGAGGAGACTGAGAGGCTTTGACTTTGATTGAAGCCAATGCATTATCACCAAGCTCTTCACTTCAGAACAACCAGTGCAACTTGAAGTTATCACAAGATCTCTCGACAGCAGGCTTTTTCAAACTTCCTTTTCTAGGATCCTCATTTGACTGTGGCTGAAAGTAAAAACTAAAAATAAATGTCTATAAATGTAGTGATGCAGCGAGTGACCAAACGGTTGCAAAATGGCCTTAATATAACAGGTGTGCCAGTTACAGGAATGCTATAAAAGCGTGCTCAGGGACGTCCTACATGCTGGACAAACACCACAAAACACAAAAATGAACTTGTGTTTGCTTTCTATTTTCTTCTAGTCCAATTTTATTAAAGACTTAAGCAAAATTATGTGCTAAAAAATTCAAACTCCTGCTTTAAAATATTTAAATACCCCAAAGAGAAAATAAAGCAGCAAAGTGATGTGAGCAGCAATAAAAGCCAAGGCCGCTCCCGCTCAGTATCTTTACAGGAAAGAGAGCAGGCTGATAGTGTCTGATAAAGTCTGAGAAAATCTGATAGACACAATATTATAATGCTAAATATATCCAACTCCACTGATACAGCATGACTCCCTGATCTCATCTGATTAATAGAAATCTGTCGGAGGAGTGTGAAAACATGGCGGGGTGAGACAGCACGGTCATGGACGGCTGGTCAGATGAGTCAGAAAAACAGACAACAGGGTGAATCTTTTTCAATTCAAACAGATATAGTTTATTTAAATGATTCCTTGACTGGAACATATTAAAATTTCATACAGTTTGTATTAAATTAAAACTCGATAAAATGGTTTCAATGTTTTATTTGGATGCAAAATCATCTTGAAGCTATTTAATAATTTGACTTAATTATTTTAACCACTCTTACAATTAAGATGCCAATGGAAATAGATTTATCAGAGGATTTATGTAAAAAGAAGTGGATTAAAAGTTATAAAACCTGGGACTAGAGTTCAGATGAAGTCCATAGTGAGATGGAAACAGACTTTCTCTCATCTCTGTGCAAAGTTCTCACCTCTCGTATCTCTACAAGTCGCAGTCGATCAGCCAATAAATGGCCTGAAATGATTAGAATCATCACTAGTGAAACTTTTTATCTACAATACCTCTAAACAGCAGAATTAGCCATGATACACTGGTATCTGCTGGATATGAGACTAAGAGAAGCAGGGAAGGTTACATACCTGAAAGGATGTGACCGATGAGGGAGGTGGGACTCGGGGTCAGTTCGGCTGAGTGTCGACCTCGGTGAAGGCTGATGGCTACAAGAGCAACTTCTACAACCACCAGCAAAGTTTAGGGCTACGAGACAGTCCGTGGGAGGGGTTGGAGGCAACTTTTTGAAGAAGACACACCTCTCTGGTCCACAGAGAGACAACATGCATGATGGCAGATGTCCCACAGTGACAGCCGTAAATTTAGAATCACATTTAATTACGTAACTTATCCAGAAAACACAAATGATGTTTCTTATCAAGGAGGTATGTTTGTCAGACATGCGTGAGAAAAGGTGAAGGAGTCAGCTTTAAATCTTAGTTCCTCTGCTCTTCCTTTATGGGTGCTGCTTGTGTAGTATTGATAACACGTATGTTACCGGATGATTTCCACAGAGGAAGCTCCACATATAAAAAAGCAAACCACGGACATTATCAAACCATCGCAGGTAGCTGATGGACAGGAATGTTTATTTATGTGCAAGATTTAAACGTTGCACAGATACATGATCACATGCAATAAAAATGTTGTTTCAGGTTTAAAGTGAACATGGAAGCTTTTTGTCTGTTAATTGAATGTGCATACAGCCCCTGATAAGAACAAGTCCTCATGGAAAATAGCTTGACAGACATTTAAACAAAGCAAATATAAAATGCAAAGACTATTTCTTTGTGGTCTAGCAAAGCTTAGAATGGAACACAGTAATGCAAATTGGGAAATAAGCTGCAATCCAAGGGAGAGATATGGTCTGGACACGGCCTGGTAGCGCACAAGCCCAACTCTGTCGCGGTCATTTGATAGTCAAAGCAGCTCCCCAACTTTCCTCTCTCTTTGTCCTTTTACAGTTTTCAGGGAAATCAGGGGAGGAAAACAGTTGGCAAGAATTAATTATTTTTTTCTTAGTCAACATTTTTCCAGAGAAACTGCATCAGTTAGATGCAAATCAATATGTGGGCGATGGCACTTGTGGTGGAAATTTATCATAAAATCCAGCCAGCTTTTGTAACTTGTCACAATTACTTAAACACAAACTTCTCCTCCAACAGAATCAAACTGTAGAAATGGTACAGGTCAGCTGCATCCAACGTTCCAGAAGATGGAAACCAGGAAACAAAGTAGGACTAAAATTTCCTCCTCATGAAGCCTCAGGTGATGTTCTCTTTGTTTTAGGGAATATGGAGGAAGTCGCAGCCATGCACATGCAACAATTCCACTTTCTTTTACTGACAAACTTATCAACTGATTTAATGCGTGTTTTGTCTTAATTACACAGCAATCCAACGTGGAAGCAGCAGAAAATAAAGGCTGATTCTAGTTTAAGGATATCAACCTGTAAGTTGCTGCTGGTAAAGTGAAGCAAATATTCATACAGGAATCGCCTGGTGCATGCTGGGTAGCGCCCAACTGGCCATGGCCCTGAGCAGGACAGATAGGAGGGTAATAAGTCATTCTTTAAGTTGATCCCATTTTCTTTTTTAACTTAGCTTGAGCTGTGTTATGGATGCCAAAATGAAAGAGGAATGAGCTGCAGCGTCATAAGGAGGAGAGTGAGATGGGTTGTGAGTGGACAGCAGCAGGGATGTGGCGGCCTGCGCTGGCCTGATAAAAGCTTATCAAGATGAGAGGAGGAGGCCAGGAATTACAAGCTGTTACACAGCAGCAGAGACAGAAAGATGGTGGTAGGTGCTGACCCTTGGACCCTCCAACATGTACCACACACAGCTGTAACATGCTGAGGTGACAGTAGAGTGTTGTGGGACAGTTAGGAGGTTGTAGAGCTGTCGCTACAGGGTGATGGACGGCATCGTGTGTCACATGTGGATTGTGAGGACAGCCTTCAAATTCCCGAGAAACGGGCTTCTATGAAGGCGGTGGTCTTATCTCTGCGGTGCAGGGCTGCAGCAGCAGTGCTATACCCAGGAGAGGTGTCGCTCTAACACCAAACACCACGTCCCTCACTCGCATCACGTTTTGAATGGTTAGGTTGTGTTTTTAGTCTTGCTGGCACATGACCTGGATCTGCTTGTGATGTTTTGTGGAGCAGATGTTTCTCAAGTGTGTTTCTGAAAAATAAAGCTGGACACGTTTATTCCATGACTGAGTTCGTGTAATCTCATGACAGACATGTAAGGATGAGACCATCAGATCTCTGCAGTTATTTTCCTTCCTCTAAACGTGGTGCACATGAAGTGTTATTATGTGTATTATTCCTTTTACTTCACATTAAATTTTTACGTTAGCTGGTTCCTGCTTGTTACTGAAATGAGATGATGGAAGTCTCTGTGCTATATATTTATCATTTTACTTATTTATTTGTTATATTACCTTCACATTAAATAGAAATAATCTGTTTTACATAAAAATAACAAAAGTACATCATGTTAGAAAGGAACAAACTAAAGAAACTGGTTTGACAGAAACAGGTTATCATTAAATCTTAGCAAGACAAAGACAATGCTATTTGGTAATTCTACAATTAATACACAGTAAACAATAATAAATCAGCATCATTATTTCTATTTTTTACATAATTATTTATACATTTATATGCTTATTTAATTAATAATTTAATATCAAATCAGTTTAATTTGAGTTAGTTGTGTTACTTATGTAATGTAAAGGTGAAGCTAATTCTTTTACCTGGTAATTGTGTCCTGTGGCTTTAAGAGCAGGTGAGTTTTATGTTTTATACCTGTGGAGACACATGGTGACGCGTGAGGAATAAACCTGCTATTTTCCTGAAAACAGGACTGGGTGGAATACCAAACAGCCCAAATAATGTTCAAAGCTAAAAACAATCTATTTCCAATAAATATGCAGAAATGATTCACCATTCATGAAGGACGCTAAGATTTAAGGGGGATGAACTTAAATATTCCCTTAATTCTTACACCCAGGAAAGGTTTGTGTGTTTCCGACAGTGGGGTGAGGCGATGGAACAGGTTCACCATGGAGATGAAGCAGCATCCAAACATGAAACAGTTCAAAATAAGGCAGAAAGACATTATTTTTCAGAATCTTATTTACATATTGTTTTTGTGTTTGTATTTATTTATACTGGCTACTTTTTTGTTTTATTTTTTTCTTTCTCAATGTGCATGTGTGTACACATCGTGTGTGAAGGTATATTTTACATTACGTATATGTTTTCTGGGTATATAAAGTATATATATATATATATATATATATAATATATATACATAATATATATTTTTTTTAAAGCGCCTTTCGAAACACCCAAGAACATTAAAATAGTTAAAAAAAACAATAAGTAAAAAACAAAACGGAACGGAGGACAACATAAAGATGGAGAGTGAGTAGATGGCGTAGGACTGTCTGAATAAATGTCTTTTAAGTTGTGATTTGAAGAGAGGAAGAGAGTCTATGGTACAGATGTCGTGTGTGTGTGTGTGTCTAAATTATGTTTTATTAATGCAACTCTTATTTAACTACAAATA
>JBAGKM010000008.1:1672425-1691498 GCA_037177155.1 Melanotaenia catherinae
GGAGCCCATCTGCTTCAAGGCTGGACGTGTTGTGTGTTCAGAGATGCTGTTCTGCAGACCTTGGTTGGAACCAGTGCCCTTTGGACTTCCTGTTGTCTTTCTATCATCTCCGACCAGTCTGCCCATTCTCCTCTGACTCTAACATCAACCAGACGGTCTGGTCCAGACAACTGCTGCTCGCTGGATATTTTCTCTTCTTCAGACCATTCTCTGTAAACTCTGGAGATGGTTGTGTGTGAAAACCCCAGTAGATCAGCAGTTTCTCAAATACCCAGACCAGCCTGTCCGACCAGCCAGTGATTTTCAGTTTAAATTCTCAAGGTTGTAGTTAGTGCCAGGTGTTGTTTCAAACAATGGTAACCAATAAAAGAAGTAAATATAACTTCTTCTGTGATTATATGAAGAGACACATTTTAAACAACAGCCACAATCACCAAAACCACTGCAACAGAGAACTGGAGTTAGATGCTAGAAGTTTTTTCAAGGGCTAACAGAGAAAATAAATATTTAATAATATTGTACTATTATTGCTTATTGTGCTATTGTCATTGGTCTGCGCCTGTATGGTACCTTTTAAATCCTGTGTGGGTTGTTTAAAAAACCTTTACCCTGTGTTTCTCATTCATCCATTAACACAAACATACGGCGCTAATTATTGTAAACAGTTTTTCTAAACACAGAGTGAAGCATTGTTTTCTCAACAATCATACACCATTGAACTGTAACGGGGCAACGTGGGGATTCAGTATCTGGCCTCAGGACAGTTAACATGCTGGGGATCGGACCTCCATCTTTCTAGTTGACAAACCTTCTCACTAAGCCACAGTAACTACAGCCCGTTATATTTTACAGTGCTCTACAGCTGTGTTATATCCAAGTAAGACCATCGGTGATGAATGTTTCTGGAGGTGCACATCTGGCTGCTTTTGTGCAATATTGAAGCAAGATTTTGGTCTAAAGCTGTTTCTCTAAACCCTCATGTACTTTTTTTTCTTTCTTTTTTACTTTGCAGATGTACTGTAGCAACAATTGCTTCTCTATGATCATTGTTATTGTTTGATGTGGAGTTAAAATACACCCTGATGCTCCAGACCAGCAGCTTGCATTATTCGGATACATTCACACCAGCCCCTCTGATTCCAGTCCTAGTTTGTTTGCTAGGAAAGGCTCATTCATTTGGGTTCATTTGGGGAGGTGAGAACAGGTATGCACACACAAACAGACCCACTTACACATACTCATATTATCCCAGCTTGTATTTTTGACTCAGAACCGTCCTGTGTCTACTTCTTGGGCTGTCGTTCAACACTTCAATCGACCATTTAAAAATACTGCATCAGAGAGACAGTGCAGCAGAGATTATTACCACCTGAGGGCAGGCTGCAGCTGTTGTGCATGCGTCTATGTGTGTGTGTGTGCATGTATGGAGATCTGAAGATTTAACTGTCTGTCTGCATCCGTGTGTGTGTTGGTTAACTTGTGTTCATGCCTATGTAATTTTGTGCCAGCATGTGTGCAGCTCAGCTTGCTTGGGGAATCTCTTCCCTGCAGCGACAGGATGTGCATTTTACCTCATTCATCAACAGGTATGAGAGGAAGGCACATGGTGTAAAGGTGGCTGTGCATCCTGTTGGCTGTGTGAAGTAAATTTCTTCATCCATGCAGACTGAGTACACGGACTATGCATGCACAGGGATTGATCTCCATTTACGAAGAAGGAAGAAAAGGAGCAGAAGAATCACCTTTACAATCCTGTATAATACTGCAGATCCATTACCTTTATGGCCATGCACATATACAATATGTATCATGCTATTAAAAGGAGGCTCAAGACCCACCTTTTCACTTAGATTTTAAATGAATCATTTTAATTTGTTTGTCTATGTTAATATATTATTTTTAATGTATTATTTTAATAATTTATTAATCATATATCATTTTAACCATTTTAATAAAAATGTCTATTTTTTTACTTTTTCAGTTTTGTCTTCATTTTTGTTTTGTTTTGTTTTACCAAAGCACATTGTCTTTATGAACTTCATCTTTACTTTCATACGTCTCTTATTTGATCTTATTACTTGTAGGTTTATTTAATTTTCTATTTTTTGACATTTTTAACTCCAGTGTTTTTCTCTTGGGGTTCCTCCATACTGGGAGCTATGCCTGCTGGTCTGCAGGATTGTTGCCACAGGAATGACGTTTTTCTGGGTGGATGGTGGGGTCCTGCATTGCAACCACAGGGTTGTGGTGTGGGCCCCAGCCAGCCCGGATCTGGGCTGTTCCCGTCATGGTGGCTTCTGTGGTCATGATGGCTCCTGGTGTGGACAGATCCAAGATATTGTTTCCTCACTGCAGCGTCAAGCCAGATCATTTTGTTATATTTACTTCAAGGTAAGAGATGTTGCACGGGGGGGTTGGGTGTGTTTATGAGAGGCAGAACGGGAGTATATATGCAAACACTGTTGTTTTTATTATGTAAAGCACTCAGTGCTTTATGAATAAAATTTGCTTGATCATGGAACAGCTGACTCAAAAAGTCTTATAGCTCAGCCTTTCTCAAACTACCAACCCCTGTGGGGGCTCAAGATAATTTCTTGTCTCCAGATCATTGTAAAAGAAGAATATAGCCTGTGTTATTAAGAAAAAAAAAAAAAGATGTATTTTTCTTAGGGCTCAAAATAAATGTAAATAACCAAGTTATTCATGACGTCTTAAACTGCCAAATCCACAAAAAAGTACTTTATCCTCTGTATTTATGAAGATTTAGATAATTTTCCACATTTACATTTGGAGGATGACTTATTTGATATTTGATATATCACACAACTAACCACTCAGTTGTAGTGTTGGAGTGGGGGGACTCAAAAAGTTTGAGAACGACTGTTACAGAGGACCAAATGTTTGTTTCCATAACCCTAACCAGACACTGAGAGCATACAAAACTTTTAGAATGTCTCCTTATAGCCCCCTTAGAGACATAAGGTACATAAATGAAGTTGGGAGATGATGGCGTCTTCAACCCTAAGCCCATTACGAGAAGCAAAGTGTAACGGGTGCTGCTTTACAGAATAGTATAGAATTTAATTTAAACAGGAATTATGCAGTTTGACATACGTTCAATACAAGAATAAAACTAATGTGTTGGACAGAGAGTTTATAGCTATAGCTAATTTTCAATTATTCTCTTTTTTATGGGGGGGGGGGGTTCCATGAATTGACTGATTGATTGACATGAAAAAACTACATCACAAGTATCCAAACACTACAACAAGCCTTCCAAAAGACCGACAGTACACAGTACATCAAAATCTACACCACAAAACCAGTACTACAAACCATCAACCATAAAACCCCAAGTTCCAACGCGTTAATAGGTACTTTATTCTTCTTTAAGATAGCATTTAACCTTACCTAACTTAAAAAAATTAATACCTGAAAATAACATGTTCCAGCTCTTAATAGAGAAAGTGGACTGTCCAAGTAGAAATTACGCTGCAGTATTTTACAGCTACCCTGGTCACTCTGGTATTGTTGTGCTTTTCTATGCGCCTGGAAAAAGATTCTCGAGCTAGATAATAAAGACATTTGAAAGTAAATGTGATAAAGAAAGAGATTAGTGAAGCTCTCAAAATAAAGTAAAATTATACCATTTTAGTTCATGACAGTGATGCTAACAAAATACGGTCAAGTCCTCGTGGCGATGTTTGAGTTCAAACTGTTGTACAGTAGAAAAAATCACTGCATGCATATACATCAGAGCTGCCTGGGAAGGGATATGAGTTCTAACTACTTCACAACTACAAGTAGTACCACTGGAAACCATGGGGGGCAGTGTTGAGCACTATAAGCTGATGTGGTTCACAGTTGTTTGGATTTAACAGACCACCGCCGTCTACTGTGTTGCCTCTTTTTATGGCTCTTAGAACATTATCATGTTCTCCTCCACTGTCACCATGTTTACTGCTGTCGGTAATTGATGTCAGAACTCAGAAACAAACTCTAAACTTTGCACTGCCCTCTGGTGGACGTGTTGCCTAACAACCATGTCTACATGAAGGATGCATGGGAATATGTGGGTGGTGAAGTTTGAATTCACTGTATATGTCAAAGGAGCATACATGAGCCTCAGGATGATACCTCAAATTCAGTGATTTGTTTTTCTGTATTTTGAGACTTTTTGTTTTAAATGTAGCAGATTTCCTCTGTTTTCCGATGGAGAAACATCGGAAAACAGAGGAAATCAGAGGAAACAAGATTAAGGTGATCCAGTTATAGTCTCTGCAGGACTTTCATGATGTGGAAATTAAGGCGAATGGTCTGTCGTCATTTAATACAGATGTCTGAGATTTGAAAGATTTGGAACAAAGTATAATAAAATATAAAATAGATTATAAAAGTACAACATATAAATGGATTCTAGGTAGCACAAACATAGCCATATCCAAGTGCAAAAGGACAAAATAAAGAAGAGTGTCACTTACGTTTAACCTTCTTTCCATTTTGGTTCATGTCATTTTCTATGACTTTTCTGTAAATATACAGAGTTCACCAGATGCATTAAGAGCGTGAACATCACCTTCCTGCACACTGTTGAACTTTCCCCTTTCAACCGGCGGCTATCTTCAGCTTTCCCAAACATCAGCGAGAGTCACACAAGGTCTGTCAAACAGGTTTAACACAAAGTGTGCACCAATCAGTCCTGACATGATCCACACACACTCACATTCACACACCAAGTCATGCTTCCATCACTTCAGAGGAATTCCTGCTAATTCAGATTAATTCTGTGAGACTTGCCGTGGCCACAGCTGTATAAAGATTTGTTTCTAGCTGTAAAACTTTCTCCAACACTCATTTAGTGCTTAACCTCCCTGACAATATATAGATTAACACTATGGATTTCTTTCTTTTTTTTTTATCTCAAGGGTGAGAAGTTACACATAACATAGCAGCATGAATAGATTAAACATTATGTTGTCTCCAAATAATCCCAAACCAAACACATTCACGTGCAAACTCAATTCAGTTCCTCCCCTCTGGCACTGACCTTCTTCTCAGTGGTACTGGGGTTAATTCATGTGTGTTATTCCTCAAGGCGAAACACATGGCAGCACGGAGGGTGTGCAGGTTTCCTTCCTCTGTAGCTTATTACCTACAGCTCCATCGCTTACACACCACTGGCTGTTTGCTTTTAAATAAGCAAATGTTCATTCACCTCCAAGTAAAGGTGAAATAAGACCATTTCTTTTTATCTTAAGTTTTAAAAAGGAGCAGGACTGTTCTTCTAGGAATCTGACACATTGTTGTAGCTTTGTATGGCATAGCTGCAATTATATACATGACTAATAAAAAACTATTACGTGTGATCCAGTAGTCAAATGTCTTCTGTGTTGATTAGTATCCTGTCAGAAAGTGTAAAAAAATAGCTGTTTTCACACATCTGTAGTATATATTTGTGAAGAAACACTTTTATCCCCCAACAAGGTGAAATCCCATCCAGTTCTCATTATGAATATAAAAAGAAATTTCACACCTCTTTCCTTCCAATCAGAAAATCTCTCTGATAACGTGCCAAGCACAAGAACATGTTAAACATTCCCCATGAAAACAGAGAGGTATGCTCCTCTGTTTCTATAGTACTGTACTCGGATCACAGCGGATGGACAGTAAGCTTTAGGAAAATATGTTCACATATATGTCCAGTCATATATGTGAATCCAAACATTTAATTACCAGAATTAAACATAATTACAGCTTGTTGGATAATGCATGTCCCCTCGAAAAGTACTAGAACAGTAAAACCAGTTTCTTTATTTGGGTTTAACGTCATAACATGGAATTAGACAAAAGGCAAGCATTTCAGCTTTCATGTCCACGGATTTACATCTGGATCTGATAAAAACTCAGGACAGCATTATTTGTATCAGAACACCACATTTTTAGGTGAGTGAGTAGGCCTGAGTGACTGAGTGCTCAATAACAACACTGACTTTGCCTCATTAGTGTTTTCCACTTGTGAATAGTCGTTCTCTCTGTAAAATAGTTTGGAAATGACCTAACAGACATCCCCAGAGTGATGGGCAGCATTGTTTTTTACAGAGGTGTTGCCGCTCGTTGAGGGTCAGAAAATCAAGCGCACTGATGATCAGCATGCGACAGCTACTTACCGTCTAACCCCAATGGTACCAGTTAGATTTTAATGCACTACCTCTTGTTTCAGACAATCCATTATATGTGTCATTTAATAGTTATTGTTACCAGTTCAGACGTGACATGAAGCTCATGGTGAGAAAACTGGTTTGGATCTGTGTCATTTTTCCTCTCCATTTTGCTCCTGCCCTACATCTGTAATGTCTCCTCTTCAGCTTGTCTGGATTTGGGTCTCCTTCCAGGCCTGTATTGGGCTCAGGAAATCTCCATCTGCTGATAACACATCTAAAAAAACTTCCTGTTGATATGGGTGTTTTTTCCACGCGTGGAAGAATGTTCTCAAAAGAAGTGCAGTAAAAATATCTTAAGGAGAGAAATGTGAAACTAGCTGCCGTGGTAGATGGCCATTCCAGGTGGGTGACTGGACTCAAAGCGAGTTGAACACAATCAAATCATGGCTTACGTCTTTATCCTTACTTCAAAATCATTGTCCACAGGAGGACAAGGTAGAATGTCATCAAAGTCACATGTCTTTTTAAGTCTCTTTTTAAACATAATTGCATAAACATTGATCAGATTCTGAGTACCATCAGAATCTATGGGTGGTAAATCTTCTTCCCCTCCTCCATAACTATGTGCCAAACATTTCAGCTGTGTTGACTTTACAGAGATCTATCCAGGAAGCTCTGAAATCTAACTCTTCTCCACATACCCAGCCCTGCTGTGATCCCTTTAAACATATTCCCTCTCCTTCGGCTCTTATCCGCCATTTCAGCCTCCCCAAATCTCTCCAGATAACCTCTTTCAAATCACCACAACATCAACTTACTGTCCTCCTCTCCCACAATCTCCTCTGCACCCATGATCTGAAAAACTTTAGCTTTTGTTCATTTTAAAATTTCAAGAGTGCTTCTTCACTTTGACTGTGATGTATCGCCATGCTCACCCCCACAGAGCCGGCTTAATGTGCACTTAGTATGCAGGGCAGGTCCTCATTAAAATGCTAAGTGTGTACTGGGAATGAGAGAACGGTTGCTGGGCCATAAACATGGAACTGTGATTTGCTCCAACAAGGGTCGTGCAAAACGGAGTCAGACACTTTCCCCCCTCCCCTCCGTCTCTTTTTGTCTGTATGATGATGTCTCAATCGTGGAAAATGCAGCAAAGTGTTTCATGACCCAACCTGAAGTGGAGCAGAGCACAATACAAGAGGACAGAGATGGCTTCTGAATTATGGAAGTTGGAACAGAGAAGCATTGTTACACCTCTAGCTATGGGTATTCTCTCTTGCTCTCGTGTACCCCCCACCCGCCCACCCACCCCACTCCCACACCACTCCCACACCACACACACACACACACACACACACACACATTGTCTTTGTTACTTATTTACAAAGAGCGATCCTTCCTCTTCAGGTCCCATAGTGTTAAATATGCAGTAGAATGCTTTCATGTCAAATGCTCCCATCCTCAAAGTGCACTGGGCCTAAATGTGATGCTAATAGAAAGAGAGTGGACCATTTAGTGAACACAAAGCATTTGCTTTGGTGATTTATTAAAACACAAGAGCTTCACAATGGGATCCTATTCATTGAGCGTCTAGCAGCCTGTGCACCAATTGTTCAAAATCTATTAAAACACATCAGTGAGCAATAATTTTGGTCTGACTGATGTGTTCATTTATTACCATATGCACACACTGGCTTTTTCAACTTAATCCTACATATACAACCTCATTAGCATAAAAAAAGCCTGAAAAAACAATAAGCGTGCATTTCTCCAGCATTGCTTCTGTCACTGAAAATAGTCCACATATAAACAGCCTGAGCTGCCTTTGCTGAAGTAAAAAGAAGGAAATGAAAATTTTGATAGCAGCCAACAATGATTATAGACCTAAAAAAGCAAAAAGAAAACAACAAACTGCACACAACTGATGAATGCCACAACTCTGCAAATGGTTCCCCACAGTTTTATTTATGTCTGTTGTGCTGTCTAACAACAGTCATGGATATTTGTGATGCTGACTGAAATTTCTTCCACAGGTGGCCAGTCAGTGGGGTCCAGGCAAGACGTAGCCCCTGATTTTACCTGGACATGAGAATTATCTGATGTCCTTTGTAGGATATGCCAGAATGACAGTGGATTTAAACCAAACTGCAAGGACGCTGAACTCAGCTTCTGAACAGCTCTGGTCATTCTGTCATTAGACATGTTTAGATGAACACAAGTATTCAGATTAAAAGCCTGATCAGAATGAAAATGCTTAATATAAACATACCAGTCAGAGGATTTTGATCTAGTCACACTTATTGGATAAAAATTGAATTCCTGTCAAGATAGGTGAGTTATGCCGATGGGAGAGCATGACAACACGTTTACCCAAAGACATCCGATTTGGAACAGGATGGTTTGGTGCAGTTTGGTTCAGTACACCCTGACACCATTGTGTTTTTACAGCCAAACATACCTTTACCTGGTAGGTGGGGTGTGAACCGGATAGTAATAAATGTGTCAGCTCCATAATAGCATGATGTTTAAGGCTCATTTAGACTCCCTTTATGTATGCAAATAGGCACATTTCAGACATCATGGTCCTCATACCCTCATGTGTCTTTCATGTTTGTTAGGCAATACATCCACCAGAGGGCAGTTCAGAGTTCACCTTATCCTCCTAACATCAGTTTCAGACAACAGTAACCATGATGGAGGTGGAGGAGATCATGGTAATGTACATTCTCTGAAAGAGACACACAAAAGAGCAGTGCAGTTCAAGGCAGTGGTTTGTACAGCCATGAAACATGTTGTAGTTTCTTCTTCTTTGCTTCTTTTGTTGATCACACATCAGCTATACTGCTCAACGTCGCCCCTGTGGTTTCTGGTGGTACTGCTTTGTTTTCAGTGGCAGGCTACGCATATGCAAGTACGCTGAAAACAAACCAAATAATGCATGTAGAGGATGCAGAAAATGGACGAAAGGCTTTGTATCTGTCTTTAGCATACAGAATAAATTAGCCTTTATTTTGAATTACAATGAGGAAGAACGACAAACATCTAGTAGTTTCTGTTCTTTCATTTTGACATGTGCCTTAATATAATGAAAAATCCACACTATTATACATGGTGCTGTTCCCGCTTTGTTCTTATTGCACAGTCACGTGGGATTACATGATCTTTTAACCCATGTATTGGATAGCAGTGTGCCCAGCTCGACTTTTTAGGGTCCAAAAATTAAGGATGTATCAGATAGAAACTGGGACCTGCCCCAGTTTTTGCCTGTGGATACACAAAAAAAAAAAAAAAGTATCCCGCCTCATTCCGTACCGAGCCAACTCTTTGGTGGAAACGGAGCTTTACTGCACAAGCCTGTTACATCAGTAGTACATAAACTTACGTTGTAGTGCAAAATCCTGGACTACAACATTTGCAGCAATTTTCATTTGGCTAAATTAAGTTCTTAAAAAAAAAAAAAATATTAAGCTATTGGAAGATGTGGTGGTTCAAAACAGAACTGGTTGGTATCTGATACAAGTACATTGGTTGTGATTTTAAGAGAAGCAATATGAAACTTTGGGAGACTTTCTCAGTCATGTGCCTCCGGACGACGGCTAAGCCAGCATCCATCTTGCATCCTGTAACTTCTCTGAGCTCTGTCCAGTGAGTAAAAGTCAGTCCAATGTTTACTCTTGTCACTTTCTCTATTCTTTTTCTCTCTTCCTCCGATAATGTCCTCTTTGATAATTTGGCCATGATGCTGGTTCAAAGTAGCCAGTGTGTTGATATCCAGGTGCTGGTGTGTAATGCAGTGCTATAAAAAAAAACGCAACTGTAAAGCCTGGTACACACATAAAGATTTTTTTAGTTTTAGGTTACATCTTATGACATTTTTCATTGGTTCAAGACCTCGCACATGAAGATAAAAATCAGGCATTAAACAGTGTTTATCGTACAGTGTGTGGTGGTTCTCATAATCTAATCACAGAACAACACACACATAATGATGTTGTCCTGCAACTGATCTACAATCTAGTCCTCCGAGCCAGACAAACGTCAAAACGTAGAAGAACCATAGCAACAACCCGAAAACACAACACACAGCATGGAAGGAGATATATAGGACGAGGTAATGATGGTGGTCTTAGGACAATTGTTAACAGAAAAAGTCAGAACTGAAAAAAATAACAGACTGGAGACGGCGTGAACACAGACTTTATTTACTTCCTTGTTCCCAGCCAGCTAGCTCTCTGATTGGCTACATACCGATCCACGCCACCCTCCACACAATCACAGTTCATAAGTCGGTGTTCCTCACACATATGAAGATATCGGGTCGTAAATATTGAACATGTTCAATATTTCCGATTCTTGTCTACGACCTGTTCCCGAACCGATTATTGGGACAAATTTGTTCGTAACACACCTTAGACCAAATGATAATTGTACAGAAAAATCTCATTAGACTCACGATAATCAGGCGTTTGCTGTTGGGAAGAGGCAAAATTGGGACAAAAACAGCCCGGGAATCTTTATGTGTGTACCAGGCTTAATGTGCTGCTCAGGGCTGGAACAAAATAAAGAAAAAAGTTGTAAAAACGGGTTTCTCAGCCTCGGGATGCTGGTGTGTGACGCAGTGCAAAGGCAATCTGGACCATGAGGTTCTAGGCTGGAAAACAAAGTTGCTAATTGTGGTTTCTCAGTTTTGGGATGATGCTGCAGCAACTCCAGGAATGTACATAACGAAAGTCAGTGTGCCTTAGGGTCCATGTAAACAGTACAACCCTGATTGGAATTGTAACCCGATTGAGGAAACTTTGTGCCTGTAAGTATGGGTCCTCACAAGGACCCCAGCTGGTCCATTCAGACGGTCGTAATTCCGGGTTTGTCATTGATCTAATCTGTTGGTTTCCTTAGCTAGGTTGTCATTTTTATGAATTATGTAATATGAACACAGTTATAAATTGGGCTAATGTGGATTCAACTGAACTACAATGAATTGGATTGAACTGGACTGTGTCTGTAAAGTGAGCTGGCATTTTATAAAGAAAACTGAATTGAATTGAATGACCATCTGTAAAATGCACCTGAATTCCAGCTTCTACTTTGGTCTGTTTTCATTTTTGTTTCTCTGGGCAAGGCAGTACAAGGGCAGCACATGTGCCAATCAAGCCCATCTATCAGCACGAACAACACCATCAAAATAAACCACCAAAAGTGAAAGGTGAGTTGTCCTTGGTTCTTCTTTCCTTTATACCAAGATAATCTTCCACAGCAGAAATCAATTGCAGCTCAATAGATTCTTATAAACCATATTAAAGTCACTGAGGAATAAGATGGTACCAGAAATGGCACAGTGGAACTGTGGAGATATTGCCATGGCAACACATAAGTATATATTTCAAGGGAGATCAAGCTGTTGAAAAGCGGAGCATTAATTTGACGTTTGTGTTGTTTGAGCATCTCTCAGGATAACAGCCAATCTTATTTCACACAATACATGAAGATTAAATCAGAACACATGAAATCCTGAAGAGATGAGATCAAATAGCTAATCTGAAACCGTGGTGGACAACATAACGGGAAGAAATGTGTTGGAGGAAAACTCACAAGCTTTTCTGATAATTTATATCAGAACTAATTGGTAAATGCTGTTTTTCTTTTTCCTCTGTCTTTTCCAAGTCAAATGGTGTGACATGTCACGTGTAGCTACTGTGCCCGCTCATGCAAAATAATTTCATGCATATTTAAGTGGGATGCAAATTAGAGTGCACAATGAACATGGCTTTTAGCTTGAAATTTAATTACAAGTGCAGTCCCTTTTGCAAATGAGTTTACTTTTTCCTTCTGTCTGTCTTTTTTCTCCCTTTCATTTTGCATGTTTCTTGCAAGCCATTATGCGAATCCATGTCATGAATTCCAAATCTCTGGAGTGACAGCTCAAAAAGAAGACGGGAAAAAAAATCATGCCATTCCAAACACCCATCTCATATTTTATACAACAAAGAGACAGAAGGAGAAGCACATAGTGTACAGGAACTTTGACTGTCCGTTTCATCTGATTCTTTAGGATTACGCTTATTTCCAACAACTCAGACTTGAGTTCTCTTGTCTTTGTGGTGTGACTCACCTTGGCCCAGAGACGGGGAGGACAAGCTGTCAACCATCTCTCCATTTTATTGGGGTTGGTGGGGTGTGAGCTCCTCCAACCCCATGTGGCCTAGTTTCTCAGCAGCTTTTATACTATGTGGCTGCTCATTACCCCGTTCTCAGCTGAGCTAGCGTGGGAGATTTAAACACTAAGACGAGGTCAAGGACACTCCGAAGTCCACAAAGTGCGCCTTTTTTTTTTTTAAAGCTTCTCTCCTCACTCTTCCATCACTTACTCCCACATCTTTGTCTTCACAGTTCTCCAACACTTCAGGGCCTCTCACTCTCCAAAAGTGGCAGCTGTAATTCCTGATCCCTCCCTGAGAGCTAAAACTCAACCATAAATGTGTTACTTACGGGCTTGTGCCACCAGAGAGCATCTGATGAAATCCACTCCTTTGAAAGCTAATTTCTCTGTGGTTTTCTATCACACTGAAACAATAGAACTCAGACGCACAGTCTTCATAAAAGTGAATACAATCCTCATTTATACCCCAGTCAATTTACATTCACCACCACTTTATGGCATTCAGTGACCAGTGAGGGCCGTCGGGGACATTACGGCACAAAATGACCCTCTAACTCTGTCTCTCTGAAGAACCCATTTCAAATCTTATGATGCAGCTTCAGGTCTTCTCTGTGAATCTCCTGCGCATTGATGGCTTGGGGAAAGAAGCCTCGTAAATATCCTTTAATCTCATTCCCTTGTGGAAAGGGCATGACGACAGCTCTGAGAGTGGCCACTGAACAACCTCCCCCCCTCTCTGTCAATACTAATACGGGATCCTGAATGCCTCAGAGTGGAGAGGAGTTGGGGGTGGGGAGGAGTCAAAACAAAAGCTGTGAACTCTCACTAGCTTAGCAGCTTCAAATCTTTGTACTGTCTATATAAAGCCCTTTATTCTTTCACTGGTTACTGGGCTATTGTGCATCAAACCCCCCTAATGTCATTAAATGAATTCTATATCTTTACACATCTGATTTAATTTATGCAGGGTTCTCTGAATATGTTTCTAAATGTGTAAATAAGCCTCCCTCCACCTCTCTGCTGCTGCAAGCATCCTTTCCCCAACCCTACAATACTATATGTGACCAAACCCAGCCAAGCACTTAATACCTGTTTCCACCATGGGGGCCACCTCGGTCCACCTCTGGACAGTTATAAGGAAGGAGAACATGACCAGATGCAAAGGAAGGGAACGGAGGACATCCAGCAGGTTGTGTTTCTTCTTCTTGTCATATGTTTCGTTCCTATTGCCGATTCAATAGGAAGTGATGATTATGTTGACCAATCAAGGAATTGCACCATGTCAAGCTCCACCCTTTAGGGTCAGATGGGTAAGACTGGGACACCAACGGAAGCATCTAAAAAAAATTAGGATGTGCACAGTTTGGAAATGTTGGCACCCTTGCCAGTTCTCCCTGAGGAAACTAAGAAATGTGTACCCGACCATCTCATACAGAGCCAGTGGAAATGAGGCATTAAACACCATCCTCTGGCAGATGAAGAAGCAGGCGGTGATGCTTAGATCTGCAAATGTTTGTGTTTCTTCAGTCCAATTTCAAATGAAAGTGTGTATTAGTCCACATGTCCAAAACAACATGCCGTTTCAGAAATAGTGAGAAGAACTAAAGAGAAGAACTTTAAGAGAACGCAGCATTTTCTTTTTCTTTAAGCTTGAAAAGCAAAACAAGACTGGACAATTTTTTTTCTTGTCTCGTAAAATGTCACGTTATTATCATCTTGTTTCTTTATGTAAACAAGCTTTTGTTTTAGAAAATACTTGTTTTTCTAGAACCTAGATTATTTGCTGAAATGCTCTTCCATAATTTTATGACGTATGTTATTCACAGCTATTGCTGTGATGTTGTGGTAATATCTTCACATCTCTGTGTGTTTGCATCTGTGGACATGTATGTCCAACTATATTTTGTGTGAAACTACCTAGTGGGCACTCACTGATTCCAACCCAGCTTGCAAAATAGCAGCAGACATTCAGAAAGTCACAGAAGGACAACTCATAGTTTTCCAGATGACTAACAACAGTCACAAGGCATCCTGTTGCAAAACAGCCCTGAGCAGTCTGACCACGCAGCACGACGGAGAGTTGAGAGCATGAGCGGTTTGATTCTGATGAAGAGGGATGATACACAAACAGAAAATATCCCCATGAAGATGGACATGCTCATTTTTACAACTTCTATCATTCTTACCACACTGAATAAAAATATACAATAATCCTTAAATCTGGACGCAAAATGGTATAAAGTAACTTATAGAGAGAAAACAGACTCTATCATTGTGCATGTGTAATACATGATTTATAAACTATAAAATAATTTTAATAATAATCTTGCAAATTGGATGAGAAACTGCTTTATATATGTGTGTGTAACAAGTGTTACGATCCGGTACAGGACGTAACAAAAGAATGAGAATTGTGAACAGATAAAACAGGGAGATAACAGAATTTATTGATACAAGTGGAAATAAGGATAAATACACGGACAAACGGTGGTAAATCAAGTGCTGGGGTTAGTGAAGCTGCTTAAATCAAGAAATCAATACAAGAACTATTTTCTAAACACAAAATAAGCCAGTAAAAAACAAAGCGGATAATAACCAAAAAAAAGAAAAAAAACAACAAAAAAAAAAAACTGGCCCAGTAATCTGTATAGTAACAAAAGGTGAAGCAGCTCCAATACCTAAATTTTAACCAAAAGAATTATTATAAACCACTACAATCCTAACTAGCCCAACACATTCTAATTTTACCACTAAACTAACAAAATATAACTAAGGGAGAAGCCAAAAGGGCTTTAAGACTTACCAAACAAAAGAAAACAAGACTATCCGTCAATAAACCACAAAAGGAGAACACAAAAGCCCAAACAGTTTTAACACTGTGGGAGATCTACCCTAAACTAAGTTTCTCTAATTCACAAAACCACCAAACGAAGCACATGCTCATAACCAAAGCTCTCAGACCAAGGGCAGACTGTCTGTGCAAACAGTTGCCAAAGAATACACTGCTGCAGATGGCTTTTATTTCCTCATCAGGTGGCTGTGGGGATGATGATTGGCCAATCAGCTTGATGAAGGCAGAGGTGTGGTGTATGGTGCCAATCCTCAGTAGCCAGGGAGTAAGGTGTGTAGAGCATGACCAATCTCAAATGAGTGACCACACACAGGCATTTCCATGCAAAATGAGAGGGTAATTAGTGAAATGACAGGCAGCCGTAACACCTTCATATTTGTTTTTTGGTCTCATTTACTGACTTATTGAGTGTCCAGGCCCTAAAATGACATATGGTTGTGTTTGCCATTTTTAACATCTGCACAGTACTTAATACTAATTTAGTACTCTGTTACTTTAAACTTCACCCAACCCAGGAAGTCCTTTTCTACTTTGCTGTCATCTGTGATTAATTAAATATTAACAACCATTGTTAGGGTCACAAATGAAAAAGGATTTGGTTAAAGTTGGGAATGAAAATATATAACATAACAGAAGTAACCACACCTGTCAGCAGCCGCCTCACCTGATGGTTTCTTCTCTCTGGGCCATGATTCACACCTCTGCTGTGCTGCTGTCTCCCGTCACACCTTATCTTCTTTACGTTTGCTCACCTCTCTTCTCTGACTCAAGTTGGCTAAACACATCCAATGTTCCAACACTGATATTTTGATGCTGTAAAGTGCTGTTTATGCTCTCCAAAGGTCCATGTGCTGCTGGGGGAATAGTTAAAAAACAAACTCAAACAACTAAAGAACATACCAACAAATTTGGTTAAATTTTTACTCATCAAATTTTTCGCTAATTGACCTTTCTCCTGTGAATATTCTTAAATAAATGCTGAAATAACTATTTTTATTAGCTGATGTTTTAATAACGATCAAAATAAGGCCAATTTAATAATAAGTTATGTCCAACCATCCATGTTTATACCACTTATTCCATTTCAGGGTCGCGGGGAAGCTAGAGCCTATCCCAGTGATTAGCAGGCGAGTATTTTATGTATTATTTTGTTGTTTAACACATTTTCTTAACAATGAACAACAAATTTCACAATCAATACTAAAAGAAATTAAATCAAACGAGGTGTGTGAACAAATGAGATGAAAACTACGGGGGGATGAGAGATGTGGGGATTATCTTCTTGCCCCAGTACAGCAACAGACACAAGCTAACATCAGATTGAGCAACATCCATCACTGATCAATACAACCGATTTTACTTCTAACATGTCTGACAAAGGCTGAAAAGTGTTTAAATGTTTTATCAATCACTCATTCACATAATTACACATCTACACCATGACTGTAGCCCCATCCCATCAGGTGTTATGGGGTCGGCTTTGATCATTGTTATTGTTATGGATGTTTTGGACTAACTGGAGATCATGGAGGAAGCTTCAGCTTAATGTGTAAGCTCTTCACAATGCTCAAAGCAAGAGTAGATTAAAGCAAATCAGACTTAATTTTGAGTGAAAGAAAGAAAAGTGTGAACAGCTTGTTTCACTTCATATAGTCTTATCTGGTTTATTTATAAGTTATTTTAATTTGAACCCTTTTTACTTTTAGAGATGCTTTTACAGAAACTGACAATTCGCTTTCGTTGTATAGATGCCTGTACAGCCACAATAAAGACAATTCTATTCAGATAAGAAGCCAGTGTCAGGTGATATTTCTGGAGTCTTAACAGGCTGCAGGGATGTGTGGGTTTTAGCAACATGTACAACTGAGTGTCATCTGGCTGACAGACAGCATGTATATACTATGATAACACAGAGACCCACACAGAGAGTCTAGGTTTATTCGTAGCACTACCAACATATATTACCTCAGCAGCTATTGAGTTGCTTTTCTTTGCTCTTCAAGCCTCCTGCCTGATATTGCATGACAGTTGGATATCTTGTTTGCTACTTTTCTTATGAATTACTAAGATGTTGATGCGGCACAGTGCATGTCAGTTCTCAAAGATGAAAGGCGGAAGTATTTTATTACAGCCTATAAACTACATCAGATGCAGACTCGGAGAACTATAATACTGTAGGTCTAGTCCACCCAATTAAATTATTAAAAACAAGCCAAGTTGATGTTCAAGAACATGAAGACCAAATTTATAGATAAGCTTTCCATTTAGCTCTTAACTCGACCATATATCTGGCTGAGTGTGTTGACTTGTAGATGATGTCTGCTTCTGCAGCCCAGTCTGAGTAGTTGCTTCATTTATCTGACTTTTCCTAACGAGAAGTCAGATGAACAACAAACCAAATAAAAAAGAAGAAAACAAATTTTTTTCTAGGAGCTATATTGAGTAACTGATGCAAAAAAGAACATACAAAAGGACTCAAGCATCTAATGTATGTGTGCCATTCTGCTTTAAGAGTGTGTTTATGTGGGCGTTTAATCGTGCATCCATGTTCTCGAGAGGTGATAAACTGGCAAAGCATAATTTGTGTATGTCTGACAAGATGGAGCTGCAGATAAGCTACTTTGCTTTTCCTGCCAAATGGTGGAAAGGAATTTAGTTATTTTAGATTAAGGATGATAAAGATGCTATAAGGGGAGTACTGGGAGAGATAACAAAGATTATTCAAGAAGAAAATGAGAGACAGAAACTGTGGGAAGAGAGAAGAAAAGAGACAAATCACCTTGGTTTACTTAACCAACAAACTTTACATAATAGCTCCTGACTCTGGACCTCTATGTGTTTTATTCTTCAGGTAATAATTATTTCATCAACACTGAGCCAGAATGCAGCTTTCAGTCCTGTAATGAGTCACTTTTTTGCCACCTGGGATAACATTACTGTCAGATCTAAGAAAGCTCACAGGAACCTGCTGCACACACACACTCTCACACACATATAAAGTACATTAATATCTCTCACTGAATCATTGTAGTGCCTAAAGGCTTGAAAGTAAGCAGCTGGGAAAATCTTAGTGAGCAAAGCAATAATTCACAGCTGTTTCCTGGAGATTAAAGAAGATGGGCTGTTATTTTATTTCTTTATTGTCGTCAGCCAATACCACAAAGAAACCAAGCTCAAATAAATTTAACTTGCTTTATGTCTGTTAAGTTAAGGCTCAGTATAGGTTATACCTCACTGTTATTGGCCTGTCGTGGCTTTGATCTTTAACAGTGCTCTTACACTAGTTGCTGGATTATTCTGCTCAGAGGCACACCAAAGACATCAGATAGAACTTCTGGATCTGCTGGATAGAAACTATAATTATGGTAAACATATTGAGCGCTAGCTCTAAATTAAAGATAAAAACAGAAAATGTGGCAGTGATAACATTTTAGGTGAATAAATGTGTCACATGTATGTCTGCAATGTCCCTATAGGTCCTAAGTACATTACACCTTTTGAATGTGAGGTGTTCATTACTAAGGAGCTGATCAAACCTCAGCACACTGCTTCTCATCTCACACAAACACATAACTACCCATTTTAGCTTCCCATCGCCACATGGGTGCAGTGGTTGAAATAGAGAAAAACTTTTTTTTTTTTTAGAAAGGTTTTGTAAAACTGAAAGCATTCAAGCTCACCTGCAGTCAAACGTCTACCGACAGCTGCTCCCTAAAATGATTCATCTTATCAATGTGTTTTTTTTTTTTTTTTTTTTTTTGTTCAAGGGGCAAAAAGTAAAATTCTTTCACACAAGGTTTGCTGTAAACTATATAGTAACAAAAAAACTGCCTGTAGACCAAAACAAAGTGTGTTATAAGCCACATCTTTCTCTATGTCTTCCCCCCAGTTTGTAGAACAT
>JBAGKM010000008.1:1736140-1746323 GCA_037177155.1 Melanotaenia catherinae
ATCTTTTAATAAACACATATTTTAACAAGACCTCCATGCCTGCATCCAACACTTCATGTGTGCACTTTGCAGGCCACTTCAGAAGTAAGATCAGTGTTATTAGATGCAGTCTTTTATCTCAACATGTTGCTGCTAAGAGATCTGAAGCTTTGCATTTACCTGTGGAAACACTGGAGAGTTTTGTCCTGGCTGATGCAAAGATGCTTGGTCGAGTTTTCTCCCAACTAAACCCAACAACCTGCCTCTTAGACCCAATTAGACCCACATCACTTTTAAGAACATTTTATGTTTTCATTGAGCCTGAGCTTTTAAACATAGTAAATTACTCTCTTCAGAAGGGGGCTCCCCTGCTGCCTTTAAAATGGCGGTGGTGAGGCCCCTTCTGAAGAAGAATAATTTAGATTAAAAAATTCTTGATAATTACCAACCTGTATCCAACCTACCATTTTTAAGTAAAACAACAGAAAAAGCTGTTTTTATTCAAGTGTATGAGTTTTTGAATAAACACAAGATTTTAGAAAAATATGTCTGGTTTTAGGACAAACCACAGTATTGAGATGGCCCTTTTAAAAATTGTTAATGACCTTAGACTTAATTTTGAGTTACAGAAACTTTATGTCCTGGTTCTACTGGATCTTAGTGCTGCCTTTGATACAGTAGATCACCAGATTTTAGACTCAGAAATCTGGTGGGCATCTCAGATACTGTTCTTACATGGTTTTACTCCTATCGCACAGATTGGCAAATTTTTGTAATTATGTATACATGCTTCTCAAAGATCCATAAAATCCAATGTGGGATTCCCCAAGGATCAATTTTAGGACCAATACTTTTTTAATTTATACATGTTAACTCTTGCGGATGTCATCAGTAGACATGGCATTGATTTTCACAGCTATGCTGATGATATGCAGCTTTACATCGCTGTGTCTCCTGATGACCTGTAGCCAGTTAATGTCCTTTTAAATTATATTTTAAATATAAATTCATGGATGGCAGAGAACTTCTTACAGCTCAATCTGGACAACGTTGTAGTTATCAGTCCCAAGGGCAACAGAGAGATAATTTTAGTACTATTTTTTCTATATTAATTTATTTTACATAATTTTATTTCATGTTAATTTCTTTTCATTTTACTCAACTGTATTTTTTCTTATTTATTTATTTATTTTATTATTGATTTATTTAATTATTTCCCTGTTTATTTATTTATTCATTCTTAGCTTTCCTTGCTGTTTCTTATGGTAATTTAATATTTGTTTTAACTCCAGTGTTAAAACGGGGATCCTCCATGCCGGGGCGGTTTGCCTGCTCAGTCTGGGGCTTGTTGCTGCAGTCCCTTGTCTGGTTGGCTGGGGCAAATGAAAAGCACTTTATAAATAAAGTTTGGTTTGATTTGAAAACAGTCCAACCAATAGATCTGATAGAATAAAACCTCCAGGTGAGTCTGAAGGTTGGTCTGTGGTGTTATTAACCAGTATTCTTATTAATCAGGTTTGTGGCGTTATTAACCAGTAGTTTCATTAATCAGTTCAGAGGTGTTATTAACCAGTAGTTTCATTAATCAGTTCAGAGGTGTTATTAACCAGTAGTGTTATTAACCATGTCAGAGGTGTTATTAACCAGTAGTGTTATTAACCAGATCTGTGGTGTAATTAACCAGTAGTGTTATTAACCAGGTCTGTGGTGTTATTAACTAGTAGTGTTATCAACCAGGTCAGAGGTGTTATTAACAAGGTAGTGAGTGGTGTTATTAACCAGATAGTGAGGGCATAACCTCCTATTCTTAATAAATCTAAAAAGTTGCTGTTATAGAAAATGCTTACTAATTATTAAAAGATTGAATTAAAAGATTAAAATGTACCAAATCTCCTTTTTGGAGGCACATGCCCACTGAGTCATTTGTTTATTCTGGTAAACACGAGACCACATTCAGCTGTTGGTTCTGGGAGTTAGGAATGACTTGGGGATTTATGGAGTGATAATTGTGAGGTTGAAGAAACGGATCTGGTGAGGATGCTTCAATGCACCCATGTTCAGCCTATTGCAGCCTATTCAGCGATTGAAAGACCAGCAATAGAATTGAATCCCATTTTGACTGTGACTTGTTCTTGATTGAATGAAGTGAATATAAAATACATTTTATTTGGACATGGTCGGCAATATCTTGGAATTTATTTTAAAATAACAAAATTCTTTGTAAATGACTAATAATTATTGTATTTTATATGTATTGTAATGAGCTGAACAGCAGAAAACAATACAAACACAGATTTTGCTCAAACATTACTCAAATCTTTATAAAAGTACTCCTGAGGGTTCACAGGATTTGTTTTAGCTAAACACAAATCCAAGATACAAATGTTTTTGGGAATGCCACACTGTTGTTGAAGGCAGCCAAATGTAATCTAAAATCTAAAATGCTGCATCATATGAATGCAGCTTTGTGGTCCCGATCCAAATGACATCTAAGGAAGCGTGAAAATTTGAAAGATGCAAATGTACAGGAGTGAGGGACAAGCAGAGAAGGTGATGGCATGTTATTCCATAGTTCACATGATACTGGCATTCTGTGAATTGGCTGGTCTTAAAAAGAAGAAAAAAAAATCAGGCTCATAAAATATCTAAATTACAAACTTTACAGCCAAAAACAGACAAAAAAGCTCTGCTATTAGCTGCTAACAGGTGTAACATTATAATGAGACATGTTACCATTCTCTTTATAGATTATTTTGATTTCCTTCATTTACATATGGGTCGCTGCACATACCCGCCATTTTGTGGGTCACACAAGGAAAGTTGTCATCACAGGGGAGTAATTATCTGTAAACATGACCTCGTTTTCCTAAGAAAAGTGAAAACAAAGTACAGGGACAGTTTGGATGTTGCATCTAAGGGGTCCACATTTGCAACCATTTCCTCTCAAACTGCTGCCCCCTCCGTGCAAGATGGTATAGTTTCTTGACCTGTCAGTGTTGACTGAGCTGGAGCAGACAGGCGTTAAGTCATTATTACGCTAGTATCACACTGTCTTTTCAGCCCATGATGGTGATCTGGGCTGCATCAAGCTCCTCTCTCATGACATACTTTTACTGGATGATGTCCCAGTCAGGCAGAGGCATATCCCTCCATCAGAGTACGAAGCAGTGAAGGCCCATATCAATCAGCTTCTTGAATCTCAGGTCCTCGTGGAGAGCAGCAGTCCCTACGCATCTCCCATCATAGTGGTCTGGAAGGAGGATGGGAGTCTACTCATCCTCTGTTGACCAACACCTGCAGCAACTGCTCGAGAAGTGTGTGTTTTTCCAAGAGGAGGTTAGCCGGTCTTGCCAACCACCTTGTTAGTGGGTGGCGCTGTGGGTCTTTTTAAAGCAGATGTGTTTGGCCAGCTGACCTCGCTTCCTCCTATACCTGTGGTGCCTGTGGTTTGGCACAGCTAAGTGTTTTGTCTTGTTGTGCTGTCTGTACAGGGCCGGCCTTCTCCATGCAGCACGACTGGCTGCTGTCTACCACCAGCCAGCTAGTGTGTTAGAGAAGGTTCTGCCCAAAACAATACTTCTGGGTAAGTATGTAATGGTGTAAACCATGAACTGTTAGTTTCCTCCCTCTGCTGCACCAAGAGAGAAAAGCTGATCAGTTGATCACCGACAGCCGTTATGATTCACAGAACAACATGAGAGGAGAGGAAGGAAGCAGCTGCTGCAGAAACACAGAGACGACCTGAGATCCTCTAAAGCAGCCATGTTGGTGCAAAATGCGTGGGCTGTATGCGTGAAAAGTGTGGGTGTTAAAACACCATCATCCTGCACGGGGGCGATGCACGTGTGTTCCATCAATGTTTTTTTTATGAATGTGACGTTCAAATTGCTAATTTGATATTGCTTACATTTTTATTTTTGTTCATTTTTGATTAAAAATAAGTGCTTAAGTAAAGTTTACTTTTAAAACAAATCCTCATGACTCATTTGTCGTGATTTTAAGTCAGCAGGCCAATTTGACCTGAACAGAAGAGGTCTCTCATGTTCATTTATCATCACTTCATATAAAATTCTAAATACAAAATCAAATTGAAATAAAATCACTGTCATGTAAAACTGTTTTATATGCAGTGTTGTGAAGAAAGTAACTAGTTACAGTTACTGGTTACTTTATTCAAAACGTAATTCAGTTATTCAGTGAGAGAATCAGGAGGGTTTCATGTCGGGAGCAGAGGAAGACGAAGGACGATATTTACAAGCAACTGCACCGAAAAACAAGCCAACAAGCGAAACCTGGCAGCTCTCCTCAACATGCATTTACATGAAAAACAAACGATTTGTGGAAGGTTAAGAACACCACTTCACTAAATATTAACTGGAATTTTTAATAATGGAGTTAATTCAAACAATGTTCATTTTAATTTTAGTTTCTGACACTTTTGGATAACAGCACATGCTCTTGGTCAAACTGACCCAGGAACATTGTTGTTGCTCCTGAGGGTTAAACACTCCTGGAGTAGGAGAGAGATTCTCAACCTGCACAATAGTTTGAACACAGATCAGAGTTTATCTGAGTTTTTACACACTGCTGATATGAGCACAACCTCACTCACACACTTCCTCGTGTTTAGTGTGCTGTTAGATGCTTTACTCATTTAAGAAATGCTTTCAGTTTGATTTACTGGTGTTTTTAATATCCCACAAGAGGGAATGTTCCCAATATCAGATATGCAATACTGCAAAGTCCTTCAAAAACAAGGAACTTTGCCAGAAAGAGGAGCTCACCATGTTTTATTTATCACACAGTACAGGCTTTGGAATGGGCTGACAGAATTGAAAAGGCATAATCAACATGTTTGTTTCCCTCCATCTCTGTGTATGTTGAGGCTGGCAGTCGGTGGGCTGGTCTGGAAGGCTCCAGCCTCTGTGATGCTCGTCATGTTGTCACACTGGATGGCTCCTGATCCGACAGTGGCTGCTCTCGCCTCAAATACCCTGATACTGAAAGAAGAGAGGATGGGAAAAGGATAGAGAGAAGGAAAGATATACTCAAAGAATGAGAAAATGGATGTATGTGGGAAAGAAACAGACAGAGAGGGAGGCGTGTCTGGATTTCCCCAGAGATGCACTGACAGAAAGATAGATAGAAACAGTTGAGTTGAGGTTTGGAAAGCAGTAAAAAGCCAATTCTTTCCTGAGAACTGGAGAGCTACAAAGAGCTCCGAACTCCAGCAGGAATATCTGAAACAGCTTGAAGTGAAAGCACTCAAAAGATTAAAAATGTTTAATTCTATTTAAACAGATATGGAAACTATCCAATTTAACCAACAAAGACGTTTTATGGGTTTTTTCTTAATATGACTGTTTACAGTATCTTTTAAAGCAGTGGTTCCCAACCTGGGGTCTGGGACCCCCCAAAAGGGGTCCTCCAAAGAGCACAGGGGATCCCTGAGGCTTTGAACATTAGAGGCATTGTGATTAATCTCCACAAATTGTCCCTATTTTAAGAAAAAAAAAAACATAAGCCCAAAACCAAACAAGGGGGTCCAAGGCATTTTAGTACATGTACGAAGGAAAAGGATTGAGAAGGACTGTTCTAAAGAACAAGCCCTACAGTCATCACATGAACATTTTCAGACAGGAGCAACAAACCTTGACCTCCGGGCTAAAGCTCATAATTTAACAATAAAAGGGGCAAAAGACATGGTACCAACTGTTATAAAGTTTCATTCAACATGTAGATAAATAGAGCCCCCTCCCTCCACACACACACACACACACACACACACACACACACACACACACACACACACCATTCTAAGGTAAAATGTCTTGGTACAGAGGAACCAGACGAACCAGGTGATGAACCAGGTGAGGAAATGCTGTCACACAAGCACTCATGTGCTATACCCACCCCCTGAGGGTGCTGTCAAATATGGATAAAATAAATTTTTACTCATTTAACAAATAGATTATGAAGTTTTAGAATCCACAGTTGCGTTCACTCTCCCTTTAACCAATGCAGCTGGAAACAAACCAGCTCCATGACTATAGTTCTTTCGGTATTCAAATATGGCTTGAAAATAGGGTTGCAGAAACTTATGTCATGAACATCAGATACCTATAAACTACTTCTAGATAATCTGTGTTGATAAAATGTAAATATGTTCTTTTTTATTGGTTATTTGACCTTGGATTTAATTAACAAGGATAAAAGTTGGTAGATCTTTTGGATTTGCAATTGTAAATACTGTTATAAAAACAAATGCTTACTTCACAGCCAGTTTGGCCAGTGCAGCTGGACTGGAAATGATTCAGTAACTAAATGATCTGTGATGAGGAAAAATAATGTGTGGGTTTATTTAGGATATTCTAGCCAAAACACTGGCATCTGCGAAAGACACATAGAGTATCCAAAAGGAAGAAGGGAAAATTTATATAAATAGTTTTGTTTGTAGACAGAGACTTAGAGTAGAAGCCGAAATTTTATGTAATTTTACCTGAAAATACATTGTAATGCTGAGGATTTGAGGTGTCATGGCAGACTGGTATCTGCCAGGATTGGGAGTCTTCCTCTGTTAGTGCTGCTGACCAGCGATGTGAGTAGATAATAACGGCTTAATCTAACTGCCGGGAGGCAGCGTAGATTAAGCCATTCTGTCCCATACAAATGGGCTGATAACCACTGATCATGTCCATTCAGTCTAGTGATAACAACTGAATGGTGCATTAACAAGTATTTTATTCCTGATGGAATTCCTAATGATTGAAATGGAAACCTAATGGAATAAATGACTAACAAAAAAATATGGGCACTAATCTCAGGCTCCGCTCCTTCACCACCAGTCTGACGATGACCCGGGGTGCAGTGATGACGAGCAGTGAAGGAGGAAAGTGTTAACCGATGGAAAGAGGCTTTACCAAAACAAAAGAGGCATGGGTCTCCACTGTGAAATTTATCATAAAAATTTAATAATAAAGCCATCATTTTGTACATATTTCTTTCAGGTTGTAGTCTGCAAAGTGCAACAGTGTTCATTGGAGGTCAGAAGCTGAAGTGCATTCCGATAAGGACAAGCTGGATTGTAACAGCACTTCACTGCCTAGAGCAGCTGAACGGAATCAGAAAATCAGCAGAATTTGTTTGAGGAATCATATTAATGTGAAGTTATCTACTAAACAAATAAAGTGCCACACATCCGCACTGTTTTATCCTCAGTAACGCTAACGGCACTGTAACAATGGAAAGCATAATTAGTTAGATTACCCGTTACCGGAGACGGTACCTCGAGTCTGGGACTTGGAAATGAGTCGGACTTGAGTCTAATTTCCAGTGACTTGAGACACGACTTGAACTCACACTCAAAAGACTTGAGACTCAACTCAGACTCACAATTTTAGACAATGTTTCATGAGTCTATCTTCTCTCTGTCCGATCTCCTGCCCGCTGTGATTTCTCCAGACGTAATGCTGACATAACGTCACTCAGACGCACCTGCAGTTTGACAGCATCGGTGAACACAGCTGTTGCTGCAGCATCGTTGTAAGTTTTGGGTATTGAAACCTTAATAAAAGGTACCAGTATAAGACCAGCAAACTGGAACGTCTGTGGAATAAAAATCCAGGATGCAGGATCCACCACATCCACCTTCATCCACCTTAACATGACGCTAATATTAGCCTCTATGTTAGTAACAAACTGCGAGCCACATCAATGTAAACGTCAGCTTGTTTCTAAACAACTCCATCTCCATCAGGTTGGCTCCACTGAATGTGTTCAAAAGAAGGAGACCTTTACTGAACAGTCCATAAATGGCTGACTTTGCCATGGTTAACTCAAACTGGGATCAAACCCACAGTAAACAATGTGGTTTTACTGGGTCTGTCCATTAAGAAAGTACAGCTGTTGCTGATTTAGGAATGTAGGAAATATTTATTGGGTCTGCAAGTGTTGGATCTAAATTATTTAAAGTTTTGTTTGTTTTTTAATCAATTTTAAACAGTTTAAAATGAATATTTTCTGCACTCATCTCACAGTTATTTCATGCCCAATTAATATTAAGATTTTCTGACGCACCAGTGAAGGGATCTTCAACTGTGGACCTGTTGAGCCACTGTCCTGCAGATTTTGCATGTTAATCTGCTGCAATACACTTGAGTAACATTATTATTGGGTCATTACGAGGCTTGTTCAGAACTTGTCAAGCTTTCTCATGAATCACATGTGGTGCAGCAGGACAATGTCTAAAACCTGCAGGACAGCTGGAAATCCATTAAAAACTCTTTGATAAGTTATGTTAACATATTTACCAATCTGAAGAAATTTATGTTATTCTGCAGGTTTTCCAAATTCAGTAAATCAAATAAATCATTGAGACAGGGTCAGAGCAGTGGTCAGTTTAAGCTACAGACTAGTGCAGTCATTAAATGCTGGTAGAGAAAGGGTTAGTACATATTTATTTATTTATTTTTTGTCCTGTCCAGCTTAATAACAAACAGAATGATTTTCTGGCTGTTGTGTTGTGCTGAACAAATTAGCTTTGTCAAGGGGAGCTTTATGCCTACAAGGCTCCTCTTGATAGTCTGATTTATTTATTTTGAATTATGGAATTTATGCAATCTTACTGGAACTGACCGGAGGGGGTAGAGAAAATGGAAAATAGGGGACAGAAGTTAAAAGGACAGTAATAAAAAGAAAGGAGGAGATAACGATACGACAGGCCGAAGCACCGACCCTTAAGTCCAGCCTAACACCAGACAACCAACTACTATACCTGTACAGAAACATCACAGAAAAATTCCTACAGCTTTTACAAGAAAACACAGCTGACAGTCATCAGAGGTGCATGCTGGGAGCATGTTCTCCTGAAGTCCACAACCATCTCCTTTGTTTTCTCCACATTCAGAGAGAGATTGTTGTGTTCACACCACAAAGTCAGGCAGTTCGTCTTGCTCCTGTAGTAGTCTCATCATTGCTAATGAGACCCACCACAGTCATGTCATCTGCAGACTTGATGAGGAGGTTGAAGCTGTGCAACGGTGTGCAGCTGTGGGTTAGGGGAGTGAAGAGGGCTCAGCACACATCCTAGAGGGACCCCAGTGTTCAGTGTGGTGATGCTGGATGTGTTCCTGCCAACCCGAAACTTCCTGTGGTCTCCCTGTCAGGAAGTCCAGCAGCCAGTTGCACAGCGAGGTGTTAATTCTCAGCTGGTCCAGTTTCAGAATGAGCTGTAACCTGGAAGGGGTCCAGGGAGGGTGGGAGTACAGACTTTATGTGTCTCAACACTAGCTGTTCAGAGCACTTCAAAAGAATGGGAGTGAGGGCTACCGGACAGCAGTTGTTGAAACATGAGGGCCACAACTTCTTGGGGACAGGGATGGTGGTGATGGTTTTGAGGCCCATGGGGACATCAGCCTGGCTCAGTGAGATGTTGAAGATATCCGTGAAGACATCCGTGACCTTCCCGGGACGGTCCCTCAGCACACGACCAAGTATGTTATCAGGACCAGAATCTTTGCGAGCATTGATCCTACTGTGTCCTCCTCACACTGAGAACAACATCAACACCTGTTCACCAGGAGGGGGTGGAAACGTGCAGGTGTGCTGTTCTGTGCCTCAAAATGAGTGAAGAAGTGATTTAGCTTGTTTAGCAGAGAGGTGGAGCTGTCGCAGGTCTGCAGGGGGGTCTTGTAGTCCGTGATGATCTGTATCCCTCGTCATCGGCTCTGTGTGTCTCTGCTGTCATTGAAGCGATGAGCTCCTGGAGTCCTGCTTCTTTGCTTCTCTGATGCTACTGCAGCCTGTCAGCCATGGCTTCTGATTGGCCTGAACAGAGATGGTCTTGGGAACTGTTACATCATCAATGCACTTGGTGATGTAGGAAGTGACGACATCTGTGTACTCCTGGAGGTTTAAACACACTTTAGTCTTTGGGTTAAACCAGTCCTTAAGTACCTCCAGGGACCTTTGAGAACTGGTTCAGTGACTTTACCCAGTGGTCTTTCCACTGAAGCTAGCTGCAGCTTCACCCAGGAGTAATCACCTCGTCTCCCCTCCTGATGTCGGTGTGGAAGCAAAAAGTTTAGCAGCTGTTTCTGTCTGATTTTTCTCCGATAGTGGAGGCAACAGACCAGGGGTCTCATTTATAACCGTTGCGTACGCACAAAATGGGGCCTGAAACTGGCGTACGCCTCTTTTCACGCAA
>JBAGKM010000008.1:1787711-1800976 GCA_037177155.1 Melanotaenia catherinae
ATACTACAGGGGAAAAAAAGCATAGCAATGCATGGTGGATTTTCAGGGATAGTATCCTTCAAATCAACGCCAAAGATGGCATGACACAATCTACTTCTACTTCTACAATCTAAAGTCATTACCAAAAGGAGCAAGAATCTGAAGGAGCCTGTAAGTCTGCATGAGGTCATTGTGATAAACTAACACTGTCATCATATCAGTGCAGGAGATTGGGTGAAAAGTAGGGGGTTTACTCTGGCTTGCAGAGGAAAGCAGTGCTCAGAGCGGAAACTCTCTTTGCTCCTTACTGTTTGTTTATGTTTCATCATAAACTTTGCTGCTTTAAGAAGATTTGCCAATTATCATTCCACCCACGAGACACAAAAGCATGAGGAAACAACTTCTGAGAGCGACACAAGGTGACTGAGAGGAATTAAACCTTGAGGTTTTATTTCCATCCCCATGCAAATTTCTGCTTGATTAAACAACTGTAAATTTCTACAAAATACAAATTTGGAGTCAAATGTTATTTATTGAGTGGATTTTTGGAATTCTGAGTGGCAGTGAATGCAACCCACTGACACATTAGCATCATTAGTGTAATACGCTTGAATGAGGCTTCATGCTTCATCCTCTCCACAACTACCTAACTAACCTTCACCTGACTTTAACAGTTCACAAACTGTCAAGTCTGGTAAAATAACTCTGAACAAAAGGAGCTGAGGTATTGTGTCTAAACCCCAAATGACAGATAAGGTTAAAGGAACCAGGTAATTAACTGCAACTGAGAAGAGATATATTAATAAGATCAAACGTCTTCCCAGCTTGAAAGGTGCCTCTAAAGATTTGTTTGCTCAAATCTGTGGCCAGACTGAAGCCATAGTCACACATTACTCTACCACTCATAGATAAAACATGCTCAGTATGTTAAAATCAATCCCTAATCTAAGATTAGCTGGGTTTCTGTTGAAATACACCCAAATTTTTCACTGGACTGTCCAAAAATTGTTAAATAAAATGTACTTCTCCGTTTATTTGTATCATATCATTATAAATATTTGGTTCATTGAGATAAATGGTACGTTACGCCAATTTTCCTCCAAGAATTGCAGAAGGGCAGAATAAGATAGCGAACCAAAAAGGCCATTAGTCCGACCATTTTAAACCACTCATATTGTGGCTGTGCCGTTAGAACAGTCCTGTGTGTAAACAATGTTATTTCTGTACACCCACAGTTATTTTTTATTATTTAGCTACTAAAAATGTTTTAATTATACTTTTTTTATATTTATAAGCCACCATCCAGCTGTTTTTATCTGCAAATTACCCCAACATGAGTAAAAGCCCCATATATTCATATTTACTTGTGATTTGTACCTGTTTGTATTGTAAAGTTCTGCTCTTGGGCTTGTGGCTGATGTGCTGAGTGTAGCAGCGGCCCAAGGCGGCCAGGTCCATCATGATGGAGTTAAGCGCCTCTTCATCGTCTAAGGGGAAAAGATACACAACAGTTACAACCAAACTCCTTAGAGGTTTAATGACATACAATAACAGATCCTTCTGAGCTCATTTGACTGGGTGAAATGGAGCACAAAAATGACTGTTCGTCAACATTTTTTGAGTGTGGTGGATGAGCTGAAATTCCATCAGTTGCCATGTTGAAGCTTGTGTAGGCTCAGATCAGGCAGTGAGGCAACACCTGGTTTGTTACTTCCTGTTCTCATACCATCTGTAGAGTTTCCACAAATGGAAATTACCCTGTTGTAACCCACTTACCTCATAAGAATCCTGCATGCTTTACAAAAAACAAAAGCAAAAAAAAAAAAAACCAAACAACTTTTCACTGCATGGCACCATATTTTGGCAGAAAAACAGGGAAGAAATCTCATACTGTGGATGTGTGTGGCAACGCTGATCACTCTCAAACTCTGTATTTTGCATGCAAAAGCAGTGAGGGAGCAAAGATGTTTAATAATGCAAGAGGTGATTCAACTGCATGAGCGCTTGTTGCACAGGGCAATGTGGTCGCCTGGAGCTCAGTTATTAAACATTTCGATATTTCATCGCAGATACTAGAGGAACAAAATTCTGACAAATACTGAGCCTCTCTCTTGTAAACTCTTCACTGACTCACAGTCAAAGTGGCTACAGGCAAAATAAGAAGATCAAGTCTAAGACATTACACAATCCTAACTCAAGCTTTAACTAAAATGGTATCAAATTTACAGTCTCTTCAAATTAATTTTGCAACCAGGGAGCTAAATCTCAATTTTTCACTTCCAACCAGGGAGCTAAATCTCAATTTTTCACTTCCCTTCTCCTACTGCACAATTTCTGCCACGCAAACAAACTGACACACACCCTCACATGAAAACAGGGCAATCATGCAGATGAGCATGTCAGACATTACCATATCAAGAGACATTAATGGAACCAATTATCTGAGTGCGGTGCTTACGATGAAAAGAAGAGGTCGTTGACCTCAGCCCCTGCCTGCCTCTCAGATAAATGAGTAATGAGTACGTTCATTATTAAAACTTACACATACACACAAATTTTTTTTACCGGCAAACCAGCCCAGGTGTGTGAAACGCAAACAGCACGGGCAGGAAAGACCACATTCCTTAAGAATAAAATAGATCTTTGTGTGTCTCTCTTTGTGAAAGACCACTGGGGATGTCTGGAGCGGGTGTGGCGGTAAGACAGACAGCAGATGGTCTGAGAGGACATTTGATGTTGTTCCCACTCTACAGCCAGCTGTTTACCGACAGTAGGCCAGTCTGAGTTCATCCCTGGGTCACAGAACACACAATCAAAAGATCAGTTTACAGATGCACTGATCTGACTTTCCCCCTCTCACAGTACCTGAATAACTTATCAAAAACCCAAACTCTGGTCTCCCCACCAGCTCAGATCTGTACACCGGACAGCATGAAACTCACTAGGATCCTTTTTATATGAAGTAACATGAGGTTAAAGGTCATGGAGGGAGTAAAAACTGTTTAACATGACTGAATGAATGTAAATAATAACTGACACTGACTTACACTGCTTTAAGCTGTAAGCAGATGTTTTGAACTAGCTCTTTATATTTTGCTTAGCAGTGACAGAGAATTTTAAAAAACAAGATGCCCCACTGAGGGGTTTTTTCTTTTTTTTTTCTGTATCTGGGTCATGTGGTTTTCTCCCACTGACACACTCTTTTAGGAAAATAGTGGGGACCTCTATGTAAATTCAGTTCATTTGGGAAAAGTACGGGTGAACACAGATTCGGATTGATTCTACAGACTTACAGTCTCTGAGGGCAAATACATGACCCATTTTTCACAATTTGACACTCATTTTATTCTTCTTTTTTTTTTTCTTTTTTTTTTTTTAGAAAAGAAAAATCAATTAATTTGAAGATATCTTCTTTTTCTTCCTTCGTATTATGTGTCACAGAGTGGAAATCCTCATACTCATAATGCAGGGATCACCAGCTTCGGTCCTCGAGGGTCGTTGTCCTGCAGGTTTTGGATGTTTACCTACTGCAACACACCTAATTCAAATAAAATGGATCTCTAACAGCCTGTTGTCAAGTTCTGTACAAGTCTGTTAAATGACCCATTCATTTGAATCAGGGAAATATCCAATCCCTGCAGGACAACGGCCCTCGAGGACTGGGGTTGCTGGGGTCCATGTCATAATGAAAAGATAATGAAACGAGTCAGAGTAAAGGGACTGCTGATGAGATATGTTGATATCAGTATATGTGCTACTAGTGAAGAATAAATTAAGATGGCACATAGCACTAATGAAAATAAAAAAAGTTTCAGGCTCAACAACAAAAAAAAACCTAAGAAAACCAAAATTAGAGAAGTTTACGTATAAAAAGTTGAAGGGAGGTCTCCAAAATGGCCATTCTGGGACAGTTTGACCCCATCTGTTCTCAAAGTCCCCCAACTGGAAGAACTTAGATCACCAAACACACACCTCAAACAGCTAGCTAAGATTAGCAAACTTAAGCTTGCGTAGTCACACATTTTTTCCAAAGCTTGACCTTTTTAATATTCTGCTTTTCATTTAAAAAAAAACATACATTTCTCCAAAACATAGAATTCTCCAAAGAAATGAGATCCCCCACCCAGAAAGCACCACCTGTTAACTTTAGTCAAAGAACCTCTGTTCAGATTAGGCAGCTAGTTTAAAGTGAGGTTGAGCCACAGCAGTACAAGCACAGAGGTGGAGATCTTATTTGACAAGTCCAATATAGCAGCTGGAGTGAAGTAAGGGATAACACACACACTCTGCTCTGCCAAAGGACATACTCCCTACACTTTCAGAGAAACTAAATAATGCAGATTGATAAGAAAAGTTACACCCTCCGTATCTCAGCCCCCTGTACAAAAAGTGGAAAGAGAGAGGGGAGCACTGATATCTTTGGAGTGACTGGAGATCAATCAGGCAAAATACTGTCTGCTTTACGTCAAGAGTGGCAACATATTCAGTACATTAGCTTTCTGTCACATTTGCCTAGTGAGTACATTATTATTAGTGAAAAAGGCGGTAGCTGTAACAGATAAGTCACCTTCTGTGAACATGTTTAAGAGATGAGGCACATGAAGAAAAAGAAGAAATAATCAAGTCAATAATAAAGCCATTATTTCTTCATGCAAAACAGTACACAAATCTTTACAGGCAAAGCTACACAATGTTACTTCCCTCCGTCACACTGCAGTTTTACAATGCAAACTCCCCGTTACAAGTAAGAAAGGAAGCCCGGCTTGTTGCAATGTATGCTGTCATGAGAGGTGGATGACTGACCGCTCAAATTAGGCCTGTCTTCTTGGAACGGGAAGGGACTGAATGACTCTGCTCTGAATACAGAGCTGGACAAGTCATGTTATCACCCACATTACACCAGGAAATTAATGGGTTTCTGCTTGACTCAGGGCACGAGGGAAAACAGTGGAAACAATGCCACGTTGATTACATGATTCTACTAAATTATGCAGATATCTTTTTTGCTACTTTTGCTGCAGATTATTTTTTTAATGAGCACAGAGCTCAACTTGATTATTGGTTCCATTAACAGTTCATTTTACTATCAATTCTTCAGTGAATCAGATGATTATTTGGAGTACAAAATATAATGATAAAAAGGTCAATCATAACTTTTGAGAAGAAGTTTAATCTTTCACCTCAAAATGGTTAGAGGATGGTGAATATAATAATTTGCTTATCAGTTTAATCAATCCTGCAAAAAATAATCAAAACTAACAGTAACTCTTGCAAAAACATTTTCTACCCTCATCACTCCCTCTCTCTGGTGATGTGTTGTTTCAGCTCTGCCTCCACTGGCCCAGAGCTTCAGACTACCCTGATGCACTCGCAGTCAAGGATACAAAACAAATAGACCTGCACGTGTATTTGTGTGTGTGTGTGTGTGTGTGTGAGGGGGGCTGAGGCCCGGGTCTGTAGCAAATTTACTGGGCCCACTCAAAGAGCTCAGAGCGCTCGGTAACCGCACACCCCGAGAACCAAATCACCATCAACCACTCTCCCATCCTCCCCCCACCCTCCACCACCCACTCCCACTCTTCTCCACCCACCCGTTACCCCCATCTATCCATCTCGTACCTCCTCACCCACACCCTCCCCTGCGACATACTCACAAACACTCACTTTCACACAACCACATCACACTTAACCCTCCCACCATGCCCTGTGGGAGACATCCCCAGTGGACCATAGGACAGCGACCCCACTACATATCACCCAGATACAGCAGACTCTAACCTGGGTAATGTTGGTGGAAACGCACCAAGTTTTTAAAATTCTTGGGTGAATGAGAAAGTTCCTGCAGTGGAAAATGGCTAATACTGCTTTCTCTGTATTCCTTCTGTGTCCTTGTTAGCATTTTTAGCTTGTCTGTCATGTTTGTTAGCGACCTCACATTTCCTAGCAGAACAGTTGAAAGAAATGGTTTAAATTTCTTTTGCTTCTCTCTCTGCCCTGATCCCCTCTTCATTTCCTCTTCAACTCGTAGGATTTGGTGGGTTATTTCACTCATTAAGTTTTGGAGAGCTTAATTGCTGCATCCCACTGTTAAACAGCTTTTCTGTTGCCATAGATACTCCTCATAACAGACCTTGACATACAAGCCCACATATTGAAATACCACCAATTAACCCCACACTCACTTTTTACAGTATGAGAGGAAACTCCCTGAATGTCTCTGCATCTTTATTAAAGGACCTAAACAATGGAGCCGGTTTAACATTTCCAGATTACTTCCTGGTTTTTTGGCTTATGTAACCCCAAAAATGGAGATCTCACCAAGCGGTGCTCCAGTGCTGGCTATCGGTTCCATAAGTCCTAACTGTAGATGCATGAATGAATGTAAAACGAACAGAGCTGGCATCAGATGATCACTCATGAGCGTGTATCTATCGGAGGCTGAAAAGCAACATGTCTGCTGCTGCCAGAGCAGGTATGAGAAACAAAAGGAACCAAATGCCAACTATGTGAATGGATAAACGGAAAAACGACAATATAACTGCCACCTCATTAACGCACAAGAAGCTCTGATGATTTACAACAGTGTATTTTATTAAATGGATGAGCAGCAGATGCAGCCGTTTTCTCAACCCGTTGATACCAGATGTCCCGTGGGCAATATGTGACAAATAAATATGTATTTTACTCACTCTCCCTGTCAAGTACCTACACGTTTTACACCATTGGAAAGCTACGATTCTTGAGATTTGAATGATGTACATCATTCCAGGCTATAGTCATTACTCAGTAAACACTCATTTCTGACCAGTGACCGGTGCAAGTTATCTTTGAAGCCATGCTGTACTCCAGTAGCAGATGGTGCTGAAACAAAAATACTCCTGTTACATCAGCAAGGGTCCAATAAAAGCAGTTTGTCCACAGCAAGTTTCTTTTATCCACAAAAACGCTTTTAGATGAAAATTGAAGGAATAAGAGAATTTCTCAGTTTTTTTCTGTCAGATGCAACAGTTGTAAATACAACTTATAGCTGATAAAGAATGAACATGAAAACAATTTAAATCAGGCAGAAATCCCTGAATCTACTTTCATCCAGGCTCTAAAATACTAAATCAAATATTTTTAGTTAAAGAGTGATTTTAGTCTTAGAAAATAGATGTGGACATGAGCTCCAGAGAGATGCAACATGTTGCAGTTTTACAATGAAGACGTAGAAAACATGGTTAACTCGTTTCTTCGTTCTTCACAGAGTTTGGGATTCAGTTTGTTAGCATGTTGATGTCTTGTATGAACATGCATGTTCCCACAAGATGATGCCATTTTCCACATCACACTTGGTCACACGTACAAGGACAGAGGTTGGTAGGGATGAAGGAAAGGTGTTAATTCTGGACATGTGTGAACTCTGTGGATGAGTGCACTGGAGATCCTCTTGTTTAGGATCCAACTTTTACATTATTTCAGCAGTAATCCTTTTCTACTTTCCTCCCACTCGTGACTTCTAAATTGTTCTTAACTCTACGAGACCTGCTTTGGGAGTAATCAGTTTTTTTTTGTTTGTTTGTTTTTGTTTCTTACTATTTAAGGACTTTTTCCATAGCTCTCAATCTGTAAATGCTATTGCAATGATTCTAGCCCTGGTAAACCCAGGGTACGCCTAAAGTCCCCCAACAGACCACTTCCACCGCTCTATCTCCTTTCATTCTTGAGTTCTCACCATTTTTTTTCTGGTCCCAAGGTGGCTATAATCACATTACAAGAAGGACTTGGTTGAAATATCTTACTCCCTTTAAAATCTGGAACTATTTATAAAGCACCAAAGGACTTTAAAACACATGAACTCAATTAATATCAATGTTTTCTTGGTGATTTTATCCATTTTGGTCATGCCTGCTTAAGTTTAAACCCTCTGTGGTTGACAGACATGCCAGTGCGTCCAAACCACGTGTCCTGTTTAAGAAAACAAAGCAGCAGAACGCATCCACAAAGATTCTCAAGAACCAAGAAAAGAAACAAAAGAAACAAAAACTAACAGCTCCTTTCCTACCGGTAGAAAAATGCACCACAACAATTAAAAATCTATATGATGATGATATATATGATTTGATTTGGTTGCTGAGGAAAAGCAGAAGTTGTGGAAGTAACAGTGACCAAAATCCATCAAAGGCAGGTTGAAGTGCTGCTTCCTGGTGGACAGGAGGACTAATACACCCAAGAAACGTCCAACCTCTCAGTTCCTTTGTAGTGGACAGGAACAGTTTCAGACAGGAACAAATAATTAATGCTGCACATTATTTTGGTCTGATGGCTTTGTAAGATGAAGAATTATAGGAATGGTTTGTATCACATGATTGTGGTTTTTACACTAAAACGTAAAACTTTTTCATGCTTGTAGTTAATGTTGTTTTTTTTTATTTTATTTTATTTTATGTCTAGTGAGGTAATTCAGTTTGTGAGGTGTTCTGAAAAGAGTGATACCTAACAAGACTGTTTTAAAGGTAACATATAAAGCTAAAACTAGACTTAAAAGTAGCTCAACATAAACCCTAGATCCCAGAGGATTAAAAGGGTTAAGCACTTGGTCAGTAGGGGGCGTTGTGCTTCAAGTATCAATAGCTGATGCAAGCCATTAGTAGAGTGGGCCATCAATGGAAGGATTGCAGCAACGCGGACACCTGAAACTGAGTTGCTTTCTGTTTTACCATTACTCCTATTGGTTGAGAACACCAGGATGAGAAGTGAAGGTTGTATGTTGTGTCTGTGTGTGTAAAAGCCCTTGGCTGTAATAATATCATATTGTGATTGTGAATACCCATAGCAGTGTATTGTAAGGCGTGGATGGGTAACACTCATGCTGCTAATGATGCTATGGAACTCTGTTGAAATGAGATAGTACACTGTAAACTAAAATACCAAACAGCGACAAAGGTTCAGAGTTAACACTTGCCACTGTTCAGCCGGGGAAGCTTTAGAGAGATTTATTTGTGTGTGAATACGCAAAGGCTAATGATAGAAATGTAAACAAAAGCCTGCGTTAATGTCGGTGCTGGCCATTCACTGACCATGGCAGCAGTATGTCAGTGTGGGGTTTTCCAAATAAGAGGGCAGACATTAAATGGGTTTCATGTCACATTTCAAAGTAAGAGTCTGTATGAAGAACATACTTTCAGTATTTAAGTTTCTTGTTTGTTTCATTGTAATTAAGATAAGGGCAGTGTTGATTACTGATTATGTAAAACAGAAATAACTTTGATTTCCTGACAGTTGCTTTATGACAACAGGGATTATAAGAGAAAGTAGTTTAAAATAATGATTTGTTACGTTTTGAAGATGTTTTCAAATATGCAAATCATTAATGCAAGCTATCAGTCATCTCAAATTATACAGCATCACAGACACCAGAAATAGATTTTTTTTCTTTTTGTTTTTATCATTGTTTCTACTGGAATAAAACTTAATGTGTAATGGCAACAATCGGTAACAGCTTGCCATTCTTAAAAGTATAACACAAACATATGATGTGCAAACTCATACATGTGTATTTTATTTTGACACATATGCCTGCTTACACATCATTTATGCCTGCGCTGATTAATCCCACATACAGGCACATTCATACTTCATTCATACATCCAGAAAACAGAGGAATGCTTTACAAAGATGTGTTTTATTGTTTGCTTTCAATTTCACCCCAATACACACTTACACACACACACACACACACACTGGTCTGAGTGATAGTGGTCAGAGGTCAGTGCCCATTTAACACCCAGGAAGTGGCATTTTAGCAGCCTTCATATTTCACCCACAGTTTCCCTCTGCATCAACTAGGAGACACCACTCAGTTTTATCTGGCTTGTGTGTTAGATGTGTTACATTCAGATGTTTTGTTGTAGTTTGTTTTCTTTTTCTGTCCAGTAGAATCATCATGTAGAATAAACTAAAACTTTACTTTAGTCATTTGTACTGACTGAAATGATGGTTGTCTGGAATATTGGCTGGAGCTGCTGATCCCACCGGGAATGAGCTGCAGACACATTGGCAGCAGAACAGGTCCACATGGCCGTACAGTATGTGCTCTGAAACAGCCCCTCCCCCATCTGTACATGCAGGGGGTGGGGGGGTCCATTTATACAGCAGCCCTTCTAAAGCTAAAACCCAGATCTAATGCCGCTTGTGATCATATATCTAGCAGTAATTATTAATCTTGCTTTGAGGGTGGTGCAAGGTTTGTGCTTATTATTTTTTTTACTGGTGAAAAAATCTAATCAAGCACAACCTGTGGAGTAATGACCCTTGTACTACTGATGTAATAATGATCCTGGTACAACTGCTATATATTCTAGACTGGATTCTGGTCTGGACTCTGGTTTAGATTCTTGTATATATTCTAGTCTGGACTCTGGTTTAGATTCTTGTATATACTCTAGTCTGGATTCTGGTCTGGACTCTGGTTTAGATTGGTATATATTCTAGTTTGGACTCTGGTCTGGACTCTGGTTTAGATTCTTGTATATATTCTAGTCTGGACTCTGGTCTGGTCTCTGCTTTAGATTGGTATATATTCTAGTCTGGACTTTGGTTTAGATTGGTATATATTCTAGTTTGGACTCTGGTCTGGACTCTGGTTTGGATTCTTGTATATATTCTGGTCTGGACTCTGGTTTAGATTCTTGTATATATTCTAGACTGGATTCTGGTCTGGACTCTGGTTTAGATTCTTGTATATATTCTAGTCTGGACTGTGGTCTGGTCTCTGCTTTAGATTGGTATATATTCTAGTCTGGACTTTGGTTTAGACTCTGGTATATATGCTAGTTTGGACTCTGGTCTAGACTCTGGTTTAGACTGTGATATATACTCTAGTCTGGACTCTGGTCTGACGTAATGTTGGTGCCCATCTTGAATGCTAGAATAACATCATCCTACCACCAGTTTTATGTTCTAGTGATGCACTAAGATGATAATCCTACAGACTGAGGATGATCCTGCTGCCTCAGGTCAGGCGTTACTTCTTCTTCACGTTAGTTCATTGTTTGTGGATGCAGACAGAAAATGGGATGTTTTTCATGTTCAAATGTAATTTGTATTTAAATAACTTGTAAAGTGCTTTGCTTCGTTCTAAATACCAACAAAACTAAAACCATTTAATTCAACATATCTGCCAGATTGTATATTCCGATTTTATTGGATATATGATACATTTAAACTGGAAAAACAGAAGCGTGGTTCATACTGTTGTTATGATTTTTCCTTCTGTTTACTATGTAATTCATTTATTCTAATCAGTGCTCTGGGGACGTAAACACTTGGGAAGAGCCAAACAAGTGATTCTAATTTTGGAAATGTGTTTCAATGGTTCATTTTGTGATGTACTGTGCCTGATTAAAAACATTCTCCAAAGACCCAGACCCACCAACAAACACTTTGTCTGAAGAGTGGGCTGTCCAGGAACAAATTCCCATGAGATTTTCTGTTTTTCTTTTTTTTTTTTTTACCCCAGTCTGCTGCTGGTTATGATGCCAGTTCTGGTTGCTCTGGTTGTGTTGCTGAAAATGAACAGTTTGGGTCCTGATTAAACATGTTGGGTTTATGAAAAGTATATCAATCAATGTCAAATTTAAGTGTTCTGAATTATATAGTAGTTTATCAAAGAACTAAATAACTAAATATAATAAAAAAAAACACTTATACATTCTAAAATAATATAATTCAATATTTGAACTGTAAGAAAACTGAAAACTACATTTTTATAGCTACATAAAACCTCTTCCGGGGCAGATCTTGTATACTGGGCAGTGCCGGTGTGTTTTTCTGGCTCAAAAAAACTCAAACTCAAAAAGTTCTGGAGGGATTTTGATAAAATTTTCAGAGAATTTTAGAAAAAGAATACAGGAACAAGTGATTAGATTTTGGGAGTGATCCAGCTCACAATCTGGATCCAGGAATTTTTAAAAAAATTCTTTTCAATGGGGGCATAACTTTGTTATTAGAACTCAAAAAAAAAAAAACTAAAATTGCCAACAACCACTGACAAAATATTTTTTACAATGGTTTGGCGAAGGGCTCTGAATCGGAGTGCTTCTAGTTTTTTTTTTAAGGCAACACACACCCAAGCATTCTGCACAACTCTTACTTTTAATCTTCTAATGCCTTTTTATTCAGATGTTTTGACCTTTTCTCATTACCAGGGTGTTAAATGCGACCATTTTTTCAAAGCCCAGCGTATTTGACATTTATAAAAGGTTTCCTTAAGCTTCAGTGCTCTGACCCACCGACTGCACCCATGTAGGAGGTAGGCAACATGACAATGCAGCTCCTGCCATTCTGTCATTGCTAATTAGGTGGTTGGAGGGGCGGTGGGGGAAAGTAACATGACTTGATCTGGATTTCAGACCACCATGGACAGAGTTTTCTTGTAAGGACAAAAACTATAAAACAAGGTGATAAACAGGCAGATCTACAGGACAATTCTCCAAGGGATAAATCTAATAAGTATAAAGGGACATGTCTGTCATGAGTCGCACTGTGGTTTAATACATCCATTAATCGCTCACTCACTTGTGATTGGTTGGAGCATATTTCCCTTGTTAGTTACTTCAGATTAAACACGAGCAGTTTATGAAGAGATTAGATATTAAAATGAATAGAGTTTGTTTCAGGCGCTGTAGTGACAGTTCTGTATGATCAATGATACTGATAAATTAAAGGAGTAGTGCACCAAAATGTGTTTTTTGAGCTGTAAAAAACACAGTATTACATAAATGCGATGAAAACCGCATATTCTGTTGATAAAAACTGGATTTGTTGCTATAAAATGGCTCACAGTGCCCTCTACAGGGTAAAACCAGGTTATGTTTTTCGGGACACATAGGTTATCCACGTCATGACAAAAATTATAAAAACCAGCTGGCGGCTGGCTTTGATGACAGAAACATGGCGTCCGTGTCTCTCTTCCCTGTTGCAGCGGTGATGATGTCATCAGGAGAGGGCGGGTTTATTATAAAGAGACGTTTTCTGTCTGGAACTTAAGAAAGAAGAAGAGCCGACGTTTTTCTTTGTCAAAATGCAGATGGCAGAACATCGTGATTTTTCGACGGGAAACTGCTCCCAAAAGACAATGACAAACTTTTTATTTATTTTTTTAATAAATTCGGCTTTAATTTATGCAAGACAGCAAAGGTAAGTCATGTTTTCTGATTTTTACAAACATGCAGCATAAATCGGGTCTTCTTCTGCCTCTGGTTCGGTGAATCTTGGTCATAGCGAGATGAAACTTCCAGCTGTGG
>JBAGKM010000008.1:1822532-1838416 GCA_037177155.1 Melanotaenia catherinae
TGTGGTGTTGGAGGCACGAGGCACCGTGGTGAGGGCTTGTTTGCAGTCTATGTGTCCATATGGCAGGGGGAGAGAAACAGATCGTTCCCCTCCGCCAGCTTCCTTACACCCAGGGGCACTGCCAGGAATTTTGGGCCCATGAAAAGAAACTAAGGTGCACCCCCCTCCCAAAAAAAATGTTACTGTAAGACATAAAATTTGCAATTTTATTGATATTTTGTTCATCATACCTATTTGAGAAAAGAAAAACAAGACAGTGCGGCTACTTGGTGGGAAAAGCACTAAAATTACAATGAAGTTCATTTATATTCAATTATTTACTGCAAGAATTCATACATAAAACCCATCTATCTTCTTTTGAATACTTGAGCAATTAATTTAATTAATAATTAAAAATATATTTATAATCTGTGGAGAAACAAATCAAATTTCAGCTAAAACGGCATCAAAAACAAAATGGCTGTTGATTTATTGTATTGTGGGCATTATCATTGAACATTATCACTGAAGAAGAAGCAACAAAAACTTAATAAATAAAAATAAATAAATAAATAAAATCAGAAGTAAATGGTAAAATAAATTAGGTAGGCTCAGAAAAAAAGCTAGCAGGACCTCACATGGTTTATTATTGTATTATATGAACTGAATGTAATACGATCACAAGCAAACCACTGTGGAGATTTACACCAAACAACGGCTGGGAGCGTCTTTAAAATTAAATAATCACATTTTAAAAGGTAGAACTTCGTGTAATAAGATATCAAGGAGTGGTGAAGTACACTATTGCTGAGTCAAGCTCTTACAATCCCATTCACAGTCACTGTTCTTGCGCAGCCTTTTTCACTAAGAGCCCAATTTGGAGCTTTCTCCCTGGAAAACCACTTATCAAGTCCAGCTTTATATTCTATCAGCTGTTCTATTATATAGTATCTCCAATGATGAAAATGTCTTGTGTAAAAGCATCACAATCATTATTATACAGTGTGAAGGAAAACTGATTTAACTACCAATCCTCCACGTCATCATCTCCCTCATGTAGCAACACATGAAGTCTAATTCATCTCCACATCTGTAGGCTTACAGGTGAAGCATTAGATTAGTGGGGAAACATATATGATGCTACATGGTTGTTGCTAGTTAACCTTCTGGTATCTAGAAAATGTAAATATTTCTCTGATTGGATTGAAAGCGTCACCCAGTCTGATGCACTAGAAAATGTCTCTGTTCCTACTGGAAAGCAGGATGAGTCCCGAACTACTGACCTGACCTACATTACAGTGATAGCTGAGGATTTTATGAACCATTCAAATTGTTCTAAAATAAATACAACACTGCAACAAAACAAACTATTTTTATTATTAATTCCGAACAATATTTCTTTGTTCTAGAAAATGTACACTGGACAAAAAGTACAAAAATACGGAGCGATCCGATGCCACTATCTGTCCATAACTGTCACAAATACGGACAAGATAATCAGAAATAATACAATAAGACAAGCAAAGAAACTATTACTACTCACTATTACATGGGTATTATCATGGGTCCATGATGCCATAACATTACTGTCAAAAATACCAGGATTTCCCGATCTGCCTAAATGTGAAAACAGCTGAATCCAATGAAAACTAAAAACGTCAAATATCACAACCTTTTTTGCAAATGAAATGCTAAATGAATAGTTTTAAACTGTAATTAAAATTAGATTAAAATATATATCTGTAATCAAAGTCAGTGTTACCCATGGGAAGTCTGAAGAAGAAGCATTTGATACTACAGTAAATATACAACGAAATAAAATATTTTTATTTTCCACTCATTTATTTATTTATTTATTTATTTGCTAATCTTGGACATAAACCTAAACTACAATTGTTAAATTTGTCTTACAGAAAAAAGTGAATAATTTATAAATAAGTCATTGAAACAAACTGTTATTTAAAGGGATAAAAATGGACGGGGGGGGTCTCAGCCATCCAAGATGAAGCATCTTATCTTTCTGAATGCCAACCTGCGCTGTGGACGTTAATGCTGCTTTCACACCTTTCATTAAGTTTTGAGAAGTTAAGGTAAATTATGGAGCTGAAAAAGATGTTAAATTAAGAGCCATCCGGGAGCCAAAAGAGCCGGTGTTCTGTCAGTTTAGCATACGTATCAGAGTTACATACATTACGCTAATGCACATGTGGGTTAAGGCTAGGGTTAGGGGTAGGGTTAGGGGGTAGGGTTAGGGTTAGGGGCAGTCAGCTTTGCCCTATGCATATGCTGATCTGACAATGTATGCTAAACTGACAGAACACCGGCTCTTCTTTGGGAGCCGAGCCGGCTCTCCCTGTTGAACACAATCTGATTCTTGTCTTCTGTCCCCTAATAGATACCCAGAAGCAGAAAACCACATTATTATTTTTAAACTATTACATGGTAATAACTGGTAGATTACCCCCCCCCCAAAAAAAAAAAAAAATGTGATTGTTTTTGTTTCGTTTTGTTAAAGGGCCGAATATAGACCTCATATTCAAAAATTGGACTTTTCTTACCATTTTTTTCATGGGTTGGACCTTCATGGGTTAAGGGAAATATAGAGGGGGGATGGGTTTCATAAATGTTTCCAAAACAAAGAATCCTAGTGATACCAATGCATTGTAAATAAAATGTTTGCTTTATTGGAAGTTTATCATTACATTCAATCATATAATTCTTTCCCTTTAGGCCTCTTTTCAGCGCCTCAGCTTACACCCCACATCCAAACTGTCTGTCCTCTCCAGCCAACAGAGGAAAAGGGAGCCAAGCTTTGAACTGTGTGCAAAGACAGAAAGTGGTGTAAAGAACCCAAGAGAGAACTGAAGCAAACTCCAGAAAACACACACATTCACATGCATACTGTAAATGCCTCGAGTTGATAAAAAAATAACTTTTATGACACGATGTTAGCGTGTGACACGTCAGACCAAAATATCCTCAACGTGTCTTTCCAACCAAAGAAAAGAATCAACATTAGCCTAAAGTTTGCCTTTCAACACAGAACACAGCGTAGCCCTGTTTAAAACTCAATGTGATCTCATCCAAACTGCACACTTCCCTCTGTAGTAGCAACTAACCTGGATGGTAAAAGGAAGGATTTTCTGCTAAGAGCAAACTCTCATTGGTGGATCCCAGTTTCAGACAATGTCACTGGTTCATACTGGAAGTCTGTTCTTGGAGGTCTGCCAGTGTTAGATGTATGAACCTGTGTGTGTGCTCAGATGAAGCACCCACACATGCTGTGTTGTTTATCAGCTTTCATGTGTGTGAATTTGATTGGATCTGATAATATGTTTTGAATTTTACAATCTAAAACATTAAAGGCAGTTTTCTTATCACACACTGGGGAAAAAATCTCCACTTTATTTACAGAAACCAAACTTACCAGTTATGATCCTGTCTGGAGTTCTAAAGTTTTTACTGAGGGGTATTTTGATATCTTATTCACAGCCTTATAGAACATTTCATTTCACCCCCCAAAATTAGGCTTTTCTGGTTGTTTACAGTTGATAAATAGAGATATCCAAAATCCGCTGTGTACTAACCTTTGATTCTAATAAGTACACAAAATGCTACAAGAACTTTGAACCTAGTTTAATCCTGTGCTCAGAACCCTGTTATAGAAATGCATGCAAATTAGTGCCTTTCTGGCTATATAATACCTAATTTGCATATTTAAAAATAATATTGTAAGAAAAAATGTGAGTTTTTATGTGCGGAAACACCAGGAAAGTTTCAAGGTGATAGCTGTTAGTTCTAAATTTTACCCTTTTCACCTGTCACCTCGCACTTTAATTATGAGATAATGTAAAACTGTAAGTGTGTGGATAATTATATTTACTACATCTGGTGGATAAATGATGAATGTCAGGGCTGATTGTGCATGATGTAAATAGGAGCAAAAGAGGAAGAACTTAATTTGTTGCAGTCATTACAGAAAAACATTTCACTTTCATTAAATGCTTCTTCGCAAATGATGCCTCATTGTTTCACGTCTTGCAGACACAGATGTCTGAAAATGTTTATTACCGTGTCTGAAAGAACATCAGGCATCGAACATCAGCTTGACCTAAAGTCAAGTTTATTTGTGCAGCACATTTCATACACAGACACAAACATAAACACAGATTACAAAAGCCTTGATGGAAAGTAATGTATGAAATATGAAACTACAGGGAAAATGTGTCCAAACATGTGTGAAGACTGGTATAAAAATATGGCCGCTTTTGGATTTTACCTATTTTTTAGGCAGCAACCTGCAATTTATTTAATTTTAGGGAACCTATATAAATTCGACCAAACTGGCCTGAAAAGTGAAAAAGACCTGAGATGAAACGTAGAAGAATCTCATGGTCAGTGTAAATTAGCTGCATGAGATTTTCCTCTGAACAAAGGTTTATGGCCTCAAACAGGGTGCAGGTCTCCCATTTCCAAGGAAAGTTTAATGGTGTTCTGCTGAAAAACAGAAAAGTAGCATGAGGAAAAAGGGTTAAAGATGGATGCTGATTCATGATGAGGCCTCTGATTTCTGAGGGTAGGAGATGGAGGAGGAGGGCTGGCTTGCTCTCATTTTAAGTTTGTCAGACTAGTCAGGGACTCACATCGAGCTGTGACAAATGGACACCTGCTTAATGTAAATGGTGCAGTTTATGAGTAAATTCATTTCCTTTATTATTATTATTGATGATCAAGTATCTCAGAGACAGAACATGCAGGTTGGGGAAATGTGGATACCACTTTTTTTAATAATGTGATTTCCCAGTTTGTCATTCAGGAGAGATGACAGAGGATGGAGGTGAAACACCCAGAGATAAACATCTCTGTCATTCACTGACTCTCAGCGTGGGCTTGTTTCCATCTACTGTGGTGACACAACGTCAGCCTGCTCAGTGCAGCAGATCATAACCTTCCTGCATCTCTCTCTTGCACAGGCATCAGCCAGGATGTGCGTATGAATGCGTTCGCTGTACATGTGCTCATAGCGATGATTCACCTCTACTGTCCAGTCATCTCAGGATTGTTCAGCTTGCAGACTGAACAGCAGTTTTTCTTGAAATGCAGCCTGGGCTAAAAAAAAAAAAAAAAAAATAAAAAAATAATCATGGTGCATGGCATGGGCACATTTTTCCTGGTTGTGTAACACTGCATGCTATGTGCACTGACAGGACGACACCCAGTCCTGTTGTTTTACTATAAAGACCCATCATGCTCCATGTCAGACCCTTTTTCTCACTCTTCTACACCTTTTAGATGCATATTTTGGTCAATTTTCAGAAAGCTTGTGGATGGGTAGCCCGGTGCAGCAAACAGAGCAATACCAGTGGAACCGTGGGGGCAGCGCTGAGCCGTACGGCTGACGGGCAGCTAGTGAAAGGAACAAAGAAGAGGACGTTGCAGCGTATTTAATTTAATTAAAAATTTTATTTAATGGTTGCCATCTACTGTGCTGCCTCTTTTAATGTCTCTTTCTGAGAATGCACGCTTTTACTTGCTACATAAAGCTATGTTGCTATGCTAATCTAGTAGTATGCTTCTTATTCTGACTTCTTAATAAAGAGGAAGGACACAGATCATGCTGAGACAGACCACACCATGCCACACCATGATCCAGTCTACCAGACAGTAGACCAGGACTCCCCCTACTACCATATCAGGATCCACATACTCTACCTAAAACGAACAGCTTACCTTTTATAAACATTTATGACCTTGTGAATATTATTATTAATGTAAAGATGTTTTATTCCTCGTGTCTCTCTAATGTGACCACAGTTATCACAGCAGTGTTAACGAGAGGAACACAATCATTTCTTCTCTTAGTATTTAGCTGCCTCACTGCTATTTATGTATGTAAAGGGAGAGTAAATTAACCATAATCACTTGTTAAAGCCACACTACTGAACTTTGACTTTTGCTTGCAGTAGAAATCTCAGATGGATGCTGACTTAGCCGCCATTAAGGAGGGATGCCACAGTGTAAAACCTGTCAGTCTGATGTTGACTCTTGTTCCATCTTTAGTTCTGTCCCTCTCTCTCCTTCTTTTTCTCTCTTTCTCCAGTGATTTCCTGCTGGATTTCTTTAATGAATCAGCCACAGTGTACGTTCAAAACAGCCAGTGTGTGATATCCAGTTACTGGCATGTGACATGGTGCCATGAAGCATAAAGCACCCATAACATGATGCTCCAGGATGGAAAAAACGTCAATTGTTGTTTGTCAGCAATGTGCAGGGCAACAACGGCTTCAGCAGTGTACATCGTGACTGTCAGAGTAGCATCAAAATGAGTTTTTCAGTTCACAAAGTGATGCAGCATTGCTTTAAAAATGAAAAACCAAGTAAAAAAAATGTATATAAAAGAAAATACTACTCTGTTTGTGTATAAGACCATTAAGACTCAAGAAGTTGAAGATCAAGACTGGTCATTACCCACTAGACCTCTGACTCACTCCAGTTCCAGACTTTCAGCATCTTATAATAACATCACTTTAAGAATTGTTTTCCCCAACTTTGATTATACTGTTGTACACGTGTACAGACAGGCTGAGAACACAGTTGTTCCATATTTCCCTCAGGATACAACACAGACAATAAAAAGAACTAAACCTCTGGAGCTAAGTGGTGCTAGCATCATTCAAAGAGCACTTCAGATGAATGATGATGTCACCACGTGTTTGCGATGTGCGCTGATCATAAGAGCTGACAACAACTCACTTTAATAAAAAATGAAAAAAAAAATATAATAAAATCATAATACAAAGGGTAACAGCTTCCCAGGCGTGTCTGCAATCATCAAGTGACCTCTGGGAAAAATTAGCTACAAGGAAACTGTTTGCTCACATTAGTCATCCCAGCTTTTAAAGGGGATGTGAGCAGCGTGGTGGAAAATAAATAAATAAAAAAAGAATCAAATGCACTGTTTTACCTCTATAATACTGTTCTTGTAAGGAAATTACGACTTGTTTCAATCATTTCTCACTGAATTACAGTGTATTAATTATCAAGAGGTGTCCAAAAATCCATCAGTGTAACAGCAAAACACAGAAAAAAGAAAATAAAAAAGCAGCATCAGTAATCATCACCACCATCAGAGAAAACACAAGCAAATTATTTATGTGAATCTGAAACGAGTCATTTGCATCTTAGTGTCCTCATTCTTTCACCTAAAAGCACTGAAAAGCATCTGCACCTCGTCACCATCAAACTGCACAGTGCATCGTGTTTGACTTCCCAATGCCTACATTTATATAGTTATAAACACAATAAATACAATAGAAATTAAATAAAGAAGCGAATAATTAAAAAATAAAATACTAATAAATATGAATTAATGAATAAATAAAGAAAATAGGTTTAAAGTAAACTAAAGATTTCTTAAAATGCCATAAACTTTTCAAACGAACTTGCATGTTTGTTTGGTTCCACGATGCTGATGTTGCTCATGTTATGTCTGCATTCATTGTTGGGTTGTTGTTATGGATATGTTGAGTGTTTGAATATTACAGGCCACATTTCTTTTGATCATCACAATGTGTTTATGTTCATTAAAATCAAGTAATTAACACAAGGGCTGGTTATTCTGTTACTGAAAGAAAATATCTGAGATTTTAGGCAAGGCAGGTTTATAGAGCACATTTCATACACAATAAAACATGCATCATGTTAAAATCATGTTAGGAAATTCTATAGAAATAACTTCATCAAAATAAAACAGCAGTCCAAAAAAGCTCAGAAACACGATGCAGGTGCACGAGGAAGAAAAGTTTTAGCCTGGATGTGAAAGTGTCTACGTTTGGTGAAAGTTTAATCTCCACTGATGCTTCTCCATGTTTAGTCTGGACTCTATCCTGGACTCTGGACTGGACTCTAGACTGGATTCTATCTTGGACTTTATCTTGGACTCTATCCTGGACTCTTGTCTGGACTCTATCATGGATTCTATCCCAGACTCTGTCCTGGACTCTTGTCTGGACTCTGGTCTGAACTCTATCCTGGACTCTGGACTGGATTCTATCCTGGACTCCATCTTGGACTCTATCCTGGACTCTTGTCTGGACTCTGGTCTGAACTCTGGTCTGGACTCTATCCTGGGTTCTATCCCAGACTCTGTCCTGGACTCTATCCTGGACTCTGGTCTGGACTCTGGTCTGAACTCTATCCTGGACTTGGTTCTGGACTCTGGTCTGGACTCTATTCTGGACTCTATCCTGGACTCTGGACTGGACTCTATCCTGGACTCTGGTCTGCACTCTATCCTAGACTCTATTCTGGACTCTGTCCTGGACTCTGGTCTGTACTCTATGCTGGACTCTGGTCTGTACTCTATCCTGGACTCTGGCCTGGACTCTGGTTTGGACTCTCTTCTGGACCCTGGTCTAGACTCTATCCTGGACTCTGTTCTGGACTATATTCTGGACTCTGGTCTGGACTCTATTCTGGACTCTGGTCTGGACTCTATCCTGGACTCTGGTCTGGACTCGATCCTGGACTCTGGTCTGGACCCGATCCTGGACTCTGGTCTGGACTCTATTCTGGACTCTGGTATGGACTCTATCCTGGACTCTGGTCTGGACTCAATCCTGGACTCTGGTCTGGACTCTATCCTGGACTCTGGTCTGAACTCCTGAACTCTGGTCTGGACTCTGGTCTGAAGTCCTGGACTCTGGTCTGGACTCTATCCTGGACTCTGGTCTGAACTCTATCCTGGACTCTGGTCTGAACTCTATCCTGGACTCTGGTCTGAACTCTGGTCTGGACTCTGGTCTGAACTCTGGTCTGGACTCTCCTGTTCCTGCATCGTATCTAGGACTTGCTTCTCTTGTGATTTTATGGAGGTAAGGTTGTTTTCAGAGTGGTTCAGACTTGTTGTCGGCAGAGTTTCACCCTAAAGCTGCCCACGTCTTCAGTGTCAATAGTTCAAAACAGACCCGTAGATGAGCTTCACCCCAGATACTCAAAAAGAAACAAGTTATGATGTCATACTGTTTTTTGTATCCTAGTTAACTCACTTTGCAGTCGTGTCGCTCTAAATATTATTTAAAATGTTCATTTTGAGCCACATAGCTCTTTTTTTTTTATTAAAAATGATTGCTTTAAAATAAACAAAACAAACAAAAAAAACATTATACTTCATATAGTGAAGTACCAAATTACTGCCAAATTAAATTTCCTTTTCTTTTCTTTCTTTCTTTTTTTTTAAACTTTATTAACTACCATGACATCAGTGGTGTTACTGGTCAAAAATGACCCAAAAACATTTATGTTAGGAAAAGGGCAAAAATTAATTCCTTTTATAAGACCAAACTCATATTCTCAGAATAGCATCTGCCAACTTAAAGTTCAACCTTAAATTGTCTGTGTTTACAAGCATGTGTTCTCATTTTGTGTGTTCCTTGTTGATGCTTCTAACGTGGTGTTATCTGAGTCGCTCCACATATTTTTGTTCCAACATTTCTAATAGGAGCGAGTCTGGCATTCACACACCAAGCAGCGGCTCATTCTAGACAGCACAGGAAGTGTCTGAAGTGACATGGTACCAGAAAAGATGTTGTCCTGACTGGCCATTCCATCAGCTGGCAGTAGCCTTATACTGGGTCTCTACGACCCAACAAGAAGCAACAGGCCCGTGGAAGCCTCCGGCTGTCTTTTGTCAAACTCCATCCAGCTTTTGCTTAACAACTTTCTCCCTTCCATGCTGGTCATCTCAAGCAGGATCTTCTCAACAGAATTTATTGTCTTGATTTCTTGGGTGTGTGACAGCATAATTAAAAGGCCATGGGGTCCTTCAGATTGTGCTCTTTGGTGCTCTGCATCGGGTGTTATAACGACCATGAAATGTCCCATTTCTGTGTTTAAAGACCTCTATGTCATATTTGAGCCATAGAGCAACCCATAGCATTTTAATAATGCATGCAACAGCCAGTATTCTCTACTGGGTCAAATTTACCTGGAACACCACAAACAAAGACCTTTAAAATGGACCTAAATACAGAATGATGTTTGTTGTGCTAAAACAGCTGTTTCTGAGGCCATGATATCTTGTTCTAAACAAAAATAAACAAAAAAATAGGACCTTCCTTTGGTTTGGTTTGCTTCACGCCCGGACGTAATGCAGTTACAGCTACTTTTCAGCAGGAGGTTCATTTCCCCAGAACAACCACTGACTAAGAAAACACTGGAAGAAGAAGAAAATCCAGCTCATCCATTGGCCAGGACCAAAAATGGCTTGTTTACAGGAGCGACGCCAATTTTATTCAGTCTCTGTTTTTACTTTGCTGTTCAAACCTAATCTGTATTTCACTAAACCCTGCGCAGCATGATCAGGACACACAGAAAGGCTCAAACTTAGAAATCCTGTAGCAACATCTAAATAGTGCTTTTTAATAGTCACAATTTTCACACCCGTTTACTCAGCATATAGACATGTAACCGGAACATTCTCACTGACCACTACTTATCGATCGATGCTAAACTATTAAACTTCAGTTGCGTGAGGGCTAAAAAACACAACACGGGGGTCCATGCTGTGATGAAAGGCCTGTTCATCTTCATTTGTCACAGAAATATTTTCAGTAGAAATCGAAAAAGGTTTGGATCATGCTGCAGTCTCTTTCTGTTTCAGGATATTTCACAGTCTACGTAGCTTAACAGGAAAGATGTAACTGATCCGAGGTGCCAGAAAGTTTTGGGAGCTGATTCGTTTGGTGCACATTTACCCGAATCCACGGCAGCTTGGTGGTGGAAGGTACGCCAGATACGCACGAAGGCCTGCAGAAAATGCTCCTTATGGATAAAATCCAGATATGAATGAAAGTAATTAGATGGATAAATGGATAGTTGATTTTTTTTTATATAAAATGTGTTTAGACATAAAAAACAAACCCATTTCTGTTTTGAAAAGGCCTCCAAATTGATGCATTTTGAAAACATAATGTGAAATACTGAGTTAATTTGCATAGTGTGAATTACTTCCAAGTACAAGCCTGATTATAAAATGAATATTTATAAACTTATGTCTTGAAATATGAAGTGATGTAGTATTTATAGGATCTCTCACACTCTCCTCTTCTGACTTTGTGTGTGCAATCTGTTCTTCTGTAATGCCTTTTCCATGCTACGTATGAATATGTATTTTTTACGCTACAGCAATTCACCCTTTCCTGCCGAATCCCTGCGGTGCTAACACACTACTGTTGGTCGCCTTCCATGTTGCTACGGCTGATTATCTGGTTCACTGAGGACGAGGTAAGGACAAGAAAACATAAAGGAACTTTCAATCTCTGATTCTAGGGGACATGGCTCCCTGCCATTCCTCCGATTTTCATGTTATTCCCTCATCCACCCTCATCCTCCAAAGATCTGCTTTTAATGCTCCGTGTGTTAGTACCACAGCCTTTGATGCACTACTGCTGAGTAAATTCAAAGACATTAGCTGGAAGCAACAAAACCTCAAAAAAGACTCCAGAAAAAGATGACAGAACATTGTTAACCCTGCAAAGCACCCATGTCATCCTGTGTCAAGGTTATCGTGTTGAACATCTTGTCATCATTATTTTGTGATTTCACAACTCAGAAGTCTGTGAGACTTTAAGGGAACTCCGATAAGGAAGGTCTTATTTGTTGTCTTGGTATTGTAGAAAAACATTTCAGTAGAACTAATCAATCTTAGGCAAACATGCTTGGATATGTTTTTTCTGAGCATGGAGTCAGGAGAGAAAATGGTTAAACTTGACCCTTTGTACATGGTGTTAGCTGGGATAGCCACCAGCTACTGTCACTACAGGCTGTGATCTACCACACTAAGCCTCCGTTCATGCAGTTTGCATTGTAAGAAAAAAAAGGTGTAAAAATACTGAAAAAAAATACATGAAGAAACTAATCGTAAAATTAGAATTAAACTCCATAATAAAGACACAGTGTATACCTTTACTTTTATATGAGAGCTTTCATTTTATTCAGGCTTTGTGATGTCAAATGAAAATTATTGGCCTGCATATTACTGTTTTTTTTCACCTGGAAATGATGATGAAGACACTTCAAGTCAAATCTTCCAAATCTTGACGGGATTGTCCAGTATAAATTAGTTCACATTAAAACAACAGTGTATGAACAGTATTAAACTTTAAAGTAGCTGTTTACCTTTTTAAAAATGATTTTTGCAAAAAATATATACTTTTGCAAATTAATCAAAAAGTCTTATTTCTGTAAGTGGAAATTATATATATATATTTTTTTTTAATATATATATTTTTCAGTTACTGGTTCTCAAGTTATTTAACATTAGATTTGCAGTCTGTTTCCGTAATCTTATTGGCTTTTCCCAATCTTGAAAAATACAGCAAAAACTGAATTAATACAGAAAATCGCTGCAGTATCAGATTTTTTATTGTGTGTAAAGATGCCCTACTTATAGTTTGACAGGAGCTGATAGACAGATACAAGATGAGCAAGTAACTGGATTAATGTACAAGAACACGCGCTGGAAACCCCAAAGTCAACGTGGAAGGTGGTGGTGAATGACAGAGCCAGTGTCTTGTATGACCTCCAGATCCAGACTTATAAACTGATGAGCCAACCAATCAGACGTGGTAGCGATGTATCGAGGAGCACAGGAAGTTTAAACTATCAATAAGGCCTTCAACTGAAAGGGTAGAATTGGTTTTGTATTCATGACCACAAATTTGTGTCATCATCCTTACATGTGAAGGACTGCCTTTACAAGCTGCATGAGGGAACCATGTCTCATTTAAGCCTCTCTACATCACAAGAGACGTCTTTATCATTTCAAAAGCCTCAGAGGTTGAATGAAGAGAAAGGAGTGTGTGAAGTTAAGACCTGCGTTTTTAATTACAGACCTTTGTGAGACACGAGATGAAGACTTACATTCTTTCTATTGGTGGGACAGCAGATGTTTAGTACAACACTTTTCCCATTAACTAGTGTTTTTAGCTTAAAAAATTTGTTTGAACAAAATTACATTTTTTTTACTGCCAGCTCCCACAGTTATGGACACCATTGTACAGGTTGCTATGGTTACAGGTGAACATATAAGCAGTGTAGGTCAGTGTAGCTTCAGAAAGCCTCCATAAGTGCTTCACAGTGTTCAAGTAGCAAGCAGACCTGAACATCAGCTGTTCAGAGGAGACTGTGTGAATCACACCTTCGGGGTTGAATTGCTGCAAAGAAGTCACTTCTGAGGAAGAACAACAAGAAGTAAAGACTCAGGCTATGAAGCACAAGGAATGGTCATTAGACCAGTGGGATTATGTTCTTTGGTTTTGTGAGTTCATTTTTTTTATTTTTGGTTCCATTTGCCACATTTTTGTGAGATGCATGTGTGGTTTCCATGGTGAAACACAGAGGAGGAGATGTGATGGTATGGTTATGCTTTGCTGGTGACACTGTTTGAAATCCAAGGCACACGCAAGCTGATTCCCACTGGCACTGTACATGAACCCTGGTCCACTTCCACAGTTGGTACAGTTCGTTTAGAGTAGTGTCAACACTCATTAGCACATGGAAGCGGATCAGTGAAGCAAACTCTTGTCCGCTTGAAACCTCAGTTTATTTCAAGCGTGAAGGCAAACAGACAATGTTTGAGTCAAAGAGAAGTAACATGGTAGATAACTTGCTGCCTCTCCTGCTGCTCATACTGGACAGATGTGAGTGAAAACCTTATTAGGTTTTAACACCAAAGTAAAAACAGAAACCCTGAAACTGCAGAGACCTGATGTTGCTACATTCGGTGTTGGGAAAGTTCAGTTTCTACATGAACTAGTTCAACTTTCAGTTCACACATTTTAAAATGAACTGTTTCAGTTCACAGTTCAAAATTCAATTTTTTAACTAAGTTAACAGTTCTAAAAATGAACTAGTTCATAGTTCTTTTTCCCAATATGCTGCTTCGAGCTATTATCCTCAGAATACTGGCATTTTCCTATTGCCATCCATTCAGTCCACGCTCGTAGCCAGCTGCAGCTTTCATAATAAGAACATGAGGAAAAACTCGCTTGAATAATCATTTTTAATGAGGATTTATTAAACTATCTAAGGTAGGAACTACGCTGAGGAAGAAAACAAAGGATGTACCTCAAAGTGCAAAACATTTAAACATTATTTATCTTTTCATTAAGTCATGTATTTTTTTCTGACTTGTTTGTCCAAACAAAAGTTCCAGAACTTGGGACATAAAAGTTGAAAATTCAGCCCAAACGAATAAGTAAAAAACAAAAGAATTAAAGACATGCAAGACCATATATCTTGCATTTGTCAGGTTTATGAAAGCTGAGGGTTCTTCTTTCCTCAAAGGCTGCAGGTCTCTAACAATATACTGCAGCAGGTTTTCCAGCTGCGGCTGGAGATGAAGACAACGGAGCTGCTGCCACTGGACACTGTTATTTACTTTGGGTGGTAAAGGATCTGCTATAGCGATGTTGTCAAGTCTTTCGATTGTTTTGGTGACATTTAGTTCATGTAAAGGCTGGCTGGATGCTTTATTTTCCCATGCTGTTTCAGGTTTGCTGTTGATGTTGTTGATGTCCAGAGTTGCTTCTGGACATCCAGTGGGTAAAGTTTACACTAAAAGGCCAGATTTCTCCCTCCTGGATCATCACTGACCTTTTCGAACAATTATTTTAAGTAATCATACAGAGATGCTGTAGGTGGAGCTTCATTGGATTTAGCCTCCGTGTTTCGTAGTTTGATGATGCCGGTGAAGTGCAGCTCTGTGGTGGCTGGTGTTGCAGATTTGGTGTTTTACACCTGTATATTAAAGCCTGTTTACGATGTGTTTTAGCCGGGATTTTGCCTGGAAGTCTCCATGGAAATATGCCTCTCATGTGAAAGTTCAACTGTGAGAGAACGCCGTTCACAAACGGCAGAATGAGCTCACAATAACGTTCATCAGGCAGAAATAGAGTTTGTTCAGTTCACATTCACCCAAAATTTTGAGCCCAAAAAAAACCCAAATAGCTCATGACCGATCGCTCAATGAGCGCGTTCAGGCACAACACTGCCTACATTGTTAACTTTTTTTTTAGATCCTGGCCAATCGCTGAGCTGGGTTTTTCTTTGCTTGCCAGCGGTTATGATCCCAGAAGTCACCAATGACCAAGGAAAACAAAACAAGTATAACAGTTGTTGTAGTTGTGTAACATCCAGGAGGTTTACTTAGCTGAAGTAAAGTGCAGTGCAGAAGCAAACCCAAGCAAAGGAAACTGCAATATATTTTGGCAATCCAGGCCGTATTGAACCAAGTTCTCCAAATAATCCTGGTGCCAATTTTCCCTTAATCATCATGGCTAGCACAACATTCTGCAGTGACATGCTCTTCCATCTGGTCTTCACTTAGTGAGACCTTCTTTTGTTTTTTAACAGGGCAATGACCCTAAACACACCTGCAAGGGCTATTTGACAAATAAAGACAGTGATGAGAACTGGGTCAGATTACCTGATCTAAACCCAGTTGAGATGGTTTGAGAAGAGTTGGGCTGCAAATTCATAAAGCAAAGCAGCCAAAATGCGCTCAACACCTCTGGGAACTCCTTCAAGAAGGTCAGAAAACCACTCCAGGTGACTACTTCAAGAAGTTGACTGAGAGAATGCCAAGAGTGAGTAAAGCTGTCATCAAAGAAAAAGACGACCATTTTGAACAATTTAATATAGGATTGTTAGAAAAAATTATTTTCATAATTGACTAGTCAATAATTATTTGAGCAATTCGTCGACTAATCAAATTATAATTTTTTTTTAAAATTGGCAACAAACTCGTCTATTCAAGAGGATCACATTTTTTCTATTCTATTCTATTCTACAGTCATTTAGCAGACGCTTTTATCCAAAGCGACTTACATTTGAGAGGAAGAACA
>JBAGKM010000008.1:1893274-1906218 GCA_037177155.1 Melanotaenia catherinae
AAAGATGTCGACCGTCCCCATTCTCCTGTTAACTAAACTTTGGAGCAAATACAAATCAAATGGGAAGGTTGTAAAATAGAAACATACAAGAAGATGTCAAGGCATCAGGACCAAAAACCTAAAGAAGTATCCCTGAAAACAGAAAAATGCACAATGACCGATATGAAAAACAAATAGAAACAGAAGTCAGTTTGCTTTGGGCAATGAGTTAAAGACAGAAATTTTGCTTGGAGCGTTTAAAAAAAACAGAAAATCACTGCTATGTTATGCTTAACAGAAAACCTGTCAGATTTTTTTTCTAACAGCTTTAGAAGCTTTAGGATTAAAATAAAACATTTCAGTTCAATATTTCTACACCGCAGTGTTGAGGTGAGGTAAACTATAAAACTGGATGACAGCTTTACTTCTGCATTAAATATAAATTAATCTTACTTTTCAAACAATAACGATATGACTTCAGATTTATGTAACATATTAATCTGTCATCTCTTTCTTTCTTCTGTTCAATACCACTTGAAGCTCTTGTTATAAGTGTGTTATAAGCCATTTTTATTTAACTAAATATTTGATGGATACACACACATGGTCACATAGTCAGTATCTTAGCTAATCTCTTTTGCAGACGACATGATTCAGCTGCTGACAGCATGTTAGTAAGTACTGCTGAGCGTGTGTATAAACGTGTGTGTGTGTGTGTGTTTGTGTGTGTAAGCTGAATGTCTTCGTTCCTGTGGATTAGCAGATTAACTCTCTTGTCTGATGTAACTGTGACTCACTTCATTAAACTCAGTGACAGACAAAACAGATAGTAAACTTTGAAATTTTATCTGAGCAGCTATCATAGTTTGTAGTTAAGAATAGGCTAACCCTGGGGTGTGTGAAGATGCAAGTGAAAGTCATCTATAGAGATACAGTATGGAAAGATTGTGTTTTCATGTATATCTCAGCTTGCCTCTTAGAACAGGATAGGATTTAGACGAGATAAAAAGCTATTTAATTTCATGATGTAAGGGACATGAATAACAGCATTTGCAGATACATTTCACTAAAAATCACAAAAGATTATCTCACAGTTGAATAAAAAGACTAGACAACAGAATTTATTCTCTGGGGACAATGACTATCTGGACAAAATTGAATAAAAATCTATAAATAAAGGAGAGATACTGCATTTCCATTTACAACAAAGTGGCATACCAACCGACCAGCACTGCATCCTCAAAATACTACTCAATCTTAAGTACCTAATTGTACTTTCATAGGTACAAAGGCCTGTCGCTGGGGTGGATCCCTCAAAGCTGCTGCCATTGTAACCTCAACAGTGCAGTTAGTTCCTTATGAAGACCAGACAGAAGTACAGTACTGGCCTTCATAAGGTACAAACTGCATTGTTGAGGGTACAACAGCAGTATCTTCAAGAGTACCAACCCAGTGACAATCTTTTTTACCCCTAAAGGTACAGTTAGGTACTTTGTTTATTAAGAGTGCAAGAGCATTTGGTCTGTGTTCCTGCTACCCTGACGCAGGACTTTGCGAACACGAGCAAAGACTTTAACCAATATCAACTTTTTTAATCTGGATATGATGAAATAAAAGAAGAGTGAATTATTTTACAATTTTTTTTCAAATGTATTAACTTGTATTTGGGTTACATCATGCTACAAACTAGCAATAGTAATCAATACAGTGTCTGCTATGCATTGTGACTAAAGATTGACTGACTGTACACAGTAACATCACATTCAGAAGTTTTAAAATGATGATACTAATGCTAAATTAGAAATAATTTTAGAACTAGTGAATGTGATTTATGAAGTCATTTACTTTAATTAAATCTTGTTTAGGCTTTGTTTTCATGGTACACAATCCTGCACACCTTCAGGCATTTAAGTACATAGTGTAAGCAGGTTTTATGTCCAAATTGTGGTTTTGTAAAAGGTTGTGGTGTTTTTGGTTTTGCTGTTGTGTTTTGTTCAGTTTTGAATGTCAGGGTACACGTCATCATTCCTTATCAAATAAATATAACAAACGTAGTAAGTGTCTCAACAGTTAGCATATTGTGTCTAAGCCTCTTACTAAGTTCACTGCTACTGGTTTGACTGTAAACAGTCTTTAGAACAATTTCTTTCTCAATATTTTATGAAATATTACCTTTCATCATTTCTGTTTTCTATTTCATCTTTGAAAATTGATGTTTAAATAACAGCACAATCACCACAGACATGACATATAACCAAACTCAAAATGCAGCCTGGGTGGAATTACTCTACATGAAGAAAGTTTATTTAAAGAGGTATTGCACCTTTCTCTATCCATCTGATGGGAACAGTGATTGTCCTTATAATAACAGCATTACTCAACAGTGTGTGTCTATAATCATCTTACCAAGTGACACTCACAGAAGCACTGAGTCATGTTTCCATTGTCCCATCTTATGTAACATAAACCGCCAATCTTACTATCAGCCAGGACTGTCTGAGAAACTCTGTGTGGAGTTCAGTGCCTTTTAAATGAATACTTTCAAAGACCAGTGGAGGGTAATGGCAATCCCAGCTTCAAAACAGACAAAAACACATAAAACATCTGCTTTATTTATGCTGACGCTTAACACTGCACAATGATCTGAATGTGTGTATGTTACCTGAGAGGAGCTCCTTCAGAGTGTTGAACCAGGTGTGTGTGTGTTCTGCAGAGGCGTTGTGCAGGTGCAGCGTGTCTTCCTCCAGCTTCCTCCCTCTCCTGCTACAGTAGAAAAGGGCCACACCGAGCACAGCGCCCCCTGACTGCTGGCCCGCCGCTCGCCGCCGCTTCACCCTCACCGCAAACACGTCCTGCAGATGCATCACACCTGGCTGCGGGACACTTGCTTCACCTGGAGAGACACACAAAGTTAACATCTGAGGAGAGATCAGCTAAAAACAGACAGTGTATTCCTGCCTAACATTAATAAAGACTTAATTAATACACCATATAAAGACAATAATAAAGACAACATATTGTCAATACTTCTACAGCCACATTAAGTTTAATAATATTACTGAGCAATATGTACTATATAGCTACTATTAACTAATTATATATATAAACTTTTTACTGGTGCCACGTGTAGGTTGGTAAAACATGAATGCTCAAACTGCAGCTGGTTACATAACATCATTCACAGTCTTCCTCACTAATCTATTGATCAGTGCAATGCTCAGTGGAACCTGTCAATCATCATTGTAATCAGGATGGAATTGTGAAATCCTATTGGTCAACGTCAGAATAATCATCCGATCCTCTGAGGATAATATCAGCAGAGTTCAGATGGTACACTGAGTTACATAACTCTCACACTCGCAACTTATCCATAACATGCGTGAGCCAAGGTAACACAATGTCACAGAGCCTGCTGGTCACCACATTGTATAAATAGCCAACAGTACTAAAACAGAAGCTGAGATCCAAAAACAAGTTCTCAAAATTACAGATACAACTGCAAAAAAAGTTCCACTACCACTCGTTTTATGACAACATCTGAGTGAGACCAAGATTTTAGTCATTCTAAAATTTGCTCAACCTGTAAACTTATGTTTGTGTGCAGGGCTGAAACCACTACTAAACTAGTTATTAAAAGAATGACCATCAAGCCTCATACTCATGACAATGACAACATATCGACTGCACCCAGGTTTTCTGGTAAAACTTTTTTAACCTTTTTAGAATGATTACAAATTGCTCAAAATACTGCTACCAGGCTTTTGACAAAATCCTCCAAGGTTTCCCATGTGACTGCAATCTTGATGCAACTGCACTGACTTCTGCTTTATTTCAGAGCACAATTCAAGATTCTTTTACTGACGTGGAGATCTTTTCACAGACAGGCACCAGCCTTTATCAGAGCGCATTTGAAGCCGTGTCTCCCTGGAAGATCCAAAAGTCCTGTGACCAGGGCCTGCTGATGGTGTCCCATACAACGTTTAAAGTTTAAAGCTAAAAGCTAAAGGAAACAGAGCTTTCTGTTCAGTGGCCCCCAGACTCTGGAACTCTCGTCCTTTGGACTTGAGATCAGTGGACTCTGTGGTTAAATCAGTTAAAAACACAACTTTTTAAATCTTTTCAATCTTTATCTTTTTAAATCTGCTTTTTTAAAGTTTTTTGTTGGTTTTTACATTGTTGGCTCTTGTTAAGCACTTTGTCATTTTATATCTTGAGAGGTGCTATTTAAATAAAGTTTTACTTACTTTAAATAAATGTTTATTTAAAGACAACAGTTTGGCCTTTTCTTACTGGTTTCATACCTCTTGACAATTAAAAGAGGTAATCTCTCATTGGTCGGAAACAAAATGGAGACCATTTAACAGGAAGAATAACTACAATAAGAGAAAATGGTTTAAACATCTGACCGATGATTCAAGGCCAAAATATAGCAATCTTTTTAACAGCAGACCAGTTCCTAAAAGTATAAATTGATGACTAAAATAAAACCTTACATAATACATTTTAAAGGCTATCAAATATTGCTTGAGTGAAATCCTTAATTAGGAGTAGGACAAATAAATAAGAAATATAAAATAAGAAAAAAAATTAACAGTGTTGGATCAACATGGGCATACAAGATTTCTAAAAAGGCTGGATATAATCTATGAAATTGAAATTTGTCATGATCAAAATTTATTTTTAAAAAGGTGTACAGGCTTAAATAATAAATATTTTTTTAAATGCTCTATTGACCACTGTTAAACATACATTCATACATATTATTCATTCATAGCAGTAAAACAGCCTGTACTGTTTTTGTTTTTTTTTTGTTTTTTTTGTAACTTCCGTCTATTTTGAAGCTCAAACCAGCTTCAGGGCAGACAAATGCCACAACAGGCGGGCAAACATCTGTACAGGAAAGAAGTAACTCCTATGCGAGACATATTAATCCTCTTTAATCATCAGTAATATTTAAATCCAACTGATGCTTTTATTACAAATTATTCATCCTGATTTAAAGCATCAGAGGTTTTACAGACAGTACAGTTATGTAGAAAACACTGAACAGATGATGAAGCCCAAAACAAAATATAACCCATTTAATTAAACGCTGTTTATACTGTAACACATGCAATCTCATTGAAATTGTTCAAAGACCAGCTATACTAGGTTTCTACTACTAAGTTGCATATAAGATTTTGCTTTTATAGCACAATTTGTATTTTATGTTGTGTTATTTTATAATGCCCAACCATACATTGGTAACAAATGTAGTTAAAGTCTTATAAAAACACAACATAAATGTAAAGCGCTATGTTGGTCAGAGTTAAACAGAAACCTCAATGCTAGAAAACGAGACATTTAGGTCCTGCTTTGATTGTTTTAACCAACTAACGGTAATCAATAACATCAGCAGTAAAACACACAGGCAAGCATCTGCAACAGTGTAAAAGGCAAACATCTCAGGGCAGATGGATTTATCAGGAAACAGTTATAAATGATGATAGCTTAATAACCTCCCCCCTATGAAAGACCCTCCTGCAGCTATCAAACGCCAAATACTCCAAATCAGCTACACTTCTTCCCCCAGAGAGACCAGCTTCCATATGTCGAGGTCACAGCTATGTGTGGCAGTGCTCTGTTGCTTCCTTCTCCATGTTCTCTATGTATTCTGCTAATATTGTACATATTTCATGCTATTTCCTGGTGATAAATCAATGCCTCTGCAGAGAAATCTAAACAGAAGAAGGGCTATGTCTTCAATTTAAATCACCCATACAGGCATGCACTGAAAAAAGTAAGTCTAAGATTATGTAGTTGTGACACAATAAAGCCTGTGATTATAACAATACAAAACAATGTTGGTCCCTTGACATGAACATATCAAGTTGTGAATTAGTTTACATTGGTTCAAAAAACAAGTCATTTTGATTTTTGTCCTGAACAAGATGTATGTAAGTGGCTCAACAAATTTTCTAATGCAGACCTACTCAACAAAGAATTTGCTTGTTGTATTTACTTCACTGCGCCCGTGTGGTGCATTCTGGGTATTTCGCGCCAACCGTTAAGGCAGCGGTCCGAGAGAGCGGGGAGGTAAGAATTACTTATTTTTAATGATATAGGTGGTTGAGTACTACAGTTTTTTAGGTTTTTATATTGTTTTATAAATGCATAAGTAAGATAACCGAGGCTCCTGATGTGATTTGTATAGAAAGTGGCTTCACAAGACTTCCTGCTAACATCACTGGAAAGTAATGTTAGCAAATTTTTTTTTTTTTTTAATTTTACTGACTTCAAATATAATTCTAAGCTGTCTTTTACAAGTGGCTTAAAGTAGGCAGGGAGGTGTTTTGTTTCCTCTCAACATTAATCAGATGACGCCCGGTCCGCAGAATATACCTGTGCAGTGTTAGCCGTGTGGCTGTAGGCTGTCAACCTGCTAGCCACTGAACCACAGTAGCGGGCAGAGCGAGTCCAGCCACAGGTGGGTGGCTATTAAGACTCGGGGCTCTCAACTCTCTCACATTGGGCGAGAGGCACACGCATTTCGACCTCGTTCACACGCCGCATGTAGCATTTCTCATTTTGAGAAATCACAGAACAATGCTGCTCCGCAATTGTACTACAGGTCCCATCATGCACTGCGGCGGGTCTGTAGCGCGAGTATCCGCAGCTCTTCAGCTTGAAACAGAACAACAGCGCTGAATCTGCACAGTGGGACGCTCACATTGACTTGAATTGTAGCGAAGTGAAGCCACAGCCTTCCTTCTGCATGGGACCAAGAGATTTTACCGTCATTGGTAAAGATACAGGAGGAAAATGATGCAGGTGAGCCGAGTCATACACCAGGAATTATTGTGTGACAAAGCCTTTGAAATAGATCATGCAATGAACACGAGCTGTTCACTTTTAGGAGTTAAATGTTCACTCAGTTGATCTTCTGGAGTTAACCTTTAGAGGTCTATTAGATTACACATTTTTAACTTAATAACTATAGCACACAGAACTAACTTCATTAAAGTGGAAACAAGATAAACTCTCTGAGTTTTTGTTCGACTTCGATGGACCGAGTGAAACAATGTAAAGCTGCAGATAAATCCAGAATGTACCTAATTCAACCAATTTGGCCTGCTTCCTGCACTTGGCCCTCCTGCCCTGTTTTAGAAAGCTTTACAGAGCAAAACCCATGAACTGTAATACAAATGCAACGTCTCATAAAACCAGTTAAACAATCATGATTTAAAACTTTTTAAAAATCAGCTTTTATATGTTTCATTTTTTTAATATTGATATTTACACCTATATTTAAACAATTGCTGCATTATGTGTATTGTTGTTAAAAAACAGATCAAAGTATCACCTCAACGTACAGTACTTTCATTTCATCATTGAAGTTTTAATGTATAAATGCAATTCACAGTGCTTAAAAATTTACTGAAGACACTAAAGTCAACCTGACACTATAAGCCTGTATTTGGTGTCAGCTGACTGTTTTTGCACTTGTGAAGTTTAAGTACAGACATGAAAGTTGCTGCCTCATTAAGTTTCCCAGTGTTAGATTTTTTTAGTTTCCTCCTTTTATTGACAATTTCATGTGAATGCATTGGAGTTAAACTGACTTTTCTGCATGACTTGTCGTGCAGGCCAGGTGTTTTTGACAATAATTTGGTTGAATTGTATGTTATGTGTCTGACACGTGTACAATAATCTCAAAGGTCTCCAGCTTTCTTGTGCTTGTACTTTTTTTTTTTTAACATAGTATCTACACTTTTCTGACAGCTTTTGTTACATTCAAGATGCCAGACATGTCAATTTGCCTAAATTTTGCAAATATTTATGCTCTTAAATATGATTGCATTCAGAGTTATCTGACCTGAACTCAATTAAATAAATTTGTTTTGTTTTTTTCTTAACATGGTTAAAAACAGACTATTGACCATGATTTTGTTTTAAGTGGTCAGTTACTAACTACGCCATTGTATCCTCACCAGGTGATTTATCGTGTCAAGTACACTGGATGAAGGTATGTAAAAACAATTGCAATTGTTGTGAGGAAAGTGGGCAAATGCTAGATTGTGTCAATTAATTTATAGATCAGACAAATTATCATTTTGACGGCAGAGGTTATGCTATTTCACGCATAAATGTTTCGACAGCTAAGTCTAAAATGTTACAAAATGTAAAATAAAAGACAGTTACCTGACTACCTGTCAACCAATTAACAGTATTTTCTCAAGATGATAAGATATACACGATTGCCAGATTAAAGGTGGCCTAAATTCATTTTCTTTAAATTAAGTTTCTCAGTCTCCCATACAGTCATAAAGTTCTGAACTCTCATATGCATCTGAACAATATCTTTTAATATCCTCTGTAATATGACAGATTTCAATTTGTGCTAAACAGAAGCTGAGCCCCTGCCCATCACTTGGCTTCACACAGAATCTCCTTGCTGACATCTGCCCTAACCTACATCTGTGAGAACACCCCATTGGTCCTCTGTCATGGTCTGGATGTACTTGGATCTGAACTCTGGCCTTTATTCTTAATGGGATGGATTTGCAAGATTTGTACGCATGTTACTCCTGGAACAAATGAACTTTTGAGGCACTACAGGTTAAGGCATGACCACAGTGAATTTCTTCCCTGTTTACATGCCGATTGCCCCTGCACCTTCAAAACCTGGAATACCCTCAAATCACATTTGTCAAGGAAACATCCGACTAACAAGTCAGCAGCAGAAGTAATTTGTTTTACTTGTGAACTTTGCAGTTCTAGTTTTTCAACTGAGAAGGATTTTTTCCAACATCTTGCAGTTCATCTTAGGAAAAATCAAACTGTGCGCTGTGTCTTCAGAGAATGTGATTTTTATACAAATGTGTTTGGAACCTTTGCATCACATAGATCCCGAAAACACACAACACATTCTTCAAATGACTTTCGGGCTGAAATTGTACACAAGTATATAGATCAGTCAAGTATTGCAGATAGTATTGCTGAAACACATCGCTCTGAGGCATACGAGTGTTCAAGAGCATATGACTGTTTAGCAGAGTATGAACCTGAAGATTTGAAAGAAGAAGAAATTGAACTGAAGTTGGGTCACCTGTTGTTAAAATTAGAGAGCATTTACAATGTGCCAAGCAAGTGCATTACTGAAGTAGTAGCAGAACTACAGTTTTTATCCTCTGTGGTGTCAGGTCTTGGCATAAAAAAAACAGTGAACTCATGTTTAAAAAAACATAGCTGTGCACTTGATGACTCAGTGGTCTCAGATTTAGTCAAACAGTTGAGTGAGTCAGCACAGTTTTAAAAGCTGATGGTCCTCTAGCTACAACTTTCAAGAGACATGAGTTCTTTAAGAAGACCTTTCATGTAGTCCAGCCTGTTGAATACATTCTGGACAAGAAGGAAGGTCGAACGTTCCAATATGTTCCCATTCTTCAGTCATTGTCCCAGATATTAACCCTGAATGACATCCAGGAAAAGGCCTTCAACTCTGTATCCACTACTCACAGGGGCAGATATGAGTCATTTCATGATGGAACACATTTTAAAGAAAATGTGATTTTTGCCACTGAAAACAAAACTCTTCCTCTCCTTCTCTATGTTGACGATTTTGAAGTGTGCAATCCCCTGGGAACATCCCGCAAAAAGCACAAGATTACTGCAGTTTATTGGGTGTTTGCAAATATTCCACCACAGTTTCGGGCTACACTGAAGTCAATTTATTTAGCTGTGCTTTGCAAGGCCGTCGATGTCAAGAAGTATGGTTATGATGCAGTACTTGAGCCACTGTTAAAAGACCTTGTCCAGTTGGAAGAAGAAGGGCTCTTTATTCCTGCACTTGGAAAGAAAATCAAAGGCACAGTAGTTTGTGTAGTTGCTGACAATTTAGGTGCCCATTCAATTGGTGGCTTCGTGGAAAGTTTTTCTGGATCTCATGTTTGCAGGTTTTGTTTGGGAGAGCTTTCTGAGATTAAGAAAAAAGAAGTAAGAACTGGATCCTTCCAAACCAGAACAAAGCAGGACCATTTGCTTCATGTTCAAACAGCTTTAGAAAGTCCCACTCTTACCCACTGCTTTGGTGTGAAAAGGCAGTGTGCCTTAACTAAAAAACTGCAGTATTTTCATGTATTATCAGGTTATCCACCAGACCTGCTCCACGACCTTTTCGAGGGAATAGTACCTCTGGAGTTGGCTTTGTGCCTTAATACTCTGATTACCAAAAAGTATTTCAGTTTATTGCAGCTCAACAATCTAATCAGACAGTTCCCCTACAAGTGGACTGACAAAACTGACAGCCCACAGCCTATCCCGCTGAACTTTGCCACTCGAAAGAGTGTGGGTGGAAATGCTCATGAAAATTGGAGCTTGTTGCGTCTACTTCCTCTTATCATTGGTTTCAAAGTGCCAGAGAGCGAACCAGCATGGCATCTCCTCATGGATCTGAAAGATATTGTTGAACTAGTTGTTTCTCCAATTCACACGGAGGACACAATTAGAGACCTTGACACTAAAATATCAGAGCACAGGCATAGATACCTTCAGGTTTTCCCAGATGCAAAACTTCTGCCAAAACACCACTTTTTGGAACATTATCCAGAGCTAATCAAGGCTTTTGGACCTCTTGTAGCTCTGTGGACGATGCGTTTCGAAGCGAAACATAGCTTTTTTAAGCGACTTGTTAGACACACCAGCTGTTTTCGAAACATTTTACTGTCTCTGGCAGTAAAACATCAGTTCATGCTGGCTTACCATTTGCATGTCAAAGACATACTCAAACCTGCTCTCAGTGTCTCAAATCTGTCCACAGTGCCTGTGGATGTCCTCAAGGAAAACATACAAAAGGCAGTGCAAAAGAAATTTCCTGGAGAAACATGTATTCAGGTGGCTAATACAGTGACCTGCTGTGGCACCACTTACTCAGTGGGAATGATCTTGTCCTATGGATCAACTGGTGGACTTCCAGACTTTGTTGAGCTAAACCTCATCCTCATTGTGTGTGGCCAGCTTGCATTTGCTTCCAAGTGTCTTCATTCCTGGTATTGGGAGCACCTTTGTGCTTTTGAATTGGAATCCACCAGACAAGTGACAATCCTCAAGCAACAGGAATTAACAGACTTCTTCCCTCTTGCAGCATACACTTTTGAGCAGAGGCGATTCGTCACTTTGAAGCATCACATTCCCATTCAAGATTAGGTAATTAAATACACAGTATATTGACATGTTTTCAGTTATTCACGTATCATCAATTCAATGTCATGAGTATTTCAGATCATTTTCAGTTGAGTGACGGTCAGTAGTGAGGGGCTAAACGTATAAAGATTTAGTCTAAAAATGTGAAATAATAAAATAAAGTGGTGTTTAAGGAGGTGTTCTGATGGGTGAGTGGTCCCAGAGCACAACCCATATTGACTCTGGCCCTTGTGGAATTTATCACTGCTTTGACTTCTGACCACGACCAACCTATACTGCCTTTATGTTCCTCCATTCTCTGCCGGATCATAACACGAGGGTTAAGATAAGAGCTTTTAGTCTTTGTTGTAGGTTGTGATTTTATTGTTTGTATGCCTGATTTCAATAGAAGTCCATCCCCCAAAAAAAAGAAAAAAAAGAAAAAGAGGGACCAAAGGCAACGAAGTCAGCAGGAATAAGAGAAACCTACACTATAGGGCTGCACGATTCTGAAAAAAATGTGAATCACAATTCTTTTGCTTAGAATTGAGATCACGGTTCTCTGGCACGATTTTTTCACAAAATGTATTTTTGTACTGAACATTAATAAAACAACAACAAAAACAACAACAAAAAAGACATTTAAATGTTCTTTCAGGTAGAGCAGGGGTGTAAACTCAAATACACAGAAACCTCCTTACCGCAGACTTTCCTTTGCTTTACTCTTTCCAAACACTCGACTGCAAGCGGGCTTCCTCCACTGAATCACCTGTTGTAATGGCACTTTACCATTGGTTGAGGGAGGCGGCAGTGCTGCGTTTGGGGACGTTTGAAAAAGTTCGGGAGGAAATTGTTTGTGATGCAACTAGTGATATAAATGTTTTAGAATCCCTGTGTGTAGAAATGAGATCACGTGTATATGTGAATCGAGATTGAGATCGTTTAACGATTTATCGTGCAGCCCTACTACAGGTTTGACTTTTTCTAATGAGTCGGAAATGATGAGCTGGCTGAATTGGCAGAGCTCCCTCTGAGAGAACTCCCCGACTTGTCACATTCCACGGGTCCAGGTTGTCTCTGGTCGAGACGCTCCTCACCCCCTTCTGGTCCCTGGCTCCCAGGGGATCTCAGGTCGAGATTCTCCTCACCCGCCTCTGGTCCCTGTCTCCGACTGGGTCTCTGGTGGAGACGCTCCTCAACTGCTTCTGGTCCCTGGCTCCGAAGGGGTTCTTGGGGCTTGCTGTCCTCTGGTCCGTCTGGGGTGTCCCCCACGGGGCATGGCGGGTGGGTTATGTGTGACGTGACTGTGTGATAGTGAGTGCTTGTGGGTATGGCACAGGGGAGGGTGTGAGTATGGGGTTTTATCTGGTGCAGATTGGAGTAGGTGGAGGGTGAGGGGAGGGGGTCGATGGTGCCCTGGTTCTTGGGGTGTGCGGCTGGAACATCGGGGTGTGTGCTGGCCTACGCTGGGTGGTTGTCTGGGGGGACCTGGTCCTGCTGGGCATGGTGCGGGCCCTCTGCCTTTGGGGGGTAGGGCGGCTGCCTCTGGGCTCCTGGGGCACTGGGCTCCTGGGGCCCTGGGCCCTTCGCTTGGGCTTCCCTGGGTTGCCGGTCCCTGGGGGGCCGGCTGCTGCCGATCTTGGCCCACTGGGACCTGTGCCCCAAGACCATGGGGGGCTTGCTGGGACTCTCCTCTGCCGCCCTTCGGGTGGGGCTGGAGACGTCTTCGTGGTGGGGTAGCTTGGGTTAGTGCTCCGGGGCTGCTGCTGAGGGCCCGGGTCTCTGGGCTGCCCTGGTCTGCCTCT
>JBAGKM010000008.1:1934280-1944746 GCA_037177155.1 Melanotaenia catherinae
TTATTTATCACGTATTTGCATTAATTTGCAGCTTACCACAGACACCAGCCAGAATTCAAAGTGCAATGTGTCTGACAGAATCACTATACAGTAGTCCATGAGGTCACTGGAAGACATGACAAATAAAAACATTAAATAATCAACAATAAAACCATTAATAAATACCAATACAGCCTAAGGCACCTGTTAGCTCAGCTAAAATCATTTTTAAATTAATTTAAAATGACTGCTGTCAGTTACGCAATGTGACAGCTGAAGAAATAAGAGATGTGGAGCATCTATTGGTCCTCCTTTGAGGAGCATAGTAGTGCCAACCTAATGGCATCAAAGCAAACTCATTGGACAGCACATGGAGAGGACCACTGATGATGGGCTTTGCTTTATTAATAACCTGAAGCTCTTTGTCTGACTCCAATAATTTTAGAAGGAGTTTTAACTATGGAGAGCAGGCTGTTCTTGTCCTTCAGTTAAACCGTTGAACCAGCAGATAAAGGAAAATGTTAAGATGCTGGTAATGAATGAGCAATAAAAGTTCTTTAAAATGGTGTCCCTGACATTAAAAGAGTTCAGTCTCCTCATCACAGGGATTCTGTGGTGGCCTCTTTTCACCACAGACTCAGTATTGACATCAGATTATAGTCAAAGAAAAAAAAGTGCCAAGATATTTGTATGATTCAACAATTTAAACATCTTCACCGGGAATTACTTTCACTTTGTGGTCATTATTGCTGAGTCTAAAATCAGTTATCATGTTTTTTTAAACATTCAGAATAAATTATTATGTATCATATAATAATTATTTCATAAATATTTATGTATCTTGTCCCATTAAATCTTTAAACCCATGATTTCTTTTACCTCATACACTTTTTTTATTTCTATTAATCTGTAAATGAGAATAAACAGTAAATGTCACCTTCAACCGACAGTCTCCACTAAACTCTCTTAAAGCAGTAGTACTGAATTTTGGCAGTTTCTCGGCCTCAGATCCCTGCTGAGTAATGACGGCGCAATAAATGTCACTATGACATCAAAATGAGTCATAAATAGAGATGAGTCGGCCCTAAGAACCAGTCCTTTGCCGTAAACAAGGAGAGCAGACTATCATCGGGAAGTTGACTCTTTGGAAGCAGCATGGCTATGTTGTGATTGGCACAGTGACAAAAGACTATAGGCTGATACCATTATGTTAATGAAGGAAGGGGAGAAGACTCGGAAAAAAGGGCTGGTAGTGGTACAGGCCAGGTACACAGTGAGATTGAGCCACAGGAAGCTGGGTTTAAATAAAACTCCATCAGGAAAATCAAATCAAAAATACACACAACTGCGAGGCTGAGTTCTCTGGGGATGCTGTGAGGCCACTGACAGGCTAAACTCAGTTTTTTGAAAGGTGGAGGGGGCCCGAGCTTTTATTGATTCATAGAAAGACATAATGGCAAAGTGTGATATTTACAATATTAACTATTGGGTACTTACTATATAAATCGTTGAGGTGTACGTATGTCTTTAGACCAGGGGTGCCCAGATCCGGTCCTCAAGGGCCACAATCCTGCAGATTTTTGATGTGTCCCTGCTCATTGTACAAAACTTAATAGGCTGTTGGATCTATTTCATTTAAATCAGGTGTGTTGAAGCAGGATACATTGGAAAATCTGCAGGACAGTGGCCCTTAAGGACCGACTTTGGGCACCCCTGCTTTATAAAAACAATAGTGATAATAATTCATCAGTTTAATATGGAACATTTTAGGGTACTCAACGATGCTTTAAAGGTGGTAAATAAATAAATAAATAAATACACTACTCTCTGGAAATGATCCAGGAATCTAAAGACAGATGGAAGAACTCCATCTTTAAGTCTAACGATCTGTTCCATCCAAATCCTCCATCTTGAAGTGTTGGCTGTAGATCACGGAGGAATCACTGCTGGTCAATCTCTCTCTTCTCACAGTAATTTCCCATTTCTTCCGTAACGCTTCATTTTTGGGAAACCTTCACAGGTTTGGGAGAGTCTACACAGAGACATTTTACACAGGAGGTTAAGTTTTCTTAAAATTTCTTAAAACTTTAAAGTTCACTGCGACATCCTGGAAGTATATTTATTCTGAACCAACGAAACCATACTGTTATTGTATGAAAGCAGGTGGACATGGTATGAAACAGGAGACATATTTTGCTTTAGTTGCCCAGTATCCACCAGGTGCGAGTGCGCCAAGGCTTCCGCTGCTGTTTGCAGCCATTTTAGTCAATGGTTCTGACACGATATGCGTGTCAAAAGTGCCTCGTCGCAGCTTTCCGCTAAACTTACGAGCAGCGGTTCAGATAGGGGTAGACAGGAAATCAGACATGAGAGCAGTGTCAAAGCTTACGGTAATTTTCAAAATAACAGCACCTGCGCAGACTTGTGCTTGGCTGAACGATGTAAACATTTTGTCTTTAACTGGTCATCACGGACAATGACACATTTGTCTTTGAAGTGAATCACGAGATAACAACGGAGAACACAACACAGAAAAAGAAGAGAATGGTGGGAATCCAGCAGTTTGTCTTCTTTCTGCTTGTCATGTAGCTTTAACCAACAAAACATTTGCCGTTTATTTAACCATGGAGATGTTCCTGCTTCGTTGTTATCGCTGAGTCACACAGGAGGTGAGGATTCAGCCGACCAATCACCGATTTGCAGTGTGTCAAGCTCCACCCTTGAGGGTCAGATCAAAAAGATTTTGACCCCAACGGAAGGGACCTCAGATCAGATAATCAGATCAAATAATCTGGCACCATTCCCACTTTTTGCTTGTGGAGATACAGGAACACAGCTGAGTCCTGGCCTGATCAAATGGCTCCCTTGTGTTGAGCGATCCGTCTGAATGGTTTTCTGGGTTCTCCAGTGTAAGCTCACTTTCTTCACTGCTCTGAACTGCAGATACCAGGTTGCTTTTTCAAGAATTTAAAACCCAGTAAAGTTGACTTGACTCAACCTATGTAGGTTAACTCACTTCATCTTCTAACTTTCCTCTTCCTTAACTTGATAATAAAACCTGGTAATTAACTGTTGACTTTTTGTTGTGTTGCTATATGAACATTTTTTTTTACATTTTTCATATGACTGCAGCTTGTCATCAGGAATCTGCTTACAACAGCACAAGTTTCCCATGAAAGGAAACTGGGTGGCTCAATGGGCCAGGACACAGTGACAGCATGCTGAGTGGAGCAGGTATAAACAGCACATTTTCTGCATTATGAACTGTGACAATGTGCAATTTTCCTGTGGCTGAAAGGAGTCTTTTCATATGATGTTACATACAGCTTCAATATATTACAAAAGAGGAGCCTGTTAGATATTTAAGAGCACCTTGATGGTTAGCAAATCCCAGTGACAAAGTATGGGAACAAGAACAAGGTTTTTAAAAACAACTACAATTACGTTTTGGAGTATTTGTCTTCAGAAAACAGTTTGGCAGAGACAGAGCAGAAGGGAAAGCAGCCAAACCAGACACTGAACCACAAAGGCGGTCTCGCCACATGAACATGACAGCCATCAGCTTTTTCATTCTGAGCCATTTATTAGTTCAACAAACTTGAGTTCCCTTTTAAGTGGAGGTGTGGCCTGTGGATCTTTTCCTTTCTGGTGAGACAACATGGCAGCATATGATGGTGATCATGGCAACAACAACATGAGTTAAGACAGATTTCTGGAACTACTAAAACTTTTGAATTGATGTGTGGAGTTTAAACCAAAGTTAAGGTAGCATTAGGAAGACTGGAGGTCCATTCATGCTCCCTTACACATGTAAATAGGGACGTCTGTTTCAAACGTTTCCTGTCATATTTGCATGCGTCTTTTGAAGTCAAAGGGTAATGAAGTCAATGTACCCCCTAGTGGGCAGTGCTGAGTTTGGAGTTCACTGTCACATTCTGACATCAGTTTTGGGCAGTGGTTGGTGGTGATAATGCATTGCCATCTGTAAGGAAGGAGAAAGCGGAGTGCTTGGACGCAAAAAAAGCAAGCCGGCCTGCCAACCAGAGCTGAATCAGAAGAAGTGATCAGCATGTCCAAGAGACCTAAAAAAACTAAATACATCTTCTTAGAAGCTCTCAAGGAAACACAGAGATGTAGTTATATCCAGTTCTGAAGCTAGCAGTGATGCTAATGCTAGCAATGACTCTATTTTCATACTTACTGATTATACACAGTGCACAGTGGTAAAAACTTATGATATAGTGGCTATATGCCAGGGCCAAGTCGTGAATTTTGTGGCCAGATTCCATTCCAAGAAGTAAAATACCCATGTGGCACACTTTGGCTCAGTTTGGGTATCAAAGTAGTCCAATAAAGAGTCTGCCTGGTACTATCCACACTAAAACCTTGATAAAATCTATGAGCTTTGTGCTATTCTCATGTAACTTGGTACAGTGGCAGTCAAGGCGTTGCTGAATGCTTGCAGTGACGTCTTTTTGGATAGAATACTGTCTATCATGGTGTTTTCCACTGTATAAACTGAAAAAAACAATTGGATGAGGATAAAAATATATATTTCTTCCTTTGGTTTATTACAATTTGCACAGACACATGAACATTCACAATGTTTCCAGATTATGTTCTGTGAAGTCTTAGTAATTCATTGAGATCAAGATTATGCATATTGACCTGGTAATTTAAGAGTTGTTGATTTAATTTGGACAGGTCTGTTCAGGCTATCCACACCTCCTGTAGTTTTAACTCTATTTTTCTCTCAGAGAAAATTGATGGGAAAGGCCTCAGGACCTCGGCCTGGACTTGGGAGGCGTCTTTATGTAAATTACATTTTAATAATGGTTTTAAATATTTCCTCTGAGCATGAGTAGGATGTTTAGAAATGCAGGAAAAAACATTGGATAGCTTTTGACTTTCTAACTCTGATAGGCACATCAGGAGGCAACATGGGGCTCAGTGTCTTGCCCAAGGGTACTTCAGCATGGAATCAGGGGAAGCCTGGAATCGACCCTTGATTTCCGGTTGGTGTACAACTGCTCTCCCTCCAGAGCTATAGCCGCCCATTACCTGGAGTCTATACTTCCAGGGATTTAAAGATGGCCACTACCAGCCTTATTTCTTCAGGAGACTGAAGCATCTGACCTCAGCGCCCCAGTGCTGGAGCCTTTCTACAGTGGTGTGGCGGAGAGCGGAGAGTACTCTATTTCTACATCACCACCTGGTATTGAACCTACCCTGCTGCTGACAGGAAGGCACTGCAGAGGGTAGTGAAAACTGCCCAGAGATGGCCCTCAGTAATCTTCAGAAGCAGTGTGACCTACATCATGAAGGACTCTTCAAACCAGATCCATGGGCTGTTTGATCCTCTTCCCTCAGGCAAGAGACTGCAGAGCATCACTATCAGAACAACCAGACTCAAACGCAGCGTCTACCCAGAGACTGTTAGACTGGTGAACTCTTACCCAGGATGCTCTGCTTGCAACACTACTACATTTATTTATCTAGGTTTGTTGTAAGCATGCATGAATGGAAAATGATGGCAAGATGTCGGAGTGAGACAGCAAATGGTGAATCAGGAAGGAAAAGAAAGACAAACCAATCTGAGTATATTCTAGAAAAAAGAACTCAATTTCTGCCAGTTAAATCAAAGAGAATTAAACAATAATCAGATTGTTTCACAGCAGTTATGTTTTAATGCACAAACAAAACCACCAAAAACCCTGTCAAAATCTTAACATTAAGAGACTGGAAGTGAGTGGAGCTGATTAGTATGTCCTTGTGTTTCTGCTGCAGTGTGGGACATGGTTGAAAGGTGCAGTGGTCCTGAATGCGAGTTCGAGTGGTCAAGCAGTGAAATATAAGCAAGAAAATGTTTTTTTCTGCTTTTAAACCTTCTGTCCAGCATCATGACCAAAGAATGATGGTCTGGCTGTCATGTTGTGCCCAAATGGATACAGTGATTCTCTTGATAAGTATTATTCTTTATTTTTAAATTTGTCTATTGCTGGATTTACACATTAATGGTGGATGTGACAGGGATTCAACAAAAAAAAAGGAGAGATTGAACAGAAGAGAAAAGAGAAAAGAGAGGAGAAAAGATATAAAATAACCACAAACAGAGAAAATGAGACAAGCAGCTGCTACACCTGTTAAGAAACAGAAAACAACAAAAAAAATAGCATTTTTGATCTTTTTATAATTGTTATACTATAGAACTCAATAAAAACACAAAAACTCTTCAAATACATGTGAAATAGATGGATTTTGGAATAATTTAGCCTACCTCTGTTTGCAGGGTCATCTGATCTGCTGGATAACTCTGCTTCTACAGCCAACAACACTGCTGTTTAATATTATTATCACAGTTGTAATGCCATAAAACACAGATTAAAACACTAAGAACCCCACAGAAGTATGTAACATGGACAGATTTAAAGTAGAGGGATCCTGTCTCTACTGGATTTTGTGTGTTTCTGTCACCTGCGTTACTCTGTACCAAGAGAACCACCATCTGCTATCAGTCCCAAACTACATCCCATCTGGAACTCCATCAGATAACAAGGTGCATAATGGGAGCACAGAGCCAGGTTTTTCATTAAATTTACAGGAGTCCCCCATGCATGCAGAGGTTGGAGGACCAAATCTAAGATAAGGCCTTTAAAAAAATACTTTTCTATAAATCATTTTAATAAATTGGAATAATGTTTTGTTCTAATTGGACCACAATGAATTGTGATCAACAGGTATGTCTGTAAAGTGCCCTGAGATAACTTTGTGCTAAACAAATAAAGCTGAACTGAACTGAGTGCAGTCCTGCCTCTTCGCTCACGTAAAATGCACCCAGGCAGAAAAACTCTGGACTCTTCACTGAATGGCTGAAGCTTGTGTAACTCAAACAGAGCATTGAATGTAATATGATGCACTGCTTCAGCATCACTGTCCTTTTTATTTCTGAATGTCTGTTAGTGACAGCTAAAACACACATTTTCAATAATTCACTTTGTGTATAACACAACCCTCAAGTTACACTAAATTCTGAAATAACTTATAAATCTGAAAAATTATGGATTCACCCTCCTGCCACAGAGAGTAACTGAAAATTCCACATTCCTTATCACAGTGCAGCTGAAGAACCCTCTGACTGAAGGCATTCTGTTGTTCAAGCGGGTTATAATCATAGTTTCTCTTTCTACCTCTGTCTTTTGCTCTACCTTCTTCAATGGATGGATGGATGGATGGATGGATGGATGGATGGATAATCACAAATAACTCTGAGGTTCTTTAAATTAGGAGGTCCAAAGACAACAGAAAATTTAACAGAAAATTAAGTGTAATCATTTTCCTTATAGTAATATCAATAATAACTTCATTTATGTATCACTTTTTTTAAACAAATGCTACAAAGTGCTTCACAACATCAATAAAATAAAACAACTTAAAAACAAATTATTATTTAAAAGAGGATACTGACTATGCTAATCTGATCTCCTCACCGTGAATACTTCGTCACCTCTGGCCTTAACTCACTCTGGGATAACTAAAAGTCCTCTATCAGAGGATCTTAAACTTCTCCAAGGCTCATGTGGTTGTAAGGGTAAGGGTACGCAGGTGGGTAAAAGGCCACAAGGGACTTTTAAATTTGACAGTGAAATCTTAAATCTTGGGAGCGAGTGCAAAGGCACTAATGTAGGACGTGGAGAGTGAAAAGCATCAGTCTAAACACAGAACCCTGAGGAACTCCATGACTCACTCTACTATTTTAGAGAGAAACAGAACAATATATCTGTCAGTCCATTTACAGAAACAAACTATGTGATGAAATTTAAATAAAACTGGAAAAGCAAATGCTCAGGTTTCTCAGGGTCTTTTTCACTCATGATGGAATAATGGAGTGAGAGATCAACAGGTGTATCGGTGCAGCATTGGCGGTGATACTGACTACACTGGCCTGTCGTGGTGAAGAAAGTTGATCGACCTACCTTCCTACCCTCGCCTATGACACCTGTGAGTAGTTAAAGAAAGAGCAAGATTGTGGCTGGGCGAGAAGCTCTGTCATCTGGGAGGGCTTCAGAGCAGAACAGCTGCTTCTCCACATCCTGAGGAGCCAGATGAGTTGGCTTGTTGGGATGCCTCCTAGACGCCTCCCTGGGGTAATGTTTTCTGTGCACACCCACCAGGAGGAGACCCCAGAGAGCTTAAAACACACCAGTGGGTCCATGTCTCTCGGCTGGCCTGGGAACGCCTTGGTAGAGAATGGATGGATGATTTGAGATGCTCTGACACATTTCTTCTTAGCTACTTAAAAAAAGAGTAAATATATCTTGATCATTCTCATTTTAATGCCTTGAGAATCCAGTTTTACAACATTTTATATCATACCACACAAATTTCTTCATTTCTTTTTAGTCTTACATACTAATATAAGTATAAGGGCAAGAAAACATTTATTTTAAAAGCCTCACTACTTCTCTATAAATTTGAATATGTACCCCTGAAGGAAGTCTCCAAATGCAAGACTTACTTCGGGGAAGTCAGGGTAACGTGCTTGCAAAACATCATCTTACATCTTCACACTGCAAGACCCACTCTCTGCCCTTCCACATAAATTAATCATGACTACTTTGAAAAATTTACATAATATACTCAAAATAACTCATGAAAGTTAATCCTAATGCAGCACGTAACTTGTGTTATCAAAGCTTCATGACAGTTCAGATCACGAGAGAGCCCTAAATGCAGCATCTCCCCCGTCCATGTCCGCTCAAGATGAAAAAAAAAATAGCTCAGAGGGACAAACGGACAGAGAAAAATCCTTTCTGTCACCACTCTCCTGACCAACTTTCTTAAGTTGCTGCTAATCAACAAAAAGCCTGTTGGGGTTGCAGCCCAGGAGATGCCTCAAGCTATTTTCCAATTAGTGCTACCAGAGAGACAAACAAGAATTCTACGCTATGCACTCAGAGAAGAAAGTGAAAAGGAGAGAGGGAGGAGAGGGAGGATAAGTCTGTGCTTTGCTGAAGAGCACATTCCAAGGACAAAGACAGAAAGAGAGCGAGTGAGGAGGCAGGCCAAGAGAACGGTGAAAGATGTCCAGGCTGGTATCTCTGTTCTCCCTGGTGAGCAGATTAAATGATTGTGACAGCAATTTGGCCAAAACAACATTCGTAGCTCAGACAGACAGACAGCAGGCCAAGGCCTGTCTCACAATGTAGTCATTCATTACGCCGGCTGTTGGAAGGGAGTGTGGAGACAGACAGGGCTCCAGCTCCACAGTGTCAATTAACTGCAGCTTGTTTTATATGCTGAGGCTGTGGATGAAACTCGACGGTCCTCTACTAAGTCCCCTCAACTTTTTAAGATGCATAGCCTTTCTACTGAGCGTGCTCTCACAGCTTTCAAGAGTTTCAAGAGGTCTCCAAACACCTGCATCAAAAGAACAAAGGCACAATTACTCAGCGGATTTGTCTAGTGGTGTGTGTGAGCAGGCACACATACTTTCACCACAATGTCAGGCATGCATCTTTACATACATGCTTCTGATTATCAATCTGTGTGGGTAATTATGTGCCAAAATCACAAAACTAGGCCCTATCTCCCGAAAGAGACTACTGCTTCACTGCTTCAATATTTTAGTTTCAGTCTTAATATAATTTAAAATAATTAGCAAACCTATGTTTGGTTTGGCTTTATTCAACACAAACACATTATGATCTGATTTTTTTTTTTCACTTTAACCAAATTTATTAACAGAATACACAAAAATATTCCAAACTGAAATTTATCTTCTTTTTTTTTTAGTACTATCAATTAAATACACACCCCAAAAACACTGGCTGACAAAATGACGAGTGTGTGTGTGATTGTATATATACATGTATAGGGTGTAATGGTTCATTTGATCATACAAAAATGTTTATTCATAATTTACAACTATGCTCCACATGATATGTAATTTGCTTGATATCAGAACATTCTTCAATGGGCTGCTAGAGAGAGTATTAGTACCACCAGTGGTACGCATACCACAGTTTGAGAAGTATGTATACAAAATATACTGTAATATAAGCTAACATATTTAGCCTCAGATGACTTATAGATGGTAAATGATCTGTACTTATATAGCGCTTTTATCCAAAGCTCTTTACATATACATCACATTCACCCATTCACAAACACTGCAATGCAAGGAGCTAACTACAACCAATTAAGAGCAAGTACACTGAAAAAAATAACTCATCAGATTTACTAAAAAATTTATTGTAAGTATTTGCACGCAAATGATTTAAGTAAAATTTAATGCTGCAATATCAAGTAATATTTACTTGCCAGTATCAAGTAAAATTAACTTACCATAAATCATAACAGTTGTGAAGATATTAAGTAACATTTACTTGATAACATCCAAGTTTTAAGTTATAAACAAATTAATTTAAGTCTACTTGTTTTTCATTGACAGGAAACATTTCTTCCTCAAAAATTTAAGTAAATTTTAT
>JBAGKM010000008.1:1952974-1965220 GCA_037177155.1 Melanotaenia catherinae
GAAAATGTAGCATGTCCAACAAGAACTAAAGAACCCCCCCCCCCCCCCAAAAAAAAAAAAAAACCTTGTCACATCCCCCCCAAAAAACAAGTACTTTCGTTAAGGCCTAGCAGGCATCTGACTGAAAAGACTCCCCACCACCACCACTCTCTCACCCACCCCCACCTTTCTGTCTCCTTTTCAGTGTTCCAGGCCCACTCCCCTCGCCTCCCCATACCTTCCATTCAATTAGAAAGGCGTTAGTTGACCATTGTTATTCTGAGCAGTCTTGATGGCTTCATTGGAGGTCTCCATTGGGGCTCATTAACTAAATGGCTACTCTCCTCACACTATGTGATGCATGGTACCTTGTGTTTTGTCTGTGTTGGTTGTTTTAGAGTTAAGTAAGAATACTAGTAAGATATAAACGTGTCTAAAAGAATTTCATTGTAATATTTTATCCTTTTTTTTTAAGTCACTCAAAGTGACTTAGAAATTTTAGCACTGTAGTGTAAATTGAGACTTTTTTTCACATCAAAGTCGTGCACTTTTTCGTATTTTTTTCCAGTAAAAACAAAGTTGAAAATTTAAACTTAAAGCAAAGTGACAAATAATTAGAGGGGATTTTAAATAGAGAGGTGTAATCCTCCATATTTGAAAAAAGAGAATGAGGTCAATAGGACAGAGGGTGCTGGCTGTGTCAATCATCACTGTGGCAGAAAATAAGCAGGCGGACAATAGCTGGCATACTTAGCAGCCGTCTTAAGGTCTCCATATTGCCCTGCCCTCACGGCTTAGTGTGAATGCAGTGAATGTGATTGATGAGAGGCTCAAGTTAGTACCTTTTTAGGCTCGCATTCATGACACTGGCGTTGTTTACACCTGTGGATTGTAGCAGTTCATTGCAGTCCGCTGTGATTACACACATACACATGGAGGTGAACAGCTTAGTTTGACTAATAGGCTCTACAGTTACATTCATCATCATTCTACGTAAAAGATTAGCTAGATTTAAAAAAAAAAAAATGGCAACAGGGTGAGTGAATTTGTTTTGTCACCTTTCTGGTCCTGAGATGCAAACAGTTATGTTACTTGCAAAAACATGATTGATGCTTCAGCATGGCTTGAGAAAGCCCTGCTGGGTTGTACGTGTGCTGCATGAGACACATTAAAGTTATGTCTGCCAAACAGGTCATGTGATTAACACCAGGGCTACAAAATCTACTCTTTTTATTTCCAGGTGGAGAGTTCCAAGTTTTTATTGCTGTTAGCAAATATTTTTGTAATTATGATGTATGCTGGTATCTTCTTACATTTCCTTCTTTTTTTTAACCTCCATGTACTGGTAAATCTCCATTAAGCATTATAATGCACATTCTGTATAACAAACATGAGATGCAGCTGAAGTGTCATTATGCAATAATTTTACTCAACAGTTTGCTACATGAAGAAGGATTTGACTCCCGAACGTTAGGAAAAAATTTGGATGTGGCAACCCCATCATGAGCAATGAGAGACAGGCCTACATGGGATCAGCACAGAGTTCCCCTGAGGGCCAAGCATAACTGATTTAAAGCCTGCTCAGAGCTGACATTCCGCTGTAATCCACTGAGAGCCGAGGAGGAGGTTTTATGTTTGCAGAGATGTTCCACCAGACTTCTGCCTGCTGTGCAGTGAAGGACCAGAGCGTTCTTTTTTTCCCTCCAAAGTCAGCCCTACAAATCCAGCTCATTGTTTGTCAGCTCGCAGCTTTGCATTGTTCCTGTAGAGACGGACTAGTGCCAGATTTAATTGTTGAACACACACTCTGCTTGACGCCACCTCTTGTCAGCTTCCTCAGCACTTTCAGATAACTCTGCTAGTACATCATCATCGCCGTCACTAAAGAGTGAAATGCCTCTTGTGTGTGAGAGGTGGCAAGTAAGCGAGAGCGAGGTTGGCCGCTCAAACATATCTTCATCAAATACGCGGTTGGACACTCAAACTCCCGAGCATGATTGTTGAATAGAAAATTGTTTGGAGATATGAATAGGGAGCTTGTATAAGTCTGAACATGTCAGCGGCTACGATTGCATGCCTCTCTGACTTCTTTTTTTCATTCTTTCTGCTGCTTTTGGTGCTTAAAAATGTGCGGACAAAGAAAAGTCAACACAGACATTGTCCAGCTGAATAAAAGGGCCTCTCCCTGCATAAGCAAAGCCTGTTTGTGTGGAGGTGTCTTTTCATCAGGTGGCTCACTGGGCATTTCACTCACCTTGCTGTGTGTGCGTGTGTGTGTGTGTGTGTGTGTGTGTGTTGCATTGCCAACACCCCAAACAAGCAGACTTTCCAAGAAAAAGGAGTCGGATTCGAATCTAAAAGGCTGGTGTGGACACAGTCTGTTTTTATGTTGGTGTTCAGACCTGATCTGGTTTTTACCAGGATGTGTCCATCATGAGCAGCAGGAGAAACCGTCAGAAATCCAGCATGTTTACATGACACATCCTACTTCACTTCCTCTCTTTGGTTCACTGGATGGTTCATATGCTTTCACACTGCAAGCGAACCAGGGTTCACTTGGATGTGAACTGAGACCGGCTGGTTTTCAAGCGGACCAGGGGTCACTTCTTTGGTTTGCACCAGTTTGAAAGTCCAGTCCTCTCCCTTCCTATTATTAGCTGTTTGAGGGCTGTTTAGATGCTTCACATTTTTATTCCATGACTTTTTCCCAGAAAACATGTTTAGAAGTTATGATTCTGCAGCCTTTTCCATGCCATGGGGATGTAATGAGTCATGTTTCCTGTCCTGTTTCTGTTTTTCCTCTGCTGTGTACTGTTCAGATTTGTAATGTCATTTGTTTTTAGCTGCTGCCAGCTTATAAATGAGATGCACATTTTATGCAGACTGAAGACTTAGATGAGCCTTTTTTCTGTTTTTTGCTATCGTTTGGATTTGACTGTCTTTGTGCGGAGCGTGGCAGTGTGGAGCACACATGACGAAGACAGGAAATAAAAAGAGAGTGGAGGTCTGGAAAAGCTGCTGAGCATTCCTCCCCTGCCTCATCTGATCGCATCATCCCACCATGCATTAGTCAAGCCTCGTGGCCCCTCTGTCGTCTGCAGAGAATATGTGAGTGAAGAAGGAATCCATCAAGAGTAATGGTATTGCTGTATGCCCTCAGGGCAGCCATCTTTAATCCTTACCCATCATGCATCAGCCATAAACTATGCAATCACGGCCCAGTTGCTGGCAACAGGCAACTCCCCCTCAGCAGACGTGTGGTCTTCACGCACTAGATAAAAAAAGAGTCAGGGGTTTTACTTTAGATCTGCTCCCTTCTCTCCTCTTTTATTTTTTCTTTAACCTGAAGTGTCAGGTCCCCAGCTTCTCCTCCTCTCTGCAGCTCCTTCCTCACATCTCTTGCCATCTCTTCTTCTGCCTCCTCGCTGTGTGTCATCACTTGCTTTCTGCTGAATGTTCAAAGTCTCATTACTTGCTGGATTTTGGTGGTCGTCATGATAAACTGGAGCACAGCAGAATGCAGTTGATCCCTATGTTTACTAATACCTCACGATTCCACACTGAGACTAAGGAAGGAGATATTTTTCTCCTTTGGAACTTATGAAAGAAAGTGTATTCATAACAGATAGAATATTAAATAAACATGGTTTGTTGGGCCTGAGCACCCACAGTGATGTGAAGGCATCATTAAAATGCAATAATGTCTTTGTCTTCTACTCATTATTATTTTATATCAAATGAATGACCTTTTTGGGGCCTTTAACCCTTTAAAACCTACCCTACAAAACAGCATTTTTTTTTCTATTTTTAAATACTGTATTATAATTTGTTAGTATTATTTTAATTTTACATACATTATTACAACATATATACTTCATATTATAACCATATGTATGTAATACGTACATGGCAACTACAAAAAATGCAATAAATAAATAAATAAAATAAAATAGTGCTGTGAACCACTTTAGTTTGCACATATTTTTCCTGAACACCAAGATTTTAAAGCTATATCCCTCAAGATTTAAAATCTAAAAAAGTTGGACAAAATCCCGTTAAACTTAACTAAATTTATTTTGAGTTTGATCATAATTTAAGTTTTGAGAATCACTCAATTTCACAAACAGTAAGACAAAATAAAATGCATGTTTTGCAAAAGAACAGCATGCACACGGAAACACGATTTACAGAAGTCCAATCAAATCTCTGCGTGTGCCACAGGTCCTTACATAAGACCATATTCATCCATTAAAAGTCCAATAAATAAAAATACGTGTGTGTGTGTGTGTGTGTGTGTGTGTGTGTGTAGAAGGAAAACTGGAAAAGAAGCTGATGTTAAGCTGTTGTTTGTTTGTTATGACATTTGACACATCCAGCTGTTGACATTCCAGGTGTGTTTTTGAAGTCAGCAGCATGTATAAACAGATATATCTCTGCTGTTGGTAAAATGTCCTGTGAAAGTCCAAGTTATTAAAATCGTTGGCTGTTTTGCTCTTTATTCTGCCCTTTTGCTGAACTGTGTGGTGAAAACATGGCCACTGTTTTGCTGAGCTGCTGGAAGCCACAAACAAAGGAAAGATTATGTCAGATCGCTGCATTTGTGATCATACTGGGGCTTTGTTTTCCACTACTCTATCTGATAATGATGCATCCAGCGAAGAGCTACCGTCTAGTGAGGGTTCTGATCAGAATTAGCAGGAGAGATTTTTTTTTTTTCCAGTTTTGTCTTCTCTTCATGGGCTCCCTGTTAAATCCAAGATAGAATTTAAAATTCTTCTCACATATAGTCCTTAGTGACCAAGCTCCAGTGGATCATTGTTAGATTTTCCCATCAGAGCTTTACTTTCAGACAATTTTTCTGGTGGTTCCTAGAGGTTTTAAAAGCAGAATGGGAGGCAGAACCTTCAGTTATCAGACCCTTCTCTGTGGAACCAGTTCCCAGTTTGGCTTCAGGAAGCAGTTACAGACGGATGTGAATAATTTAGTACCAGATCCTGGATGCAAGCCACCTTCCTCAAACTCCACTGTGATAAACGTGTCATGAATATTATTGGCTCCAAATCCATCACCCAAACCACACAGAGCATCTGGCTCTGTATTGATAAGTCCTCCCCATCTTCATCCCCTCACATTCACAACCTCTCTATCATCCTCAACAATAATCTCTCTTTTGAGCAACACATCAACCAAATCACCAGAACAACATTCTTCCACCTGAAGAGCTTGTCCGTCTCTGAGCATCGCTGGACCCAACCATGTCAGCCTCAGAGTCATTAAAACCTCTGGTATCCAGCTTTGTGGAGTTCTCCATCCCATCTTCAGGATGAGCTTCGATCTGCAATGGGTCCCAGTGATGTGGAAAATGTTATGTCTCATGCTTGTGGCAAAGACAACAATTTCAAGCATTACAGACCTGTGGCCCTGACATCGCACATTATGAGGACCCCTCAGAGGCTTGTCCTGGATGAGCTCTGGCCCATGGTCCAGTCACATATGGATCCACTCCAGTTGGCACACCAGCCCCAGCTTGGAGTTAAGGACTCCATCCTTTACCTGCTGAACCATCTAGCTCACCTGGACAAGCCAGCTAGATCTGTGAGGGTGTTTTTTTTTTAATTCTCCAGCATGTTCAACACCATCAGGCTAGGTCTACTGGGTGAGAGGATGACTGCGATGCAGGTGGACTTCCTCCTTGTCCACAGGGGACAGTCCTCTCCTTTCTCTTCACCCTCTACACCAGTGACTGTAGCTACTGACCAGAGACCTGAGGTCCTCAAAGACCTGAGGTCCTTAAAGATCTGAGGTCCTTAAAGATCTGAGGTCGTCCGAGACCTGAGGTCCTCAAAGACCTGAGGTCGTCAGAGATCAGCCACCTTTAGAAATTTTCTGATGACTGCAGTGGTTGGATGCATAACAGAGGACAATGAGGAGGAGTAAGGAACTTAGGTGGGCTGAGGTCCTTAAACATCTGCTGGACAACGTTCAGGGTATTTCTGAGTCTGTGGTGGCCAGTGTCCTTCTTTATGCTGTTGTGTGGCCGGGCTCTCCCTTAGAGATAGGGTGAGAAGCTCAGTGATCCGGGGGAGGCTCAGAGTAGAGTCGCTGCTCCTCCACATCAAGAGGAGCCAGATGAGGTGGCTCAGGCATCTGGTCAGGATGCCTCATGGATGCCTCCATGGTGAGGTGTTCTAGCTACGTCCCAACGGAAAAAGGCCCCGAGGAAGACCCAGGACACGTTGGACGAACTACATCTCTCGGCTGGCCTGGGAACACTTCAGGATCCCCCCGGATAAGCTGGTAAATGTGGCAGAGGAGAGGGAAGTCCTTGCTTAGGCAGCCGGCCCCGCGACCCGACTCCGAATAAGAGGCAGATAATGGATGGATGGATTGATATCTTTAGATTTATGTTTTTGTTTTTTTTTTTCCCATATTTTCATGTTTGTTTGGTTTTTTTTTTTTTGTAAAGCATATTTGTGTCTTAAACTAGTACTTTATAAATAAAATGTATTATTATTATTATTATTATTTTTATTATTATTAAATAACTGGAAAATTAGAGCTTGGGTAAAAGTGTGGCTAGGCAGGGACTCATTCTCTCATAGTAAATGCAAAACTACAAAAATAAAATCTGAGGTGACCTGGTCTTTTTATTAGAACAGACTAGAGGAAATACAAGGTAAAATTTTCTCCAGTGTCGCTCAACAGGTTTTCTATCAAGAAGGTATTACTGACTGACTTTATGTAAACATAGTAAAAAAATAAATAAATAAAAAGACTTTTTAAGTCTATTTTCTGCGGTTTTGTTTAACTTGATACAGTCTAGATCTTTCCGGAGGTTTCCTGTTATTTGTTTTCTTAGTTTAACTTGTATTTAAAAGTTTCCTGCACTGATTTTAGTAATGATTAATAGCACTGAGCCGTGTTTTAACATGTCTCTGTACACGTAAGTGAGAAAGCTTTAGGCATGCAGCTGACGTGACTCAGTTTCCAGCCAGCACTGTCTTACTCTCCCAGTGACGAACAGGTGGTGGTGACTTCATGAACCACATAAACAATTCCTGAGAAGCTGGTGAAAATGGGTGAGGGCATTTTTACAAAGTTTGATCATGAAGGAAACATGTCCTGTACTTCAAGGACACGCAGTGAATATTAATAAATGCCACTGAATGCAAACAGGAAACAAGACAGCTTTCATTTGGTTGCAGCATAATTTATTCTGTAAGAACAGAATTGGTACTAGGTTATCGTTTCATTATGTTTTTGGTGACAAATTAATTGTTTAGTGTATAAACTGGCATAATTAAAACTAAAGATGTTTCCATCCAGCTGCAAGAAAGTCAGAACGTACCAGAGCCTGCGAGAAAAACCTTCATCAGACCCAGAACCAGGAAGCAAAACCTCCATCAGAACCAGAACCAGGAAGAAAAACCTCCATCAGAACCAGAACCAGAATCCGGAAGGAAAACCTTCGTCAGGACCAGAACCTGGATGCTGTTGTCCATCTTCCTGGACAACATCGGATATTTCTACATGGAGAGTGAAGACAGCAGAGTCCAGGATGAGTTCAATCTGCTCTGGTTGTTCAGGTTGGCCATCAGCAGCCATGTTGATTCACTGGAGGCTGGAGGAAAAGTTTCTTCCCAGCAGCAATGAAAAAGTAAAGTAATCCTTCCAATTTTAACAAAACATGCTGATGAAATCCAATAAATGTTTAACTTTATTGTATTTCTGTAAGAATAAACCCTCAGAATCAGCCGTTTAAACATCTTTCTCTTCTTTTTGGATCATATTATGAAGCATTCTCACTTCTACACTAAACTAAGTCCTGTTATAATCTCATTTCAACCAGCTGTGACTAAAGCTTGGTAAAAGAGATGCATTTTATTTAATAAGTACACTTTGATGGCTGCATTTGCCCTTATATAAAGGAGATAAATAAAGTTGTGAATCTTGAATCTTAAGTGTGTCTTAATGTGAAACAAGCAGATGTGTTCTGAGTTTGTTGTGTGCGCTTTGCAAACAGCATCTCTCTATGTCTAATTCATTGCCCCCATTCTGTCATGTGAGTTCGCCTCTTTAAAGTGGACATGAATTACATACTGTTTTGTTTCCAGTTAGTGTTAATCACATTCAATTAGAGTCAGGTCCTCTTTCATCCTCTGTAGAGCGCCGCTCTCATGTGTGTGTGTGTGTGTGTGTTGTGACAGGATGTGAAAGTGAAGGAGGGCAGCGCTCTGAGGGAAGGCCAAAAGCGACGCCATCACAGACACATGACAGGAGCACTTAATTACACCTCACTACAGGAAGACAACAAAGAGGACAAGCAAACGCTTCAAAATCATCTGAAGAAAGACTTTTATCATTTAATGCAGTTTTTAATGGTTAATATCTTTTTTATCTTCATCTTTTTTATTGCTTCTCTGTTGTTGCACATAGAAAAGACGGTTAAAATTAGATACGTGGATGAGAGGACTGTCTGGTGTCCACAATATTTATTTTACCCTTTAAAGGCTGTGAGGGTTATGATGAAGTTTTACTGATATTAAATTTCTTTCTCCCTGCTGTAGCAGATCCATTTCATAACCTTGTGTCCTAAAGTCTCTTTGGAGAAATCAGAACCTAAAAGATGCTGCTGCTGTCTTATCGATCGAGCATTGGCAGAGAACTTCTTTAAAGTCCTCTCAAGGCCATGGTACACTCTGTAATTACCAAGACACATTTGCAAGATTAATAAAAATACTTTTCTATTTATTTATTTGCTTTCCTTCTTTCTTTGAGCCAGCTTCTCCGCAGCAGTTGGACCAAACATCCAGCTTCCTTGGCTCTACAGCTGTACATGATGCACACCTGATCCAAAAAATAATACATTTAAAAAAATCTGAAGTGTTTACTTAGCTACTCAACAAAAAGTGAAAATAAATAAATAAATATTTGCATAAATATGCCACTTATTACAATGTGATGCATCAGAATATTTAAAAGGTTAACCAAAGGGCAGAAGAAAAGTATCACACTGCATACAACAAGAATGTTTTACCATAAAGTAAATAAGACAGATCAGGCAAATAAGGGGTTAATTATTTGTCCTTTGGCTCACATTTAAAACAAGTTTCTAGAACAGCCTTCTTCCATCTACGTAATATTCCCAGAATGAGGAGCATCCTGTCTCAGGGTGATGCAGAACGCCTGCTCCATGGATGTGTCAGACTGGACGACTGTAATTCTGAGAGGGGTGTGGCTGCAGAGCTCCACCGTCCCGGTCAGGCCCACTCCTTCCCCACTCCTTCCCCACCCAACTCCACAGGGGAGGCGACCAGATGAAGAAGAACAGATTGAACACGTAAGACTGCAACAGTGGCAGGTTACTCCACAGCTTACTCTGCAAAACGTAAAACATGTTTTTTCTGTGCTTGTCAGTGACGTATCTGTTGCGTAAACAGCGTTTTTTTTAAAGCAAGCAAGGTTAGCGAATGTTACGAGTGTCAGCCGTGTACTGGTTGGAGTGCGCCCGGTTTGATAATCGGTTCAGCCTGAGTGGAGCCTGAAGCAGAGCTGTCTCCACAGTGGGGCTCTGCAGCCAGATGGTCTTGGGTCATTCCTGATTGTTGTTCTGTCCCAGAAATGTTCTGAAAAGTCTCCATCTGATCCAAAATGCTGCAGCGAAGTTTCTGATGAGAACTAGCGGAGAGATTATGTTTCTCCAGTTTGAGCCTCTATTCATCGGCTCCCTGTTGAATCCAGGATAGAATTTAAAATTCTTTCCTCACATATAAAGCTCTACATTCTCATAATTTCATACATTCCCACCAGATTACTTCACTTTCAGACTGCAGGTCCACCTGTGGTTCCCATAGTCTCTAAGAGTTCAATGGCAGAGCCTTCAGCTATCAGGCACCTTGCTTATGGAACCATCTCCCAGTTTGGGTTCGGGAGGCAGACACCCTCTCTACCTTTAAGATGTCAGTATCAGCTTCATTTATATAGCACATTTAAAAGCCTATGATCAGCTAAGGTGCTTTACAGTAAAATCATTCAACAATCAGAAATAATAAAAGAAAGACAATAATAACAATAATAAAAACAGAAGTAGTGAAATAAAATAGACAAAAGATCCAGTAGAGGTGATTCTGCTCAGTGTCTTGTTCTTACAGTTTCAGTCACTGCATCTGAGATTCTGGTCCTTACCCCCTACCAATAAACTCTAATGAGACTAAGAAAAGCCATTACAAGTTAAGGATGCTGTCTCAAATGTTCTTAGTCTGGATTTAAACTCATTCAATGAAATACGTTCTGCTCATTTCCAGTCCTTTTGCATCATGTTCCATGTGGAAGGGGCAGAGAACACAAAGGCCCTTCTTCCCAGTTCAGCGCGGGTAAATGGTACAAAGAGCAACCAATGGTTATTTGATTGAAAACATACAAATCAACATTTGTCCGTGTACCAGTGTCCCAACCTCCTGGTGGACAAAGGCCAACCCACAGCAGAATAAAGTTCACTGTGGGTCAGGGCTCTACAGTTTGTAATGAACCTCAAAGAAGCATGAAATATATATATGCTGAAAAGAGGCTTGAAAAACAACAAACATACATGTCTCCATATCCCCATTATCAGGCATCATCAGACCAGATGAAGGCTTTTCCACTTTTACTTCCACATGGTAATAATTGTAAATTAGAGGTCATAAAAAACAGCCTGACAGAGTAATGTAGGAGGCGCTTTTTGCTGAGATCATGCAGTTATTACATACATGGATTCAGTATCTGAAGCTGACGTCTGTGCACTGAGCCCGACTGGCAAACACGCTCCATTAGCTTTTTACGACACAGCTTACAGTTAAAATCAAATAGTGTTCATTTGATGAAGTGCTGTACATTATCGTTAATGAAGTAAACATAATTCTGTCTCCATTCACTATAAACTGTGTTAAAGTAGAGTTTCTGAATCATTTCTTTGACAACTAATTACCTTCAGGTCAGTTCATCCATCTCTCCCCCGTCAGGCATTCATCCATCCTCCCCATGATAGAACCACATGAAAGTATCTCCAGCTGCATATTGTGTCCTGTTACTCTCTAATGTTCTTCTTTGCCAGAGCCACAATCAATCACAGCAACACTATTTTTATGGATAAAACTGTATCTCACAACTGCTGGCCGTTATGTGAACTGACTGATCAAAGACCTCTGGTTTCTAAGAACAGGCAACCTGTTCTTTTCACTATGTGGGAATATTTTGATAAAAGAGGATCAAGTCCCTGTAGCCTGGTGATCAGAGGCTTGTCAGACTTATTTCTTACATTGACTTAATTCCTCATAGATGCAACACAGTTGGAAGAGGAAGGGAGTTTTTTTCACCTTTTAAGGTAGAGACGCAGAGTTTAACTGTGCAGCTGCCGCATGTTAGTTACTGAGCCATTAATTCTGATTTCTCCTCAAACAGAATTTAACAACAGTCCAGAAAGAAAATTAAAAACTAAAGTACACAGATTAGTTATGAAAGTTACATAATGTCCTGACAACAATAGCACAGCACTGGCGTTTTATGCTCTGGACTGTGTACCGAAAGATTTCTGTGACTGTATGTATAAAATCAATACAACTGGACTAAACAGCAAATAAAAATGTGGGACATTCTTACCCCTTGAACACGAGCATACAGGTTTATAAGCTATCCTGCTGAATGAGAGTAGTCCTCCTGGACCCATTCAGAGCCTGAACTGTGTTTCTTACCTCGCTGCCTTAATGAGGACATAACCACAGCTGCAGAGAAGTGCAGGTTGCATAAACTGAAGGCTTGTCTGACTGTGCAGCCCTGACTAACAGCATATGCAGATACAGACACAGTAATTTGGCATTAACAGGTAACACTCATAGTGTCAAACACAAGGGGCAGCTTCTTCTGCCCCCTAACAGGTTTGTGTTTTTTTCTTCCTCCTGGGGACACTCTAATATGCATTTCAGTGCAGCATCATCGTACTTCAAAGATGTCTACTTCCCCACAAAAACACACATCAGGGAGATTGTGTGTTTCTAGCCAGCGACAGAGTAAGATGTAATTGAGCAGGCATTAGCAGATACCCAGTAAAGGCAGGCCCACAGCGACTGAGATGGTTAGATTGGAAGAGATGGCTCTCTGCACAAGCATGGGATAAAATCCACACATACACACACCTTGCAGAAACTTCTAAATGAGTTGAAGACATAAAACCATCCAATCTCTGGAGAATGTGGTTATATTTACCCCAGGCAGAGTCAAAAACAAAGGCAA
>JBAGKM010000008.1:1965320-1978149 GCA_037177155.1 Melanotaenia catherinae
GCAAAGGCGAGGAGGAGCAGCTGAGATTTCTGGCTTCTTAGAGCGAGTGGCGAACACTGGAGACAGAAGCTCCCCAGTGGCCAGACTAGCCTGGCGGAAATGCATCACTGCATTCCCCTATTACTCTCACAATGCTACAGGCAATTTTCTCTCCCCTGTCTGGCTCAGAGATCCTCTCCCTCCTGTCATTCTACTGCCACCCACAATGGACAGACCACATGAAGATGGCCTGCAAGCCGCCATCTTCATGTGGCCATGGAGTACCTATTCTTCTTTTATCAAGGACCTGTCTGGGCTCTGTGCTTATTTTAAGGTGTGCTGTGATTTGCACTTGCACACAGAAATACATCTGCAATGGCACACCAGTGGCAGGAAAGGTGAATCTGCACAGGGCTGCCAAACTTAATGCTTGCTTGTTTGAAACATGAAATCTCCCGATAAGAATCCAATAATCTTAATGTGATGTTGCCTGCAGGGATGAAATGTCTTAGCAGAGAAACCAGATGAAGTAAAGGATGGATACTGCACTTCAGAGGGGAAGAATTTCAAATAGGATCACTCCAGTTAACTCACATCAGTAGTTCAATCTTTGATTATTAAATAGATTGGTGCATAAATGCAGCTTTTCTGCATCGCTCTGGGACAGGGTGTTCCTAATTTTGGCAATATTACAGTCATCAACTGAAAGAAGACAGTGCTGGAGGTTTCTTTTATAACCCCATTTCCCAAAATGCTGGGACTACGTGTAACAATTACATATGAACAAAATGAATTAATTTACACACCTCGTAACCCAATATTTCATTCACAAGAAGACCAAGAAAACACATTAAATTTTCACAGTAAGACATTTTACTGTACCAGTAGCTTATCTTGTGTTTGATAGCAACAACACATTTTTAGTATAGTTAGGATAAGGAGACAGTTACTCTGCAACATGATTGGGCATAAAAGAGCACCTTGGAGAAGCAGAGTCTCTCAGAAGTAATGCTGAGCAGAAGTTTAGCAAACTGCAAAAACTCAACCATAAATGCTGTTCTCAAATATTCCAGTCAATTAAGCACAGCCTGTGTGGTCAGATCATAGCGCTTCTATCTTGATCCTCTTTTATCAGCGGTTTTGTTCCGACGTCCGTGGCGTGGCAACCTACACCGGGAGCGTGTGGAGAGTGAGGGAGTGCTGCGGCACACCCGGTGGAAACCAAACACTGACTAAAACGGGCACGAATAGCAGCGGAGGCCCCCGGCGCAGACGTAACAAGGCGCACACACACCCGGTGGAAATCAGGTATGAGATACGAACACATCAGGATAAAGTGAAGAAATATGCCAGAAATGAAAGAAGAAGAAAAAATGTATAGAATTGTATTTAATTAAATTGGAGGTTTTAAAGCTGAGTTTTAACCCATAAGAGCCCGACGTGACATATTGGTCACATTCAGTTTCTGAGACATTTTGCTTCAATTTATGATACAAACTTTGCTCAAAATCCTGTTGAACAAAATCTGATACTCATCTTCTCTCCCCTAATAGAAACCCAGAAGCAGAAAACATTATTATAATATTATCACATGGTAATAAATGCGGGAGAGTTTCCCTCCAGGATGGAATTACACATCATTAATAAGTGTGCCTCTGCATCTTCACCAGGTGTTAAACCGACTCATTAACATCTGGAGGATGAATGAGTTTCTATTCTTCTCTCATTTGTTAGATCATGATACTGCAACACATAAATGATCCACGGCAGACGTTTACTTCTTGGTAACATCCGCTCCTCTTTCTCCACCAGCGACGTTTTATAACTGCTTCTTGTTCGTCTTTTTTCTACATTTCCCATCAACACGGTTCTATGATGCACCATCCATCCACGGGCCGTGTGCTGACTAGCTTTTTTGTTTGTTTGTTTGTTTTTTTGTTTATTGTTTATTGATCAGCATTCAAAACATTTTCAATTGAACCACAAAAAATAAAAAATGAGATAAAGCTAATGAAAAGTACTGGCATGAAGCTCATGCTTGTTATTCCAACCCATTTTACACAAACATCTCCAGCAAGCAACTCAGGTACATTACAGTAAAAAGCAAAACAAACTTTCATCTGAGAGAAGAATAACATAAAGTTCCATAATATTAATCCAAACAAACAACCAAATGTTTCAGTTTGGAGGGAAGACAGGTTACAGATGTATATGAATGGTTGTACTATAAATTCTACAATATGTTTAGCTAAGACCACGTCAGTATCAAAACAATCGGTGGATGTTTTATTCTTAAGAGTTAAGTATTTCCCTATAGCTTCCTTTATCTCTACTGAGACTTATTTTTAACTCTCCATGTTTCTTGTGTGTTAAAAACAGCATAGTAATAAAAAGACTTTAAAAGAATGTATTATAAAAAATAAAAATATTGTGCTTAATTAAATTATAGAAATAGCAAATTAATTTAATATCTTTGTACATGTTGGTTATAATTTAGCAAAAGAAATTCCTGAGCCAGAATTTTCTGGTGTCCGTTATAAGCTCCTGTCTAACCCTAAAGTGCATCTGAATGAAGAGAAACATTTAAACAAAGTGCAGAGAAGAAGGAAAAACAGGAATGCAGCAGTGGTCGTACGGTGGAGAGAATCTGGGTTCTTTGCTGGAAAATGGAAACATCCAGAAGCATTAACTGGTGATCAACAAGTCATTTAGAACCCTGGATATATCAAATGGAGCCTATAAGGATCTGCACAATGACTCGCTATTTGAAGTCAGGTGTGTTGGAGCAGGGACATTTGGAAAACCTGCAGGATTGCAGCTCTCGAGGGCCGACGTTGGCCACCTCTGATCTAAACTGTTTATTTAAATAAAAACCTTATTCAGTTCTATGAAGGTGATATTTAGATATGAATTTTATACAAGTTACTAATCATAATGATTTTATACATACTCCACTATAAAATATAAGCTTTCCACAATAATCACTATTTAAATACACATCTTCCAAGTTATTCATTAAAAATACACAACTATGAACAGGAGCTTTGGATTGTCAGCACATCACGATCTCTCTCACCAGAAGGATCCGAACCTTCCTACGGCTGCCACTTGAGACGCACCGTACAACACAGTTCCACAGTTCGATACCCTCTCATCCAATGCTCCATTTTCTTCTATAAAGCCAGTAGGTGATATAAGCTTTCCTCTTCTTTGGTCTTGTAAACACCACCTGTGAATGAAGCTGTCAGTGATATCCATGTGCCTAACACCCTTCTGAGAAAGACACCACATTTGTGACACCTTGACAGAAGCTCTGGCCTCTTCACACTTGTTTGTAAAACGAGCTGAGTTGACATGTGCAAGCTGGTACAGCCAAGAGCTGCATAACACACCCAGACACACACCCATCACACTTTATGTCAGGGGCTTTTTTCTCTCTCTCTCTGTGTGTGTATATATTTTAAGTGTGTACTTCTGAAAGAAATGACACAGTCACCCCCCTCCTCTACCATCCTGGACTCGGCTTCATTACACAGCTCATCAGCACAATGTCTCTCCTGGGTTTTGTAAGTATCTTCAACATAATTCCAAACTCGCTTAGTCCACTTGGCAGTGATTAGCATGTATTTGTAGCAGTCTGTATTTATGCCAGCACAAACTGTCTTACACAGCACAGTTGGAGGATGTCCTCCATTTCACCTACTCGTCTACAGAGGGACCGAAAACTGCTGCTAACTAAGATGTTCTTATTGAACTGAAATGTTTCTACGTGCCTTCATTGTGTCATGTACATGGAAAGTTACACTTTGGTTATTTGTGACCTTTAAATCTCTGCATTTTTTTTTTTTTTTTTATTGCACGGTCATTATAAGAATCACTATTATTTAAACTAATGGTTGAGACAACAGTTAATTGTATTGTATTGTATTGCGGAATGGTCTAAATTGAAACAGTAATGGGACAACAAACCCTTAGTGTTGGCATTGCCTGTCAAAATGAAGTGATAGAGATGACTTAGGCAGGTCTATGTCCACTAATTCACTAAGTCACTGAAAATTCAGCTCTACAGAACAATAGATCCAGTAATTAAAGGGTTAATACTCTGCAATTGATCCAATATTTCTAAGACCTGTTGCATCACTTTATAGCGGTGGTTCCCAAACTTTTCTGCAGGGTCCCTTTTTCCTTGCCAACAATAATGTAAACCCCCTCCCCCCACAACCACATGCACCCGATCCTTACAAAGAAATGTACAAAGAAGTAGTCTTTAGTTTACTGGCTGCTACTTGTGAACTATAGTTGAAACCATGTCACTATATCTAGCGTGACACATTTTAAATCAGGAAACTACTTCAGGTGAGTTGAGCTTTCGAAGAGACGGATGCAGCTTTAGTTAAACAACTCAGCTAGATATGACAGCTGAGTAGTTTTTTTTCTAAAGTCATCAACAGGCTTTTTTTTGTGTTCGGGATGAGACGTCCCCATGTGGCTTCATACTGTCAGATGCTAATATTTTTAAAAATACAGTGGAGCCAAAAAGTATTTAGTCAGCCACCAATTGTGCAAGTTCTCCCACTTAAAAAGATTAGAGAGATTTGTAATTTTCATCATAGGTATACTTCAACTAGGAGAGACAAAATGAGAAAAAAAATCCAGAAAATCCCACTGTCTGATTTTTATAGAATTAATTGGTAAATTCCTTGGTAAAATAAGTATCTGGTCTTCTACAAACAAGCATGATTTCTGGCTCTCACAGACCTGTAACTTTATCTTTAAGAAGCTCCTCTGTCCTCCACTTGTTACCTGTATTAATGGTACCTGTTTGAATTCGTTATCAGTATAAAAGACAACCTCAAACAGTCAGACTCCAAAGTCCACTATGGCCAAGACCAAAAAGCTGTCAAAGGACACCAGAAAGTGGAAGACTGAATCTGCAGTAGGTAAGCAGCTTGGTGTGAAGAAATCAACTGTGGGAGCAATTATTAAAAATTGGAAGACATACAAGACCACTGATAATCTCCCTCGATCTGGGGCTCCATGGGGTTGAAATGATCACGAGAACGGTGAGCAAAAATCCCAGAACCACACGGGGGGGACTTAGTGATTGACCTGCAGAGAGCTGGGACCAAAGTAACAAAGGCTACCGTCAGTAACACACTACTCCGCCAGGGACTCAAATTTTGCAGTGTCAGACATGTCCCCATGCTTAAGCCAGTACATGTCCAGGCCCGTCTGAAGTTTGCTAGAGAACATCTGGATGATCCAGAAGAGGATTGGGAGAACATCATATGGTCAGATGAAACCAAAACAGAACTTTTCTGTAAAACTCAACCTGTCGTGTTTGGAGGAGAAAGAATGCTGAGTTGCATCCAAAGAATTCCAAACCTACTGTGAAGCACGCGGGTGGAAACATCATGTCTTAGGGCTGTTTTTCTGCAAAGGGACCAGGACGACTGGTCCGTGTAAAGGAAAGAATGTCTTGCCTATTTCAGGCATATCGCAGCATGATGTTGTTATCAAGGGAAATATGTCCTCTACTTTTTGTGCAATGTAAAGAGAATATTATGACTTTATTAGATCAAAATTACCTTTGAAAATATCCTTCTTAAGAAAAATTAAAGCCCGGGAGAAGAGAAAAAAATGACATTTTTGGTCCATTAGTACTACAGATGTAGGTATAGTTAGATTAGAGCTTGCTGAACAGCTTTCAGCTCTTTGACTATTTCTGTTAGTCATCTAAGACCAGAATAGGTAAAATGGGCATTCTGTTTACATTAACATGTGCAAAGGGGCCACACACTGATCTACAATTCAGAAAGAGGCTTACCTAACAGAAAATGGTTCCCTGCAGCTTCCCTTCAAACAAACCATTTCCCTTTAAAAAAGATAAAAGAGGGAGAGGAAACAGAGTGGAGCAGCCCATGGCATCTTGTGCAAGTACTTGATCTGTATGAAAACCAAACACTACTGTCCGCCCACCCCCTGACAGCCAAGATGCTGCCGCTGCTGTCTCATGGTATTAGTGCTGCTTGGCTGCTCTGTAAAAAGAGATTCCTTAAAATTCAAAAGATGGCTGTAGGCTTCCTCAGCTTCTAGTTGAGCCACTGCTCAATAAAGCAGCCAAAAAACGTGCCCTCGCTGAGAAGAAGAAACTGTTCATTTCACCCTGGCCTCTCTATGGCACAGCAGGAAATGGGCTTTAAAAGCCAGACAAATACAGTGTGACTCTACAGCAGCCTCTCTGTACCAGAACATCAACTCAGCGCGGAACAGGGATGCGACATGGTGGAGTACACCTCATTTTACATTAAATATACAGCAGTAGTAAAAAACAAACCAAGTGAAGATGTGGATGGACTGTAGTCCATACCCGTAAACTTAAATTTTAACATCTGGTTCATTATTTGATCAACAAAATGCAGGAAAGGACGTCTCAAACTGTTGAGTGATTAAAATCGAGTAAGAATAAAGAAACTTTTGCTTTGCTACAGGATTTGTTCCAAAAGGCAGATGATGTTGATAAAAAGGCTAATAAAACAACTTAGCTTTTCAGATCCGGCATTGCACCCACTCATACAGATAAATATGACCAAAGCTTTATTATCTAAATAAATCATCTGTACATCAGAAGTTCAGCAGGGATGAGAGAGGATAAAGACGCATTTGCGAGAACACTGAACTGAACTCAAAGCTGTTAAAGAAATGCTTTGCTGGCTTCTCAAGTGCCAGGAGAAGCAGCATTTCCGCTGTGGTTGAAGGCTTTTTGGAGGATGTTTGAGCCTACAGGCAAACAAGAAGCCTCATTTTCCTCAGAGCTGTGTTCACTAAACGGGAAACGGTGTCAGAATAAAAAGCGCTCCGTATTAGAGATGGACCCATCAAAAACCTCCAATGACATGAAAATGTCCACTTAGTCAGTCGAGAGTGCTAAAAATGAGATGATGAGCTGAAGCTGTTTGAGATGAGCAGAGATCACTGGGAGAACGCCAACATAAAACCCACAGGTCACATTTATCGAGAGAAGTGTGTAGAAACGGCTACAACGCTGGACATGAAGGTTAACCTGAGATCATCATATCAAGCCTGCAGTTACACAGAAACAGGGAACAGTACACTGGTTTGTCAAAGCACTGACCCTGTTAGTATTTTAAAGCCTCATCAGATTTTTCATTAGATCAATTACAGGCAAACACACACTAAAAGTCACCTTTTTAGTGCATAAAACACAAGATTTTCAAATGTAAAAGCATTAGGAAATAAACCGAACAGGACAAACTTTAGGTGGAAAAATTTGTTCAAAACCTTATAAATAAATTAGGGTTGTGAATTTGTTATGTGATTAATCAGAGGATCAGTGGGGATACATTACGATTAATCCCATTACAAAATATAAACACCTAGCATGTTAGGCATTAAGCCTGAAATCGTAGCCTCAAAAATGTGTGCTTGGCGTTGAGATGGTCTTCAAGCTAGACGTGCGTTGAAAACTCCTTTCAACAAATTGCAGCATTTTTATTCTTTGTCATTTTAAATTTCAAACTTCCCATCTAAAGACCAAGAGGTTTTAGATTCTTCCATCTCGGTCACAATCAGACACGTCACAGACGCAACAGCTTCTGCTTCTGGTTTTCTTGGCGTGTGGCCATTCCAAGTGTTTTCTTGGTATGATTATTGTCAAAGAAATAATCATGATTTTATGATTATTATTATGTGTTAATTAATTTTACAAAACTAGAAATGTGTAAAATTACAATAATACTCCTTATAGGTCTATAAGTTTTATTTATTTGTAAGTTTTTACGTGAACAAAATAATATAGAAACAAAGAAACCAAAAGGTTTGATTCCAACTACATCCCCTCTGCCCTGTAAACAGTAAATAAAAACTCCATATCAACTCTAGATTTCTCTCAGAGGAAACAGCTGAAGGCCTCAGGGCCTGTCTCTGGACTCGGGAGGATTCTTTCTGTAAACTGCTTATAAAACCTGAGTAGAGAATTAAAAAGCACAGAAAAAAACTACTGGAACAGCGGAAATAAATAAACAGGATATCTGGACTTAAATGCTGTTTCTTCTACAGCCACTGCACTGATATTTAAAAGGTATCAAACTGACTTTTGAAGAGCGAAACTCTGAATGTGTCTCGTGCTGTAAATCCATTACAAAACTGCAACTGACACAACAACATCTCATTTCAAAGTTACTGACATAACCTGGCTTGTTAGGCCATGAAAAAGCAGACATGTTGTTAGTTAACGTCATTTAACTCAGTTACTAAAGATTTACCTTGAAATAAAATGCTGGTGTTATCCTGCAGGGGGTGAAACATAATGGATGGATTTCCTTCTTTTACAACAACTTTTTAAGTCCTCAACAATGACACCTTTGTCTTCTTTCATTTTTTTATCACTGAAATCAGACATAGATAATTAACTGTTTGTGTGGAGGGAATCATTCGTCCTCTGCTGCACTTTCCTTCTCTAACCTTCTACAACTCGCAGGGAACAGGCAGCAACACCGACGTCGTTAACTGTCTCTTTCCATTAACATGTTCATTTTGACAGCCCTTAAAAAACAAAGAAACAAAAGCCCCGTCTCTAACCCTACACACAGCATCTGGTCCACCTGGGTCCACCTGGGTCCACCTGGACTCCAGCAGTCTGACTACCACTTAATGATGACGTCCTTCCTGTTTGAATTCTTGCTTGTGTTGGTCTTACTCTCAGATGTAAGCTGCTTTGGAGAAAAGCGTCTGCTAAATGACTGTAGAATAGACTAGACTAGACTAGAATAGAATAAAAGAAGAATGGTGAAGTCAGGAGAAAGTGAAAATAAACAACTGATGAGATAAGATAGGGGAGGGAAGACAAACAACTTGTTATTCTGAGTTAAAGAAGTTTATGATGTGAAAAGATTTAAGGCTAAAATTGAATTCTCTGGACTGGAGAGATGGTCAACGCAGGTCTATCTATCATCTGAGGAAACCTAAATGCTTTTTACCTTAAAAACTCTGTTATGTAATCCTGTAATGCTAACTAGTAGTTTCCATCCAGAAAAGAGCAGTTCACTGAGAAAACACACAGCAAAACTGATGGAACAGTAGCAATACCAGCTAACTACTCTGGTATATGTTTAGAGCCTGTGTTAAAAGCTCCTTTTATACACAGACATTTACTGTGTTCTGCCATCAAATTCAAAATGAGTTCATATTTTCCATGAAATTATAAAACGTCTCAAACACCTGATGTGTTGTTTATGTTCTTCTGGGAATGAAACATGAGCTTCTGAGATTTTCTTATTATTGCATTCTGTTCTTATTAAGGCTTTCAAAAATAACACATTAACTAATTCATGTAATTAATTGCGTAAAGTTTTTCTACATTTAACTCGTGTGCAGCATCCGTCATTAACGATGGCGAGACACCGAGGTGTGAAAAAGGTGAGTGACTGGCTCTATGCATGGATTTGAGGGCGTCACACCGGTGGGAGATGAGGATGCTTTAACACACACTTTACTGATGACAGGGTTCAACACCCGCACTGTTCCTGCATTTTTTAAAAACGTCACGTAGTTTGCACAAACGTCACTGCTCTGGTCGTCTGCACAGCATGGCAGCTTCCTCACCCCCTCCCTCTCCTGTTGTGAATCAGTCGGTGATCAGCTGATCAGCTTTTCTGTCGCACCGTCTCGCTTGTTGCGTTTATCGTTCAGCTGAGAAGGAGGAAACTAGCGGTTCATGGTTCACACTGGCACATATTTACCAAAAAGTGTTTTCCCTGGATGCGCTAGCAAAAGTAAGCTACATTAATCAGTCTCATGTCGATCAGATTGATGTCACTGCCATGGAAACAAAGAGATGTCTTCTCTAAATCACTGGTGCTGTGCAGAAGAGTCTAATCTGAATCTAAAATAACTTAATCTTAATTTTATAGCTCTTAGCCAAACACCTAACAAATCCTCCACATGCAGAAATAAATCCGTTCACTTCTCTTTCCCACACTTTGCCTCTGTATTTGATTTCTTTGCTATTTATATATAAGTAATTACAGGTCAAACATACCAACAGCCTAATGGGAAGCATGAATACCGAGTGCAGATCAGTGTGCAACTTTGTGAGGATGCATTTAAAAACTATCTCCTGAATCTTGAGCTGAAAGCAATTTACTCAGGCGGAAAGACACATAAACACAATCAGCATGTATAAATAAACATACAACTGACCTACAGGGATCCTTACGAATGTACAACACACATTTTAAAGCTGTAACTCTGGTTGGAAGCATGGAGCATGAGCTTGGCATGCCAGAAGATTCCAGCTGAGGTTTTATTCTTGCTGAGGCCAACTACTGATCTGACCAACAATAAGCTAATGGTGGGAAATGTGAATGCAATTTGGCAAACATACGGTGGCCCAGAAGTGTCACAGCAACACAAAACAAGTACACAACTACCCACAGCACTTCACAGTTAACCACAACACAACGGCAGATTTATGCCATATGCAACAAGTCTCTCTTAACACACGCTGTCCAACCAGTCGCACAACACACGCTGTCCAACCAGTCACACAACACACACTACCCAACCAGTCACTCAGCACATGCTGTCCAACCACTCACAAATTATGCAGGCACAATTATATTGAGACATACTTCTCTTCATACTTGGGCCAAACTTGACAACAGATGTCAAGTACTCCATAGGGGAAACGTGGAAAACCTGCAGGACGGCAGCCCTAAAGGACCAACACTGGACATTCCTGATGTAAAGAATCGCTCCTTTCACAATTTTGAGTTTATGCTCAGTTCTTGCTGGATTTAAATGTTATTATTAAGGCTATTTTGTATCAAGCTGGACGAGGCAACACAGGACAGAAGACTTTAAATCTTATTGTATTACAATTAAACCTCCAGCTGCTTCTTTATCTCGCTGCCTTTAATGACACTTCTTCCTACAGGGTTTGCTTGCCAACATAGTGTTGTCATTTCTTTTATTACAGGGTTTGTCCCAAGGTTGCCATGGTAACGGCAGCTCCAGCTTGACCCACAGAAGTAGTTGTGGTGGGAGAAGGTTAATGAACTGCTTTCCACTTATTTATGTTTTACAGTTACTTTACTGAGATTTAAAGCCAATCAGATTTAAAACGAACCTGTCCCAAGCTGTGTTCCTAATAATAAAGGAAAGGATTAAAAAAAAATCTCAGCCAGGGAATAAAGAGCTCAGAGCTGAGACTGCCACAACAGTTCCAGCTAATGATGCCATTAGTGCTACAGAGCAGCACAATCAATCAGAGAAGTGATTAGCATGGGCATGTAGAGAGAGACGGACCATTAGTCAGATGTGCTGTGTATAACCTTCAGGACTTTGCGTCCTAAGAAGCGCTACATCACGGTGTTAGTGCAAAAAAATATACAAACGGTCATTATAATGATGTGTGAAATAGCGTCATTATGTGCTGATGAAAGTCTTCAATAAATAAAACATTCACAAGTAGTCAAAAACAGTTCTGTAAAGATTCTGTAAAGTCGTATCACTTGAGTAGGAGAGGCAATGTTAGTTTTCCCCTCTGCAACACGTGGCAGACTGATTATGTACTCCTGAGCAGACACGTGTGAATGCTTTCTGGCGAATCATAAAAGAAAATGAAAACTAGTTCAGAGGTACAGTCAGAGGATTTGATGGTGAAACACTGTGAGCTAAATCTGAGGCAGGCCAGACGAGGGTGCTGAGGTGAAACAAGAGAGAAAACGCACACCAGTTACAAGGCTGCTTTTTAAATGTAACCATGGCAATCCATCTGCAATCATTACCATTTTTTGTTTCCAGTTAATTATGTGGGTTTCAGGTTTCCAACAGTGAAATGTAGCCTCTATGAGCAAAACATTATTTGGATTAAAAGGCCCCAAATGGGAAAGTTTAAGGCAGATGTGGAAGTAGTGTGAATAAAATCTGAGTGTGTATGTCAGTGAAGAGAATCAATAAATTTTAATCAAATGGGAAATTAAATTTATGAAATGTTACTGGGTCATAAAATATTGCTTCACTGATTACTTTATAAAAAGTACAATTTAAATGATGCAGGACCAACGGGACATATTAAAATTGTATTATAATTTAGCCAAATGTTGAGTTCAAGGCCTTTGTCATCTGTTCAAAATCTTCTATAAGAAGAAAGTGGGCAGAGGGTTATAATTCTGGGGTACGACTGTGTCTTTTTCTTTATACAGATGATGTGTTCCTATTCCCCTCACACTGCAAACCTCTTTGTGTACCAATGAGGTTTGCAGCTGAGTTTAAAGAAACTCGAATGAAGCTTGTGTGTGTAGCCAAAGTCCTTCGTAGGGAAAAGAGTGGATTGTTTTCTCCAGGACAGGCAGACTGGACCAGCATCTGCAGTGAAGTGGATTCTGTTTCAGTCTACCATGTTGAACATCCAGCAGATTTACCAATCGGTCTATTTGTCACTGGTCAACTGAGATCATAAATACAAGTAGCAAAAAATGAGAATCTTACAAAGGGTGGGGAATGGTGAGGAACTCAGTCATCGGTATGAGGCTGCCACTGGAGTTGCAGCTCTTTTACATAGAAATTAATCATATGAGGTGGTTTTGGCATCTGGTGAGAATGCCTTGTATACATCTGGGATTGTTTAAGAAATTTCCCACTGGGAGGGGCTTTAGTACAGATGCAAGACCCATTTGAGAGATCACTACTCTTAGTTGGCGTGGGAACACCTCAGAGTCCCTCCAAAAGAGCTAGAAGAGAAAGCTCAGGATTCTATTCTATTCTACAGTCATTTAGCAGACGCTTTTATCCAAAGCGACTTACATTTGAGAGGAAGAACAACACA
>JBAGKM010000008.1:2045287-2057537 GCA_037177155.1 Melanotaenia catherinae
TTTGTGCCTGTTGGAGAAAAAAGTATACTCCCTTGTTGTGGGATTATGTAGCTGCCAAACATCCAAGAAGTTAAAGTCAGAGAGTAGATGCTTTAAAGCTTTAGGTGATTGTGGATTAGAATTAGCGTTACTTGATTTATCACACTTTTGATCCAGTGTGGCATTCATGTCAGATTCAATTACTAGTTCAAACTCAGATAGTCCATCCAATATGTTATACAAATGAGTAAAAAAGTCCTTTTCAAAAGTGTTTGGTGCATATATATATATATGAATGCCACTTTCCTTTCATTATATATTCACTTTATAGATGCAATTCTACCCTCATCATCACCTCTCCCATCAATAACATTTATTTGTATTGATTTCTCTATCAATTATTATTACCCCTTTTGTTTTATTTAAGGCAGAAGCAGAAGGGCACACTTTTTATAAGTCATTTTCCAATCTACTAACATCCTCTCTGCCACAAATGTGTCCCTTGAAACATGGTTAAATCAATTTTGTTTCTTGCCAATAAATCTAAGCAGGCTGCTCTTTAGTTAGGACAGTTAATGCCATTCAAATTGCAACAAAATATCTTCAGACTAGCCATAAATGATTTCTTCCATAATATTTCCAGAACGAAGACAACAAAGTGAAGATACAGAAATTAACACCACCCCCACCCCCAGACCACTAACAAATAGGACAAAAAGGTCAAAAACAAAATTATAATAAGAAAAACAAAGTCCTTTTATACTGACTTCTCTTACTCTTCTCCATCTATGTGGATCTGTAGCAAACGTTACCTAAACGAAAAGCAGTACATGTCCATGCCGCTTCTTTAAGTGTCTCCCCCGAATTCCAATAGAATCTCCTTTATTATTCATATTACAAAGATATAATTTTTTTTAATCCGTAGGAGAGGTTGCTGTATTTAGAGGTTTCATCTGTTGTGCGAAATAATCCATGGCCTCAGATGCTCTGGTAAAGGAGTGTGTTTTCCCTCTGAAGGTTACCAGCAGCTTAGTGGGGTAAGCGATGCCATTTCTCTGGTTGGCGCCCGGACGTCATTGAACTATGTCTGTTGCTTGCGCTGTTCTATGGTCATGTCAGTGTAGATATGAATTCTTTGACCCTTGATAGTTTAGTTTTCCACGCATCGCTACAACGCTACCCGTCTCACTTCAAAGCTATGAAGCCGGACGATCATGCAGTGACTCCCATTTTGTGCAGCTTGTCCAGTTCGGTGTGCTTTTGCTCACCAGAGGTTGCGGTCCCAGTATTTCTTTACCGAATAGATCATGCAAAAGTCTATTAACAAAAGCAGTTGTTTTGCCTGCCTCTATTCCTTCTTGCAGAGATTAAATTTCCTGCTGTGTTTCTCAAGTGCTTGAGTTTTTTTTTTGTTTTTTTTCTTTGGTTTTATTCTTCATTTTCAGACATCAGGGTTTTCCATTTCGTTTCCATTGTTTGCAAACGTTCTTTCATTATATCGGCTGTATTTTCTAAGTCCTCCACTTTGGATTTGTATGTCTTCATTTTGAAATCCAATTTACTCAACTCTTCCAGAATTGGCTTCAGCTTGGTTTCAAATGCAGTTAAGATTTCCTCTCACAGGATATCTCTAATAATTTTCCCAAGAGTTTCTGGTTCCATTATTCCACCACGCTGTTTTAACTACATACGTTCAAACAGATTTACAGCCAATAATGTTATTAAAGGGATATAAATGCAATCTGTAAGATTAATTATTAGAAGAAGCGGCATTTCTTAGCGTCCTCACCGCATGCTACCCGAAGTGCTTCCCCAATCCCAATATATCTTAATGAAGGCTCTGAGTGTCCTGTTGATGTTGTATTGCTCCAGCCATTCCAGTATCCATGTGTGTGTCTCCATTTCATTTATTAAGATCCCCATTGGAAATATTTACTAGCTACTTCAAACAGATTCGGCTTTGGACCATCTTTTATTAACTGGATTAAAATCTTATATAGTTCTCCTAATGCAAGCGTCAGAACAAATGATCAAACTTTTCCAAGTTTTAATTTACAAAGGGGCACCAGACAAGGTTGTCCACTATCCCCCTCACTTTTTGCTATATTTATTTAAGCACAAGCCGCTGCAATTAGACAAAATCAAGCTATTAAAGGCATTCAGTCCAAAAATATATTTCATAAAATAAGTCTTTATGCTGATGACGTTTTATTATTCCTCCAGAACACTCAAACCTCTCTATCTGAAACAATCTCACTAATTAATAAATTCTCATCACTCTCTAACTACTCCGTTAACTGGTCTAAGAGCACAGTACTACCCATCAACTGTAGCTTTCAGAATCTACCCAACATCACCTTACAATCAGGTAACATTAGATACCTGGGAGTAAATATTCCCCCCAGGCTCTCAAAACTAACAAAACTTAATCACACTCACCCTCTTAAGACTATAGAAGATGATCTTGCACGCTAGAAATTTCTATCCATTTTACTCATGGGGAGAGTTGCCACTATAAAAGTGATGGTTCTACCCAAGATCAACTATTTGTTTTCTATGATTCCTATGAAACCCTCTCCCCCTGGTTTAAATCACTAGAATCACACATCTCCCAATTTCTCTGAAATCTACTCATAACATCAATCAGTTTACTCACTCTCCCTGGACCCTGCTGATTAGTCACATCACTTAGTGGGAAGGGGTGCTGACTGGGACGGGGAGCTGCCTCCCTCTGGCTCGGGAGACCCTGCCTGGGCCTCGGGGGGGCTTGGTCACCCTGGGCATGCCATTGGGGTCGGGCTGATCCAATACCGGGAGGTACTCTTGGGATTACAATGTGTGCGTAGGGACGAAGGGAGGGTAGGGGGAAGGGGGGCGACAGGGGTTCTGGTGGGCAGTGGGGGGGATTAGGGCTCATGGGGGTGGAGTCTGCTCTCCTTCTCGCTCTCTCCCCTCCCGCCAGGTGGGTGGGTGTCTGGGGTACTGGTACGTTGCCCTTCTGCCCTCGGGTGGTCTTGGGGAGGCAGGGGCGCCTACAGCAGCCAGCTGAAGAGTTGGCTGCCTGGGAGAGAGATCTTTTTATTTACACGTTAGACACTACCACATTTACCGGTATTGCACTACACACATAGCACACACACTCACACACACTGAGGGAGCCCTGAGGGGGTCCTGCTGCCTGGTTGCGGACATGTTCTTGTCCCTGGGGTGCTCTAGCTTTGGTATGGCCAGCAGGCGGTTTTGCCTGGGGCGGTTGGGCCCTGTTGGGTTCCTGGGCGGCACTCTGCTGGGGGGAATGGGTGGCCCTTGGGCCTGTGGGGTGCCTGCACTCCATGTTGCGTGTGCCGCAGTGCCCGGCGCCCGCTGGCCTGCTCACCATCGCCCTGTGCTGCCCGGTGCCCCTGCCCCGTCGCGCCGGGGCACTCTGGTCTGGGGGCCCCTCTGCTCTGGTCTGAGTGGGCCACTGCTCTGTCTCCTTTGGCTGTCCCGGGCTTGGTGCTCTGTGGATCTGCTGGGCCTTTGGGGACTCGGGCTCCCCCCGTGCACCGCTGATGCTTGTGTGCGGTGTGATCACGGCCCCCTTGCAAGCACACCTTTCTTCCTTGTTGCATGGGCTCTCAGAAACATGCTTGTCTTTCCATCTGCATCTGACTAGATGTTGCTGAAGTTTGTGTGTTGGTAAATTTCTCTGCAGGTACGTTTGATGACTACTATACTTTTTCATATCATCATTATTCTTTTTTTCTTTATGTGTCATGTAGTACTGTGGTAGTTTATATTGTTTTTTTGTGGTGTGTTTTAGGCAGCCTAGACTGTTATTTCCATGTTTTAATCCTGTCCTTTTCTCCCTATTTTTCCTCTTCCTCTATCTCCCTATAAGATTACAATAAAAATAATAAAAATATCAAGGGCAACCATGTATATAACATGTCTCCCTTGGTAGAGCTAATCTGTCAAGCAAAATATGGCACACAGACCACGTATGTTAGGATGCTGGACAGGACAGGGTTAAAAAAACAAACAAAAAAAGATCCCCATTAGCTACTGGAACATCAGTAACTATTCTTCCTCGCATCATAATTTCATTCTTCAATGTATCACTTTTGTAATATCTGATTGACAATAAAATAAAATAAAAGCAGTACTTTTCAAGGTTTAGGCGTGGATGAGGACCTAATGCAGGCTGACGAAGAGGCAGGAGACAGACGAAATGCAGGAACAAGGTTTTAATGGAGGTGAAAACAGTATATGTTACATGACTTTACATGAAATAAAGAATACAAAACCTAAATCAGAACCCAGATCATCACAGTACTAGTCAAAAATATGGGAAAGTGTGTCCAAACAACTGACTTGGAGTGTAGGTATATAGATATAAACATGTACATATACGTATCTAGGCATGGATAAACATTAAATTACACATAAACACACTGTGTAGACAATGTTTTGTCAATAATTGCTCATAAAGGTGGGCATTTATGAGTCTATAAAATAAATGACACAGTCTTTCTGCTGTGTATGAAATGTTGAGAGCATGTGGTTAAAAATAGGCTGACAGGTTGAGTCACAGCATGTTTATAACAAACCAAGGAGCCACTGGGCTTTTCTTCCTGTTGCTTTCTCTGTGTACTTTAACCATCGTGACATTTATTCTACATGGAAAACACAAAGGAAACAATACCCCCGCTGCCCTCACTCAGCACCAACACCACCTCTAGGTCACATTTCTGTCCTTAGTCAAGAATCAAATGTCAGTCTGTCTTTGCCGCTGTCAGGCCTTCATTACTATGATTGGTGTCCCATTGTGACATTGATGCTACAAACTGGATTCCTCTCTTCTCTGATGTTCCATTTGGGTTATTCTTCCTTTATCTGGTAAAATCAAAACAACAGTCCCTTCCTGTCATCTCTAATGTAGACACTTACATATGCTCATATACGTGAGCATCATATACATCAAACTAATATATAAAACGTGGTATTTAATCAAAAGATAAGCTAAATCTATACTGTCCAATTCTAATCTTGAAACTATAATTCATGCTTTTGTTACATTTTGTTTGAATTATTGTAGCTCACTTTTGGCCAGAATTAGCCAGGCCTGATTAGCAAGACTTTAAATGGCTCAAAATGCAGCAGCCCAGTTTTAACAGGTACAAAGAGGCGAGGGCACATCACTCCAGTGTGAGTCTCGCTTCACTGGTATCGTCTCCAATTGCAAATCAATTTTAAAATTATTTTGTTTTTAAATCTTTTAATGCCCGCACTCCTCCTTATTTGTCTGACCTAATACAGCTTATATCTCTTCCCGCCCCCTCAGGTCAGCTGATCAGACGTTTTTAGTGGTTCTAAGGCAACAAAGGAAACTAAGAGGTGATGGTGCTTTTTTCTGGTCTGGGTCCGAAGCTGTGGAATGAACCTCCTCAGCACATCAGGCAGGTTCCTTCAGTCACAGTTTTTAAATCTTGCTTAAAGACAGACTTTTATTCCCTGGCCTTCAACCCAGAGTAAGGTTATGCCAGTGACCATTTTATCTGCTTTTAGTTGCTTTTATTTGGTTATATATGTTTTTAAAGTTGTGCTTCAGAGCAGCACTTTGGGCAGCCATGTTGCTTTTTTGAAAGTGCTCCATAAATAAAGATGTCATGGTAAAAGATTGCTAGGCTGAGTCAGACCTTGTACACTGGTCTGCCTCCTTATAGTTTGTCTAGTTAAATATGTAATCAAAAATGCTCAAAGAGAATTGTTTGTTTGGTCTTTGAGTAAACTGTCAGATTTAAGTAAACTTTGAAGCTGATTAAAGATTGTTTAATTATTCATCATCTTTAATCAAAAGATTATCATCGCAGAAATATCAACACAAGTTAATGCCAACAACAAGCCCCCTCTTCTTCTTTTGATTTTCATTTAGGTCACAGGTATACAGACACTGTATACAGCCAGCGGTGCTGGACCAGAGCCAGGAAGATAGTGAAGGACCTCAGCCATCCCAACAATGGACTCTTCTCTCTGTTGCGGTCAGGGAAACGTTTCCGTTCCTTGAAAGTAAGCACTGAGCGAATGAGGAGGAGCTTCTTCCCGCAGGCCGTTCGGGCCCTGAACCAGAACGCCAGTACCTGGACACTGTAGACTCTATTCACACAACATCTACCTCGGCTGACTGTGCACACGACACGTTGGTCACTTGTCACTTTCCCTCTGCACACAGACACTTTCGGACTCTCAAGCCTTGCACATTTATACTTTATATTTGACATGTTTTACATTCTCTAGGTTGCAGATATGTTTATATATGGTTTACATTTTATAGATTTTTATTTTATTTTATTTATTAATTTTTTTGGAATCCTATATTTTTTTGCTATATGCATTTTATTTTATTTTACTATTTCTACCCCCCGGTATTTGAACCATTTTACAAAACTACTGGGTAGGTGTTGTTACTACAGACACAAAGTCATGCCTTTTACACCCATTCAATAAAAAGAAAACAATAAATTAATATACTAAATCTAACAATCTACCTTTCAATGTTCAAATTAAGTTATTCACATGTCTTTAGTTTGAGAATTTAAATTGTTACTTGAATTTTATATGAAAGTGAAGCCACACTTTAGAGGGTCTAGGTTTTATTTACACATTGAAAGGGACAATTATAGACATTTAAATAGAATATAATATACTTGAGTAGACTGGACATCTGAACAAGCTGAAGTTTATAATGCAAAATATTTTATTCAGGGACTGAAAAGAAAACAAGGCTTTTTTTCTTGTTTTTTTGGCTAAACTAAATTAACAATAATTTCTTCCACCAGGGGTAAGCCCCAATGTACAGGCACCAAGTCGGGAGGCAATGAGTATGCCCACACCTGCTCTGTGCCTCTCACTGGGAGCATCTCCAGAATGGATGTGGGTCCAGCTCTTCTCAAGGACAGTGGTTCCAGACCCAAAGCCATACAAGGTGAGTCTTGTTGAAACTGCTCCACCTCACACACCAGCTCAGGCTCCTTCCCTGCCAGACTAAATGTTAAAATGTTTCATGGAAAATATTTGATCTTTTTCAGACTGTTTTTATTAGCTGTCAGTAGCTAACTCAGCCAAGTTTCCTCACCTTAGCTGCATTCTGTATGATGTGGTGATGGTGGTTTTGTGCAGTCCTGTAAGACAGCGTAGTACTGTTTATGTGAGATATAATAATCTGTGTTTACTGTTTATTTTTCCAAAGTGAATAGTCTATAATTAGGTGATTAAATGTAGTAAATGTAGGCACATAAACTAGTTTTACACTGTATTATTTAGTTTACGCAGGTTTGGAAATGTATGTTTTTGTTTCTTTATTAAGCTCTGTAGTCACTTACCAACCTTATTTGTGTTTACTGTTTTAGAGAGAAATGTTGGATGTACCTGGTCACTTTATTTTTTAAGAATCGACATTCAAGTCAAGATAATGTTAATCACTACTTTCATGTTTGTGCAATGTAGTATGTTTATTTGTGCATTTGTAAATAATCCTAAATATATATGACTACATTCTCGCCAGAGCTGCTGCAGATGAAGCATCACATCTGGGTGTGTTTAATATATTTTTGCTCCAGTTAAGTATTTATTGCAGGTCACCAAACGTCAATAAAGATTTAGCAGCAAATAATTTAAAAAGACATTCAGAACTCATTGGCCTGTGTGTGCCCCGAACTTTAATTATTCCTGGAAAAATATTTCAGTCTGTATTACTAATGCTATTTCTCTGGCATGACTCAGATAAGTGGCCTATTCACTCACTGTTGCCTATTCTGCTAAAAAACACTGTCTAAATCCCAACAATCTAAAGCTGGTAACAACTGTTTCACTGCACTGATGAATTTTCTCTACAGGGAATATGAAACAATCAGCTTTCTTGTGTAAAATGTTCAAATTTTTGATGGCTAAATCAAAATCTATTTAATTCAGTAGCAGTACCCAAATGACTCTGATGAAATCACCAAATTAGAAATGGATTAGCTGTAAGCTCTGACAAACACGTGAACTTTAATTATGAACGATATGGCTTGATATTCCCCGAGTGAAAAGTCTGATGTTCATATTCACTGTCAACAAAATAAAATGTGTTCATAACATTTTGTGATTCATTGTCTGCCAAGTTGGAGAAAGGCTAAATTAAACTGAAAAGCTTAGCAGCATGTACATAAGGCACTGCTCTGCCCTGAACCTTAACAGGAGCCTCTAGCAATCAATCAGATAAGCTGACAAATCAATTTCCTATTGATTTATTCAATTCAGTCCCAGCCTCCACTGTGAGAGAGGCGGGGTACACGCTGGACAGGTCATTGGTGGATCTCAGGGCCAATTAACAACATGCATGTTTTTGGATGAGGAAGCAGAGGTACCTTTAGAGAAACCACTCATTCACAAGGCTTGTGTTTTCTTTTAATTATTACTTCTTTTCTTGTGTGTGTGTGTGTGAAGGATATAATTATGAGGTTTGTCTTTTTAAATGACTATGTTATAGACTTTGGTCTATGCACTTTCATTTTATTATGTAAAGTACATTGTTTTGCTCGTTGCCTGAAAGGCCCTTTATAAATAAAGTTTGATTTGTTTGATACATATTCCCATGAACATTTGATACATTTTGGTGGTTTTCACTACAAAAGCTTATAAGAAGGAAGGATGGGATGATGGGAAATGCTAAACCGGTGTTGGTTCCAGACTCATCTTAGTTGGTGCTTTCCACACTTCTTGGACTTTTCAACTTCTCCTCCTTGTAGTCTCTTATTTTTCCACTAAGCAGAGTGTTGTTGTCAAGTTCTGCACAAGATTGTCAATGATCCATAAATTTGAATGAGGTTTTTGTTGAAGCAGGGGGACATCTATAACCTGCAGAATAGTGGCTCTCAGAGACTGGAACTGGACATCTCTGTACTAAACTCTCACAAATTCTTCAGAATGAACATAAATGGTTATGTGTACATGTCGACATGTTACAACTTACATGATATCTACATTTTTGCATGTGTATACATGTTACTTTTTATTAATCCCTGTCATAACACCACGAGCAACCTTGTTATTAATTTCCATTTCACTTTAATATAACTATATAAAAATATAAAAATCAGTAAATCCAATCAAACAAACACTACTCCAGTTTGAATGGGTAAATTGATTACAGTGTTGGCGTTAGATAGTGGAGATTGTTGAATCTATGGCAGCTACACAGAAAACTAATTTTATGCTTTTAGTCTTTGATAACTGAAGTCACCCAAGGTCATTAGATAATATTAAATGTATGTTAGGATGTATTAAATGATCTGCAAAAGGTCTGTTAAAAGACACAGTGGAAAATCCAGATATAGCAACACTTACAGTTTCAGAAAGTGGGTTACTTATTTGAAGGTCGTCCTCAGAGATGGTTTTCATTGATTCCCTGACATATACCTGTGAAAGTGGGTATAAGGATTGAATCAGAATCATTTAATATCCACTAGTCTATCCACATGATGACACTGACTCTGATGACGGAGATGATGTAATTTCACATCAGTAAAAAGAAATTGCTAAATAAAAACCTTTTGCTTGTGAGTAATATTTATACAATGTGGACCATCTGCTGCCTTTCTGTTTGAAGAGAGTTTTAACAGCCTGAAGTGGGAAGGTTGCCATGGATTCTCTCCGTAAAGATAGCATCTTTTGATTCAGAACATGTTTTCCCTCCGTACTTCTCCCTTCTTGTTTTATACTTGTGTGATTCACAAAAAAAAAACAAAAAACAAAAAAACAAAACAAACAAAAAAAAACATAATTTCTTGGTTGGTGGCCAGTTTTTGGCTGTTTCCTCTCCTTTCTTTACTTCCTTATCCACTGGTCCTGTTTTCTCTTCTGTCCTTCTGTGTCCTTCCTGACATCTACTTCCACCGTCCACCCCTGAGATGACAGCTTACCCAAGAAAAGGCCACTGGGGTTAGAGCCTGCTAGCTAGCATCTGTTTAATATTTTGTAAAAACACACACGTACACACAGACATACAAAGCAGTTTTGACAGTTTATAGCCTATTAAGGTGGCATCCACTGTGCAGAAAATGACACACCAAGTGTATTTATAATTTTAATTAGGTAAGTTTTTAACTTTTAATCAAGTCAAACTTATCTTAAATTTATTCCATTAAGAAGCGGCAGCAGTACCCTTTTATTTTTGTTTTTAAACCAAAAATAAGAAAAAGAAATTAATATTCTAACTGTCTCCATAGGGATTGAATGGTGTTGAAGATTAGTTTAGTATACTTGCAGGAACATTGCTATTGTTGTGTTGCTGTCTTTAAACTGAGATCTTTCTAATAATCGTTTTGAATGAAATAATACAATTCTCAAAAAGGAAGCTACATTTAGATTTTGGGGGAAAATAAAATGTAGTAAGAGCTGTAATAGTACTAATTTCATCCTGAGCATCTCTGCTTTGTTAACAGGGATTTTTCTGTCGGTTTTAAGCTTTTGTGCTGCAGCTCATTCATGTGACTGTGCAGAAAAAGCGGGAAAGCAAAGTGAGCAACAAACAAAAGATAAATTTGATCAGAAAAATGAACTTTGAGAGCATTTGCTCTCCCTGTAGACTCTGTGGCAGTCAGCATACACCGGGAAAAAATAAAAGCAGAAGCTACAAAGTCCTCTGTGACTGCTGGAGAAAATCCACTGGCAGACAGCCTTGAACGCATTCTGTGTCACGGATCAGAGTCATCCCTAATCATTTCCCTAATACCTTATTTCGCTCTTCTTTGTCAGCAGAGTGTACAGCTGCTGTTTTTACAGTCTCTCTCAGTTGTATCTGAACGAGGCAGTCAATCATAAGTACGTTACTCTTTTTGTTGGTAGAACAAAACGCGGGATAAAAGAGAGGAGACACACTTCTATCTCATTCAAATCATCTCAAAGTGCTCTAACTGGTGATATTTCTTTCGCAGATCTGCACTATTTAAAAAAAAAATTATGGAAAATGTCTCTTGTCCCAAATTTATGCTTAGCAGCTGCAGCTTCCCTTCACAATCTGGTGTACCTGCACATGTTCTATAAAAAATTATTTTATTTATTCAGTTGGTACTTATTCCAAAAATAATTTACATTTGAGAAACACCAAGTGGATGGTAGGTTTTTATTTATCCTAAGAATATTTCTGCATGGGTTGTCAGGCCTAGCCTCTAGTCACTACTACCCATAAAGATCAAAATGTCACAGTCTGTGGTTTAAGTTGGGATTTGTTTATATTTGAGGTTCATTGACATTTTTTGTTCTTATGCTGTAGTTTTTTTTCTTTTACTAAGTTCTGTTGGTTATGCTGTTTGTGATTAGCTGCTCCACACCTGTTTGAGTTCTGCTAATTTTACCACTGCTGTTTTTACACCTGCTCACCATTTATTCATCACCTCCTTCTGTGTATTTATACACCCTGCAGTTCTTTTCCCGTTTGCCTTTTTTGTGTTTGTGTTTTTTCTTCTGAATCTCACCCCTTACCAGGGGTTGTACTTCACAATCATTTTGGCAAAGCTATTTCCGGTTCAACTCGTTTTCTGCATCATCAAGCTGACTAACTTGTTACTGGAATGTATTGCCAGAATATGTATGAGAACAACTTGTGAAAACGACATGTCTCAGTCAATCAATTAGCACATGAAGCCTCATGGATGGTTTACTCAAGGACAAAGCTTTTCAGGCTTCATTTGCTCCACAGTCATCTGGACAAGACAATTGAATATATCACAATATGATGACATGATGTGGTTTATGCAAACTTTTTTAACTGAACTGAAAAAAACTTCAATGATGTCAGTAGATAACTACTTTACTCTTCCCATAGGAAATGAGGGGACTCAGCAGCACTTGCATCAAGAAGAATGCAAATGTAGAGTCAGAAATAAGAATAGAAGCAAAACTAAGCAGACACAAAACAATAAATTAAAGTGACATAAACACTTAAAGTGGCACAAGTTAAAAATGCTTAGCATTTCCCCTGTGGTGCTCTTTGCTCTAAAACCCTCCCCAATATGCTGTTATACAGTAAATATATGCTGCGCTTATGTTATTATTGATATAGAATATTTTCCTGAGATTTAAACATGAACTTTTTCCATCCATCTGTTTTCTGCTGCTTATCCAGAGTCGGGTTGCGGGGGCAGCTGCCTAAGCAGGGAAACCCAGACTTCCCACTCCCCGGCCACATTCACCAGCTCATCTGGAGGGATCCCGAGGCGTTCCCAGGCCAGCCGAGAGATGTAGTCCATCC
>JBAGKM010000008.1:2144303-2154626 GCA_037177155.1 Melanotaenia catherinae
CAGCTGTCTCCATGATAGCTTCAGCCAGCTGGTTTCACCCGAAGTTTAATTTGTGGTGTTTTGGATGTTGGGTTGAGAATTTGTTACTTCTGAAGGGTTATAATTAATCTCCTTGACACCTGATGTAAAAATAAAAAAAGGAATTGTTTTTTATAATGAGATCTCTAACTCCCGGTTATAAAAAGCACTAGAAAAACAAAGTGTAGTATAATTATATTTGAGCTCTGTTCGGAGCTGAGGTGTCCGTCTTTGTTGCCTGAAGGTAGCTGAGCACCATTCTGTAGATTTTACATCAGACCATTATCTCTGCAGCTTTTGTCACCTAATAAAATGTATGAATTTAGACCAGTGTTGGAAAGATACAGAAACTGGGACAGAAATATGAAAGTATGAAATACGGTGGGAGTTAAGAAAGCTGGGAGGAAGATAAGATTTAGCTTGAGACATAGGTACAGAATAATAATTTTCTGGATGAGATTAAGACTGAAATAATACTAGAGCTGCAGGAACCCCGAGATGTAGCGCTTACTTCCCACATCCACGTCTTTCTGCGAGTCTTTGTCTCCCAGCCTCATTAGCAGGATGATCTTATATCTTATTACATCAGCTGCATATTGGTGGGAATCAAAAGCAAATCTGTAGCGTTGCTTTCTCTTTCATGTTTGTCCCTTTCGTCCCGTTTCTCCTTCCGTCTGACTCTCCGAAGGATGGAAGAGTTTTCTCAATGACAGCTGAGAGGATTCCAGAGATTTAATGGGAAATGGTGACTGTCACTCAAAGGATTTTGGATTATTTGGTACAAAAGGAAGGGGGTGTGTGTATGAGTGTGAGGAGGAGGGGGGACTGAGGGACACACAAAGGAAGAAAAAATCCTGGTTTTGTTCAAAGAATGAAATGAACTGGATTTTTTTTCTTTCTTTCTTTCTTTTTTATATTTTCCTGGATGAAATAGCTGTGTGGACTTGACTTCAGGAGGCAGCTTTTCACACAGAAAAACACATGCTGGCTCAGAAACAAACGCAGCACACACACTGGAGGTCTGCAGCCAGGAGATTGTGTAGATTACACTGTTTCTAGCAATAAAAAGCTATCACATCCTCACATTTCTTTGGCCTCCTGTGGGAGGTGTGTGTGTGTGTATAATACATATCATGTACATTATTTTAGGCTTCCCAGTGGTCAGCTACACTTTCTCTAAAAGCAACTGTTAGTGGAGGAGGACTGTATGGAGTCTGACAGCTGCTACGTTCTGTTCATTAGGCTGAAACAGTCAGCCTCCCGTGGAGAGTTATGTTTACCATCAACCACAACAAGCACACACACTGTGATTATTACCATGGAGACCTGAGCCACACACACAATGGACGCTGCCTCTGAGAATGATACTAAACAGGAAATATAAAAACATTCCCTGAAAGTGGTGCATGTGACAGTCTGGGGAGTGGGATTTGAAGAGGTGGGATGAGATGCTGGACGGACGGAGGCTCATTCAGCCTGAAACCTGAGCTGTAGGTCTGCATATGCGAGGCCGAGGCCCGGCTGTCTGACAGAGTACTACTCCCACCTGCTGGACGAACACAGAACAGAAGCCATGGAGACCCTGTGTGGGCAGACGTGTGTGTGGACGAGCGTGTTTGCATGAGTGTTTCGATGTTTGATGAGAAGAAACAAGAAACAGTGATAATAAAATAATTTATTGAACATTATTGACCAAAATGATCAATTTTGAGCCAAATGAACCAAACACATCCTGTAGGAGTGTAGGTTATACATCATGGTTAAAGAATACACTAAATGCTTTATATGTACATTTATGTGTAAATAAAACCCTGAAAAAAACATTTTAACCCTTTACTAAGTTCACACATGATATTATAGTAGCACATTACAAGGTCATTGTCGACGCCATCGAGCATCGAATCGGTATTTTCCCTCTAAATTGTACACGGCAGCTAGCTGTGTTTTTTTTCATATTTTCCTTAGTTGCTAGCTAACCCAATAACCCCGCTAAATGCCCAAATTCAGTCCAGATTGATTTAAAAAACTTAATATATTGATGTTGTTTTGCTGAAAGTATGAAAACTAAGCAGAATCTTTGTGGTATTGTTGCATTCAACAGAATCGTGGAGACAAATATGGATCCTCTTGAATATAGTTGACCAGACTGTCGTCTGATTTAATGATACCAGCGTGCCGTGTGGACCTTCCACACTCTGGGAATAGCTTCTGGAATCTGCCGCCTGCTCTGTCTGCATGGTTCTGGTCTCAGCACAGCAAACAGCTTCATGGAAAATAACAGCACATTTCTTTGCACTTCCATTTACTGGTGACACGGCAGCTCAGTGCAGAAACTTTAAAAACATGCTGTTTTAAAGTCCTTACATGTCAGCTTTCTCTGCTTTATTTTTATTCTTTTTACATTAGATTGGCCTCATGTTTCACATCAGACCTGGAAATTATTCTGTGACTTTCTCTATGATGAAAATAAAGGTGGTAATTTGCCTTCTGAAAACTTTGACATGATCAGCTGCAGAGACGGTGGAGGAAAGTTGTCATAAGCGATACCACCCATTTTTTTTTTTTTGCAAATGGTACCATGTAAAATACCAAGCCAATACTTTGTACACAAAATGCATGCGTTTATAATGACTTTAAAAACAGCCTAAGCTGAGAGGAAAGGGACATTTTACATTTCCATAGAATACTTTGTGACTCAGAGTGAAATTACCAGTAAAATACACACTTAAATAATTAAACACTACAGTAACTGGTTATATTTAACACTTGCATGTTAAAATATTGTGATAATTTGATGTTATTATCTGTCTTTGCTATCTATGGCATTTTTGTCAACTATTTTTATTTTCTAAAACCCCACAATGATGGTTTTATTTCCAGTATGGAATACTTTAATTACACCAGCCTCTGCCTAGCAGACGGATGAAAATCACCTTCCCAAAGTTCAGGTTCAGTACCTGGATAGTACCTGGGTAGTACAAGGATAGTACCTGGATTTTACCTGGATTTTACCTGGATAGCACCGGCCTGCAGCACATGAGGACTCTGAGTGAGGTCAGTCTCCCCCTAGCAGCACCTGTCACCCTCCTCATCCTCCTCAGATCGCCTCATCATAACCTCGTTATATTCTACGTTGTGATTGATTCTCAGATGTTTAAGGAGGTTTTTGGTGTTGATATAAAACCTCTCAGCCTTCCTCACACACATCATGCACTGTTGTTGCTCAGCTCCACACGTGACTGTACTCCGGACTGAGAACTGAGCAAGTCAATAACAGAGCTGCAACACAACACTGTCTCTTATTTCACATGACTATGGCTGGCGGAAGAAAAAGTAGTTACTGGGCATAATTTAGACGAGATCCAATTACTTCCAACTATATTCCTGTTAGTTATAAACTACAATATTTATCCCCAAATAACTAGAATTTTAATATTTTAACATGAAAATTGATTCTAGAACAAAAATAGCTGGCATCGAAGGTGTCAACAACTTAATATCGATCCACAGGAGGAACCGGCACACCTGAGGAAATGTGAGGTTGATTAAAAGGACATCAGCCTGAATGAGATGTGTCTGCACTGCTAACGACCTCTGATTGACGGGGGAACTGTGGGAGGCTGAAATAAAACAGCGACGGCTCGGCAGCAATGGGGAAAATTAATGAACAGTTAACAAAGATGATGATGATGATTGGGGAGAAAAATGAATTCACCTACTTTATGAAGACATTCAGATGAACTGCCCCTCCCCCTACACACACACACACACACACACACACACACCACCATCACCAGCCTCATTTTCTAATTATGTTTGTTTGATTTGATCAATTGAGAGTCTGCCCCCCTCTGAGTAGTAAAAGTATTTTTTCTTCCAACCACTCAGAGTTAGAACCTTTATATTTCAGCCATGTATCAATAATTTATCTATTATTTAACTAATTATTTAATAACTTCCAGATATTCAGTAAAGCTTCGTGAATTAGCCTGACTCAATCATTTATCCAACATGCAGTGAATGACAGCAGCGGCTCGGTCTGGGTTAACCTGCTTATTGAGGATCAGAGCGGATCTGGTTCTGGATCTCCCTGGACGACCTTCGCTCAGTCATTTTCCTTCAGAGATGCTGTTTTAGCTCCAGGGTTTGGTGTGTGCCTCACTGCTTTCTTTCAGCAATAAAGAGAAATAATGTGAGAAATCATGTCCTCTCCCATGAGTAATAGCAGAGCTACTCCCAAAGATTTTTCTAGAACTAGGTTTCTTTTGTTTTCCCTCTTGTTGCGACCCGCATCGCTGACCTTTCCTCGCTGAATGTTGTCACACAGCTGGTGTGCTTAGCCGTATGTACTGCCTGGAACAACAAAGAAAATTAAAAAGAAAAATTCTAAATTCCCCTTAGGAAATAGATATAAACCTCTCATGATTTGTCTTTAATATGTTCCTGCAGTGGGCAGCATCTCATTTCTTAAATAACCATGTTGGAAGGCATGATGGTGGAAAAGATGTTACTCTGTCCACCTCATTACTCAAACCTGGAAAGGAAGATAATAATCCATCTACTTCTGGAAGAAGAGTGGTCAGAAGAAAATCCTGACTAATCACGTTTAATGTGATGATAAATATTTGGTAAAACTATAAAACATGAGTAGAACTAACAGACTAATGGCTCATTTATGCTCCTTTTGTGTATGAAAATAGATATATCTGCTCTCATTGTTCCATAGGCCGGTATAGTTGTTAAGTAATATATTCACTAGAGGGCAGTGCAGAGTTCAGAGTTTACGTCAGTTTCAGACAATAACGAACATGGTTGAAAAAATCATGCACCACAGACGGTGGTGGTCTGTGCAGCCATTGGTCACGTTCCGGCTTCTTCTTCATCATTGTTTCTTTGCTTGTCACACGTCAGCTATACCACTTAACACTACACCCCCCCCCACCCATGGTTTCTGGTGGTAGGCCTACTGCTCTGTTTGTAGCATCGATGGACACATCTGCAAGAGACCAAATTACGCACATAAAGAACACAGAAAACAGATGAGCAACATTATCTTCCTTAAAAGATGAGACGAGACATCCACCTGAAAATACTAAATGAACCAGTTTATATGATATTTTTCTTTCTTGATGGCGTGAATGCAATCAGAGATGATGGCTATGAAAGAGTGGTTCAGGGAACAGAGACATTTTCACACGTGGATCAACCTCCACAGAGTGAAGATCTTCACCATTTAATGCCTAAAGAAATAATAACCACATTGTTTTTTATTTGGACCTTTCCTGTACACAGTATCTGTGTTGAGCTTCCAGTCCAGTCGGCAGTCCAAGCGCACAGCATTAGTAGCTAAAAATATGACAATTATCATTTTTTAATTATAACATATTGGACGGGACATTCCATTCATATCTGTGTTTACATGTTAGTCTAAATCATGACTCGTGCCCACATTACATCCGCCTGTGCAGCTGCAGTGCTTGCATTGATATGAAGTCTTAACAGCATCTTCCTCATAACACAGAGTTGTTTTCACTGCTGTCTCTCTGTTCTGCCCTGAACTCCACCAGCACTGCTAGATCCTGTCATTAAAACAAGCTTCATGAACTGGTTTCATGTCACACACACAGTTAGGAGGAACTGGGCTAATATGGATTCTAATGAATCTAATTTAATTTGATTATAATTGGATTACAGTGAATTGAATTTAATGGGTTTGTAACTGGATTGGACTGGACTGTACATTTAAAAGTTCCTGTTATTGTTATGGATTGGCACTGTATAAATAAAACTGAATCAAACTGGAACAAGCATAAACCAAACTTCTAAAGTCAATCATAATCAGACCTGGTTTTTCTGGAGCTTAAAGGGGGGGCGTTATAAAGCAAGTGTGTGCATGTCGCACAATGAAGTGAAAACTCGTTTGAACATAAATAAATGTGACAGGATATAAGATTATTAAAACATGTGTCTTAACGAGAGCCAAAGGTAATTTTTAATCATCTTCTTGATCAGGCAGTGTAGTTTTTATTAGAAGGACAATTACTTTTTGCATTAGTGGTTTGTCGGTCTTTAAAGTGGACCTGGCATGATCATTTCCACTCATTTAATTCTTAATCTTGGGCACCACTAAATTAGCTTTGGGCCCATCATAAGTCCCAGTAGGTTGTAATTATTTCAGAACAAGGGGGAGAGTTCTCCTGGGGGACGTGTCCTCTTGAAAATGAGAGGATGTATGGGACATGTCTTCTGATCAGGTCACATTCCTTCTGGCGTGCTGATGGAGCAGGAAAGGGCCCAACTATGACCTGGGAATTATTTTGTTTCATACACCTCATTTCCAACACTACAGCCATAAAACAGAACAAAGTTTTCTTTTGCAAAAAGCAGAAACAGCTGAAGCTCACTGATGGATGTACAGCTTTATTGTGCAAACTTCAGCAGACTAAATTTTTAACACTTAATCAGAGAACAAAAATTCTAAAAGGTCAGATATAAGATTCCTTGATGTTGGAATTGTGTTTATTTTAATTATGTATCCTTGCTGTTGACACTTCCAGGTATGCAATGTCTAAGAAGCTTTGACGAGATTTTACGTGTTTTTCCCGTAAAATGGTGTACAGCAGGTTCCAACAGTAACTGCATCCCAGTTATACTAATATAGTATTTATTGCCTTCTATAGATCCAAAGTCCCTTAGCATTCCCATACCACATGTCAAAAAAAGAATCGTTCCATGTGGACAAAATAAACAGTATGGGTCCAGTGTTAGTCTTAGTTCATGTCTAATTCTGGGTGTTAGATGACAGAGTTTTAGTTACATGTATGGAAAACTTGAGTTTCATGCTCCAATAACATTGTCCCAAATTGTCTTCCATTCTAAATGCTGTCCTAGTTCTATCATGTCCCCCTGCCAGGCTTTCATTCCTGCTGTAGGCATAAATTTCTGAAAACATGGTTCATCATAAATATATGAAACTATACGTCTGGGAGCATTCTGTGTTCATCCTAAAATGGGGTAATCCTCTAATTCTGTCCCCCAGGGACCTTCATACGCTTTACTGGCTGATCTTAACTTAAAGTTAAAAAATTCCAGCGTTTGTTAAGACTATTTTGAGATACCAGCTATTGAATTGTGAGGATATTACTTGTTCCACTCATGTCCTGATTACAGTAGTTTTAATACCTGCGTTTTCCCAAGTCTCTGTTAATAAATGGTTTCCTTCATCTTAACAGATGATTGTTGTTCCCTTTTGACAAATTTGGAGCATTTTTGAACATTAAATCACCTGATATCCAGTCATAAGCTTTAGCCCGCCCTGGAATAGCCAGACGTTGTTCCAGGTAATGGTCAGAGTGGATAACATGCACACTGTGAGGCACACTGCCTGGAGAATCTGTGTATATGAGGAAATCCAGGAACAATAGCTACGCTTACATGGAGCACTTTTAATCCGATTGGACATCCATTCAGAATAAAAATGTGTCATGTAAACACGTCAGCTAAGCCGATCGGCCTCGACTGGAAAGAATTTTCAATCCGATTGAGAGTGGCGTTTAATGTTTAACGTGGTGCAACGTTTTTGTTAGAAACTGAACAAGTCCAGGTTCACTGTGCATTTCTGCGTTCAAAAGGCTAAAAATTTAAATTCAAGAAAAAACACTTCTTCTTTCCAACTAGTAGCACGATCATATTAAATCTGTCCATCATGTAAATGCAACTGATCGGATCACTTTATCCAGCGTCCATGTAAACATGTCAGCAGGAATCTCCGATCAGATTGATTTCAATCAGTTTAGTTGAGCCACAATTAGTCTTCTTAGGCAGTGAAAGTTCTCGCGCAATTAAAGTGAGAAAACACAGCTGGGAAATGAATTATTTGACCAAAAGTATGTTAGAGGTCTTTTAGATGATCTACTGCAGCATGGAACAAAACAACTGATGCATTTTAACTCGCAGCAAACTGAATTCATGTCAAAGAAGTGATATGGGCGACATTGCAGCTCTATAAATTTTTTACACAATGCTCAGTCCCTTGTTTTCGAATGAGATGTCCAATCTTGTTATAGGCTTCTTAATCTTCAGGGTCAAAGCACCAGGCAGGAACTGTGCAGCAAGAGCAGAGCTCTGAGGTCAGTTTGAGTCAATAACTGAACCATCCATCTTGGATTAGATGTAGTTAAAACACAATACTTGGCCTAAAAATGATGAGCTGTTTCTAGTTCAAGTTAGGTTTAAATTAAAACAATGGGGAGGCAAGGGAGAAAATTTAATTAATGAAAGTGAAGGTGGCATATGTAGCATGAAATGCCTAATATTCATCATGTCACTTAAGGGGTAAAAGGAGATGTCGGTGGAGCTACCTCAGCATGAACCAGGGACACACCCTGTCTTTTGAGGCGCTGCTTATGTTAGCATACCACACACACAAAAGAAAGGAGAGAAAGTTCTCAAAGGTGAAGAGGAGAAAAAGTGAGCAGCACTTTTTAAAATTATTTTTTAATGTGGATATAAAGAAATAGGCTCGCTTCCAGGTCATTTGATTGCGTAACCTGGCAAACAGTCCAGAGCAGCATAATGAAAACTATTTCATACAGGACCAGATGGCCTGCAGTAACACAAGCATATATGCTCCTGAATGCTCTCTCTCTCATTCTCTCTCTGTCACTCCTTCTCTCGCTCACACACACAGAAAAATGGTAATGCACATACTTCCAATTCTATCCATTTAGTACCTCTCCAGCAGAGTAGGACAGTGTTGTCATGGAAACCACATCCCAACAGCGGAGGGGGTGAAGGAATAGAGAAATGGAGTGAAGTGGGAAAGTTGATTTGACATACGCAAGTATGAAATGCAGACAAGAAAAGGGAGACAGAGAACAGGTATATGTGTGGTGTAGAGAGAAAAAAAGCTACAGACTCAACCTGAAACACACCCTTTAAGACAGAGGAGATTAATCCAGCTTCTGTTGTAATAGCAGAGGAAATGATGGCCCAAAAACGATTCAGCCCCCAGATACACCTCAGTTCATAACAGTTTATGTTGTCATGCATAGTGAAGTCAAACCAGTGCTAATTCATTAAAACGCCCGTTTTTGTTCTCGTACACAAACACATGCTGAGAATACCTTCACTGATCAAAGTAAGTCCATCTCCATTATTATCACACACTGTGTGCTTCCTGTCAGGTTGTTGGATTTTTCTTTTCCAGTCTTATAACCCTGCGATGAACTGGTGACCGGTCCATGGTGTGCCCTGCCTCTCGCCTACTAGCAGCTGGGATAGGCTCCAACCGCTGTGACCCTACATTGGTATTAGGGGAGGAAGACAATGAATAGATGGTCTTAAAACTTATTATACGGCATCAAATCAACTGACAGACAAAATAGCTTAGCGTTTCAGGATGTTTAGGGAACATTGGCAATTTTTCAGAGAGCAATTTTTAAAAAGGGAGACATTGAGGTGTTCTTGGGGCTATTCTTGGCAAGATCACTAACATGTTTACATCTTTCAAAAGTTCACTTTTGTTAAATGTGAATTTTTGTGCATTGCCACAGATGTTATAAAGTTTGTATTGAAAGGCAAATTCAAAAAACGGGGAATCAATCAGTCAACTATGTTGTTTCATTGTTGCACTGATGGAAGCAAACATACATTCATTAGAAGACACTTCTATTTTATAAAAAAAAGACCAACGTCACCAAAGTGGATTTGATTTGGAATTTGGAAATAAAAGTCTTGTTCTAAATTGGGCCATAAATGGAGTAGAAATATATATATAGACTCTGCATTAGTGTTAATTTTATCAGCCATTTTTAAATTTAGACTCAGTTTTAGTCCAGTTTCAACCGCACTTATTAGTTTTTATCACATTTAGTCAACCTCATCTCGTTTTTGTTTAGTCAAGTTTTAGTCGACTGTAAGTGGGGCTGGAGTCGTCTTTGTGGTGGGGTGGCTTGGGTTGGTGCTCTGGGTCTGCTGCTGGGGGCCCGGGCCTCTGGCCCTGGTCTGCCTCTGGCCTCCGTGGAGGTGAGGTCACATTTGCATGATCTCACTCACCACTCTTCATCACTGCTCACTCCTTGTTTCTCATGCTCTGCATGCTGACACAGTCACTGAGTTTTAATACTAAGTGATCATTTATTTTTTTTTATTTTTCCTGTGAGCTAGTATCTGGTCGCTGTTATGTCTTTTTGATTTGGTTGTTATTTAAAAACTCTTAATGACTAGTTTTTTTCTGTGTGTGTTTCTGCTTTTGTAAAAGTTGTAGGAAATTTTCTGGTGTGTTCATGTACAGGTGTAACAGTT
>JBAGKM010000008.1:2154726-2166456 GCA_037177155.1 Melanotaenia catherinae
TTTCAGGCTCCAGCGCACATAAAGAGGCTTTGAACCGTACATGTTAGTGATTACTACGTGATATGGCTAATGTGATAGTTTTAGCTTAGATCTTGGAGAAATTAAAGCAAAAGGAGTGAATCTGTGTTATAAAATCTCTTTTGCATGAGTCGCTTTAGATCATTGTGCTGTACCCTCTATGATGTTCATGGCTCAAAGTTGCTCAACATAATGCAAATAATTTGTTGGGTAGCAGTGTGCACATGAGAAGCCCTGCCCAAGTCTAATAGTGCATGAAGGATTATAACAAATCAGAAGGTTCTTTGAAGCTGTAGTCACATTGGTGTATGAGGTATTCACTCTAATCCACAATAGTCGTATTGTGTCAGCCATACAAATGAATATGGCCTGCAGCCAATGCTAATATGCAGAAATCCTTCCTTTAACCTGAGTGGCTTTAAACCCTTGGCTTGGTACAATTACCAGCCTGCTTCTTCTTCTTGGCTTATGCTCTCTAAACAGCAGGCTCCATCCCCCCTGAGAATCAGAACTTCTTGTCTCAAATCTGCTTTTCTTCATTTGTTCCAGTTCTTCAGTTACAACCTTTGGGTTAATACAAGCAAATAAAGTGATGGAGATATATTGATGCAAAACAAAACAAAAAAAAAAACAATAGATTGTTAGTCTAAAAACGTATTTTGCTTTAAGAATGTGTAGTAACAACACAGAACCTCAATAAATAGCTTTTCATGGACGTGGCATTGCTGCCTGGATGGCTACTGAATGCTGAATGCTAACCAGGAATATTTACATCTGTGCAAAGTCAGATTTAAGAACTGAATCTGAATACTGAAATTCAACTTAAACTGCAGATTCAACTACTGAGTCAATCATGGGCAACTCTAGATCAATAAAGTAACTGATATATTGTTTGGTACAGTCTCATAGCAACTCTCAGCTTCTTTTCTATAGCAGCAGCCATCAACTGTTCCCAGATCAGTAGCAAACCATGCAGTACATGTGACATTTTAACAATCATCTGCTTCAGGAGGGAAACATTCAATCTGCACGGCCTCTTTAAAACTGTATCGTCATGACTGGCATATAAACTTATTATTCATAATCAGCAGCCTCAATTCCATCTTTATCTACAGAAGCTGGGAGCAGTTGAATTACTGGCCCATTGTCATATCCATGGGAAAAACATGGAACCCTGAGTTGCAGCCAGTCGCTGATTAGCATCTAGGATGGCGGCTCTGTTAGCATTGGTGTGAAAATGGGCACTGGGGGTTCCAGTGATCTGAGAAACCAAGGCAAGGATCCGTAATACTGCGGACAATGCAGCCTAATTTCTGTCCAACGAAGCTTTTCCTGGCTTCCTTCGATAATATCCATGTGGAGTTTTGATAACCAGCCATTGATGTGCATTCAAAACGGGCAGTGTGTTGATATCCAGTTGCTAGTGCTGTAAAGCAAAATGCTGCACTATAATGATGTACTGGAAAAAAAAGTCCACGATAAATGTCCTTGCGCCATTAAAATGAGTAAGAAAAACAGATTTTAAACATCTGAAAGTTATGTAGTGCTTCTTTAACCAGTGCAATCATGTGTCAACATGACATCAATTTCTAACTTTTTCTGCTTTTATTCACAGAACCAGTTTGACAGCAGTACTTACAGTAATTACTGCTAGCTTCCTGTTGGGAGGGGGAGTATACCAAGCTGATAAAACACTTTTAGAATAATTTATGAATAATGGTTTGATATAACTTTGTTAAATTTTTACTAAAGTTCAGCACAATCAAAGAAACAATAACTATCCCGAGATGAAGCCGAACAGCCTTGACTGACTTCAGACCTCATGTCGTAGCATGTTTTATATAACTGCATTACTTGGATATTTCCTTGTATAAATTATTCATGACTTTATACCTCTGATCTTTGAACCAACATGCTCATCTGCACATTTTAGTGAGTGAAGAGCTGTTCTACAGTTTAGGTTTTTTGTTGTACTCCGTACTATGCATAAATGTTCTCCGTGTTGAGGCAGTTGTAGCACAACCTTCACTCATGTCAAGCACTTCATCTGAAGCCTCTAACTGTATTCTCCTGATTATTTTTTTTTACCAGTGGTGAGTCAAAACATTTTTTACCACTGCACTGATTGGTCCGGTACTGTTAGTCAGTGAAAAATGATGCAATTAGCAACTTTAACTGAGCTATTGTTGATATTAGGCCCTGCTTTGGAAGATTACATCATTAGTCTATGGTGATGAGATCACTGCTGTGGCAGGTGGGTTAATAGCATGAGAGGAAGCTGTAGAGAGGGTGGATTAAGTAAAAGTGTGGGAATTAGTGCAGATAGTTGTCAGTGATTCCCACCAATAACCACTGTGGTGCAATAAGACCATTCTGTCAGAGCTCTAATGGAACTGGGAGCATTTGCTCGTGATGAAGTCTTGGAGTTACATCTGTCAGCCTGTCACCTGAAGCTGCTGCTGGCTGGACTTCAGTGAAGTCACAGCATTTTTATTATTATATGTGGATATTAAAACAATAAAAGAAATATATTTTTGGATTTGCATGTTTACATTAAGTAAAAATCTTGTAAATTATAATGTATTTTAGCTTCTGCTCTCCTCTGTATGTGGTGTTATGCTGGAGTTATACTGGTCCTGAATCAACTGAAACACATGTGGTGGGAAAAACTTCCACCCTTTCCCTCCAAATTGCACCCAACAGGTGCAACCCATCTGAGTGACTACAGATCAGGCAGCTTTATAGCTGGCTTGGTGTCTGCTCCTTAGTGTGTGGTTTCTTCCCTTCTGGGAGTTGGTTGGCAGTGGACGTGGCTGGTCTTGCCAGGAGCTCTTTATTGTGGATCCACCATAAGTGCCGTTACTGTGACCTGTGTTCGGCAATGTTCTTTTTGTCTTTGGGTGACAGCTGCTTAACTTTGTCCGCAGTGTGGCAGTTTGTCAGCGGTGGTTTGGGCAGCCTGTATTAGCCGTGTCGCGTTAGGTGGACTCTTCTTTCCCCTCTCAGCTGCTGCAGTGCCTGGGCGTTGGGCCGGGCTGCATTTGCCCTGCATCTAGAAGTCGAGTGTCTGGCTGTGTTTCCCTTCCTCCTTCAGGCAGGGGAGGCTTCATCCATGGGTAGGATATCTAACCCAGAGTTTTGCATGGTTTTATTTAACTCACTGAAGTTTTATTTCTCCAACGCAACTTTTGTGTTAAGTGTGCGTTGGAAACAACTTTAAAGCCGTGCGGTACTGCTGCCAACAAAAAATGTATGGAAGTATGAGGACCGCAACGTTTGAAACAGATGTCGCTATACGTACCTAAGGGAGCATAAATGGGCCTTTACTGGGTGTGGTGGTTGTGCTAATGGGAGAGTTGACTCACCTGCTGCAGATCACCTCAGCCCATCTTCTTAAGCTCCCGTCTGCCTTACCAAGTGGTGCAAAACCAACCAAGCACAGTTGGTGCTCCAGTTTTAAAGTATTGTTTTTGGATTGCTCTTGTTTTAGTAAGTTTTTTTTTTTTTTCTTTTTGTCCAGAAGGAATCCCTATCCAGAATGGAGTTCACCACCCGCAAGTTTTTGTCTGCTGCCTTGGTTATTTTTAACTTGGTTTCTTTAGGATTTAGAGTTCATTACAGTAAGCATTGGTTTTTCTTTACCTACCTGCTGTCTGCTCTTTCCTGGGTCCAGCCTGTCTTCCTGCTAGTCCCAACAATATCACATCGTTTTCTGTTTACATAGCTGTATAATAATCTCCTCTAGACCAAAGATATCTACAATAATACTAGATGCCTCAACCGCGCTACTGACCAATGGAGTCAAACGTCTGCACCATCTTGCTACAGTCAGCAGCGTACAGAATAACATGATTATGTATATACATATGATGTATATATAAATAAGATTTCAGTGTTTGTGCAGATCACTCACCTTCTCTCAGATTCCACAGATCCCACGAGAGACCTGTGGCAAGATGGCCGCTGGTGAGGACGTTCGAAACGCCACCATTAAACCTCCAGTCTTTATTGTAGATATATATATATGCACTAGACTCACTGTATATTATTTCATTTTTATTACCCAAGGCCTGGTGACACTACAAGGTAAGCCAGAGAAGAAGAATACTACTATAAATAGTTAAAATCAAAGTGTCCAAATTCAAACATTTTGTTAGGTAAAACATGCAGTGTTTAAAAGTACGATAAAGCTTTCCTTTGTGTACGGGTCGCTCCTAACTGGTGTGACACAGAGTTGCTGTAAGACGTGTGAGAGGACAAAGAGGTTTTATAGCAACACCACAGATCTCCTTAAACTTCTGAGAACTAATCACAACACAGAATAGAGCCAGGTTATGATGAGGTGATCTGAAGAGGAGGAGAGGAGAAAGGTGGTGCTGCTAGGATGAGACTGACGTCACCCTGAGAGTCCTTACCTGCTGCAGGCAGGTGCAGTCCAGGTAAAATCCACAGAGTGCTCACCAGACATCTCCGTCCTTTCGGCTTGGCAAACCTTAAGGAATTTACTAATCACACTTTACCCAAACCTTCTTTCAAAAGGAAGCAACGTCTTGATGTACTCAAGATAAAGACTTCCATGGTGAAATTCCACGTTCTGTTTAAGCTGTGGTTTTGTTTTTTATTCTTCAACAAGGATCCCTCAAAATTAGAAATAATTGTAGGGAAATGATGGATGCTGTAAACTTAAAAATGAAAAAGAACTCTCCAGATTTTCACCAGAAAATAGTTCAAACCTTTGAATCTCTTAATGTTTAAGGGTTTGTTTTTGCATATGGGACTGGACATCTGGCTTTCGTTCACTGCCGTAACACAGCACCTACACACCCAAATCAGCTTCTCTCACTGGGATAAATTGTTGTTTATGCATTAATGTATTAAAGAATAAACATGCTAATTTCACAGAATAATCTCTTTGCATTAACACGTTAATTTTAACAGTCTTCATAAAAATACCAAATTTATTTGACAAATGTAGGCTGTATGTTTTTTTTACAATGATCTGGAAATGATCTTGGCTGATTATAGAGGATGAGCCAATATGTTTCATGAAAAAATAAAGTCTCACTTTCAACATCTGCTTTGTTTTAAATTCTCTTTATACACTTTACCATTTTTGTAGAAAGCTAGAAAAGTGTCTTTTATTGCTCTGCTACACTGAAGGCCAGAGAGGTGAAGGGACCGGTAGCAAGCTTTAAATGACTGTGTTGCATTGTGCTGAGGAAGGTTACAGTAAAACATTAAGCAAACATGAGTTAAAGAGTTGAGCATAATGAAACCATGAATGTTTATCAGATAAGAGGGTGCATGAGGTAACGAAATGTAAGATGCCAGTTGTAATTAATTTTGTTCAGATTATACCTGGTCAGCCTTTTAGTTGTTAAACACAATAAAAAAGAATAAAAGGGAGGGTGGGGTATTATTTAAAATACATTACAGAGATCAACTTTTCTTTTGTCATCTTTAGAATAATGGAGCCATGGCCAAGGCAATGATCTGTTTTCACTTGTCAGTCAGCATCAGTGTTTTCAGCTCATCTCTCCACAGTAGCTGAATACTTGGGTGTGAAAAAGACTTTCCTAAGAGATGCTTGAAATAATACAAAGCAGTGTACAGAATCCACACTTACTGTACCTCCCTTGTAGGCTTGAAGAGTGTAGCATGTTTCATTAGATGATGAAAGACACGGCTAACAAGTTTAAATATTTAGAGAAGCTGTAATAGGAAACTGTTCTTATGATTCTGTGTTGGAAGGAACAACTGAAACTGGTGAAAAATCTGTTTTCAGTTTTTCTGCCAACAGACCAAGTGGATTGTTTGGATAAATTATGGATGATGGAAGAGAGTCCTGAGCAATTAAAGCTGTCTGTGGAGGAACGGTGGTACTTGAGACAGAGAAATCTAATAAAAATAAATCAACTTCATGAAAAATATTGCCAGAGGTTCAGAGTGTCGAAATAAAAAAAAACTAAATAAAAAATCTTCAACAAATTGAAAGATCCCCCCAACAAACAGTGATAAAAAGGGGAGTGAATGCAGGAGAAAGAAGCATTACCAAGCTCTTAGCTTAACGAAGACATGAATTCCACATCTGGACTTTCGCTGTTCTTCATTATGTCTGACAGACAGAAGCTGTAGAGCTGCAGGTACCCTGGAACAGCTGGCATGCAGGGGCGGATTGGCCATCTGGCATAGCGGGCATTGTCTCGGTGGGCTGTTGACCCAATGTGGGCCGGTCCTGGCCGCTATGTCGTGTTTTTTTTTTTTTTTAATCCCCTCTCTCTAAATTCCCTTCAACTGGCCCAGCCAATTGGCTACAGAAGGCTAGGAGTGTGTTGCCAGCATCAACACAGGAGTGTCCCAATTCAGGGTCTGCACACTTCGAAGTGCGCAGACTAGGCTCATGGAGTCCTGACAGTGCTGTCAATTATAACACAAACCAGGGTGGGTGGGACTTCATGGCATGGGCTGGAGTCGCGGGAAAGGCTGCTGCTGAGCTGAAAATGGATAAGAGTGTGAAATGCCCGGGTGGGGCTGAAGAACAGCAACTTAAAAATCTGAAGTCTCTGGCGGTGAAAGCTGCTGAATATTCAAAATTGACAGACCTATTTGGTGCCGGTCTCCACCCCAGCAGGTGTTGCTGCACCAGGAGACGAGTGAGTGGAGACATACATGGTGAGTAACATTAGCTTGGGGCTGGCTAGGCTTCATGTCCCAAACAAAGTAGAAAACGTTTTTACATTGAACGTGATGTGACCTAAATAACTGAATACCTGTGACAACATATTAGCCCAGAGCTGAAGGGTTGTGACTGTTGGTAGTTGTGGTTTATTTTGTTTAAACATTCCAAATTATGATATTATGAGTTATTATTGTTTAGATGATTTAGCTAAGCTAGCTAAAAACTGCTGACGTCAGCAGTCTCTTGTTGCCATAGCAACAGTGAACATTGACATGGACTAATGAGCTGTAAATAGAGATGCAGAATCAAGCTGTATTGTAAATACAGATGAGCTACTTAGAATTTTAGCACAAAATACAAGTACACCTATAGGAAATGATTAATTTAATTTGCAATATTTGCCACTGAGTTTTTAGTAATATTTCAATTTATTTATTGTTGACAGAGGTGATTTACTTTAATTTCTGTGTAAATGTGTTACTTTTGCTATAGTTTTAAAATGGCTGTGTACAGCACTGTATTGAGCATTTTCGGGGATCTGACTTTTTTGCATTGAAAAACACTAGAAAGTGTCATAATGAAGAAATATTTAATATTATTCCTATTATCACACATGGACGTAGCAATTCCATATTTGTCATTTTAATGATGCTTTTCAGAAGTTTTATTGTGTTTATGTGTAGATTCTTAATGTTGTGATCATGGTTGTGACAAGAGAAATGTTAACGTTACGTGTTCCTAGAGGGACTTGTTAGAGTGTGACACCAGAGAGTGAGAGAACTGTAGAATGGCTGATGTTCGTAAAAGCAATAAAGTTCCAATGAGAAAACACTGGCATTGTGTTACATGAACAGACATGAACTATTTAACTTGGAGTTTGAAATAAAGGTAATTTTTTATTTTGAGACATAGAGTACATAAATGTTAAAGTTTGCTGATTAAAAGAAAAAAAAAAAAGAAAAGATGTGACATGAGAAATGTTAATGTTACATGTTCCTGGAGGGACTTGTTAGAGTGTGACACCAGAGAGTGAGAGAACTGTAGAACGGCTGATGTTCGTAAAAGCAATAAAGTTCCAATGAGAAAACACCGGCATCCTTCATTCTGTTAGAGCAGCCGCAACTGAGAAGAAGTAGAATGAAACATGATGGCAGCGGAAATAGCGGCTACAAAACAACCCGAGAAGAGGAGTTAGACCAAAGAGGAAATTAGCAGCTAGCTTGTGTGCCTATAGGAACTGGACAGTGAGGAAATGAGAACGACGACTGTCACAATGGAAGGTTTGAAACTACCATCCATGTTAGATTTGGACTCAACCAACTTAGCAAAGACGTGGAAATGTTGGAAAGAGGAGTTCACAATTATATACTGACCTTACTATGCCCGACATGGAGGAAACGACGAAAGTGAAGTTGTTTAACTATCTCCTCGGAGAGAGAAGAAGAGAGATACTGACCACGCTGGAATGCGGGAGGACATCAGCCAGAAGGACAGTGAGTTCCATGATAGCGCTGTTTGATGAACGTTGTAGTCCTAAACTGAACATAACTGTTGAGAGTTTTTTTTGTCAGAAACCAGCGACAGGATGAGTCCATTGATAAATATGTCGCGGATCTGAGAGTTTTGGCTGGTACGTGTAACTTCGGTGATATAAAAGACTCATTAATAAGAGATTGCATAGTATGTGGTACTTACAGCTCTGCCATGAGAGAAAGACTGTTAAGAGAAGAAAACTTAACCCTTGATAAATATTCAGGTAATATCCAGGTATCATCAGGTACGATCAGGTACTATGAGGGTGAAAATGTGGATTGCGTAGAACCGATGCAGAATCTTGGAAAAGTTATTTCTATGAGGGGCCGTTTGAGCCATCATTCAGAATTACCCTCTCAATGACACGTGAAATTTAAGTCATTCACACATTATACTGAAATTTCCTCTCATATACTATACTCAAATGCAGCTGCCTGTCTCATCCTTGACTCAGTGTTTGATGAAGCTCTCAACCCTGTGTAACTGTTTTCATTTAGTCAGTGTTTAAGTCAGTGTTGAAGCATCGTGCTTATGTAACTGAGATAGTAACTGCGTTGTAGTAAGTTATATTAAAATTTGTGGCCTGGACACAGACATTTTCAACTTGTCATCTTGTTTGCAGAAAGTATAGCAGGTGTTGCTTCTTTGCAGAGGGATTGTTTAATTCTATTGATGTGGTCATGAGTTTATAATGCCTAAGTGAAGCAGCTGGCTTCTTCAGTACTATACTGGCCTCAGCAAATACTATTAGAAGCGTTAGATCTAACACAACAGCAACCGGATAACTGACAGTAGAAAGTCTGAATGAGGATACGCTAACTAGCCACCTAGCATAACTCAGATATTAAGATATGCAGTGCTGTCAAAGGAAGACCTGGACACCATGCTCTTCATCTGCGTTTGGAGTATTCTCCAGGATTTGACTCACTGTGCTGTCCAGGGCTGTGTCCGAATGAGCATCCTACTCCTACATAGTGCCCTATATAGGGGTCAAGCCATTTTGTAGGAGTGTCCGAATGTCCAGAGAGAAAAAAGTAGGGCACTCAAAATTACCCACAATGCATCTTATAAAGCAGTGAGCATCGATGGTCACTACACGGGTCAATATAGACCACAATGCATTGCAGGCAGAAGCTCAACATGGTGCAAGGAGGCGAAAAAACTGAGCTGCGCAAAATTACCTATAAGCAAACAAACAAAGAATAAAATACAACACAAGGAATAAAAATAAAAATATTTACACACAACTTTGGATTGGATTTAAAATGACATCTTGTTGTTGTTGCCGTGGTGACGGCGGTAGTCACGTGGTTTGAATGGACGATAAAATAGGCAGCTTCGTGTCCGAATCGCCAAAAGAATGAGTCACTATGTAATGCAGCCCTATGTAGTGAACGAGGGGTTAGGGAGTAGGGTGGACATTCGGACACAGCCCAGGTCTTCGTTTTACAGCACTGTATATCCTAATGTCCGAGACATGCTAGGTGGCTAGTTAGCATGTCCTCATTCAGGTTTACTACTGTCTGTTGTCCGGTTGATGTCGCGTTAACCCTTAATAGTCTCTGCTGAGACCAGAATAGTATTGAAGAGGCCAGCTGCTTCACTGAAATGACTTTCAGGCGACTTAACGGATATTAATACAGCATAAGTCTTCAAAAAAAATCTGACATGATGTTCTCCAACTTCTTCTTTGGTTTGTTTTGAAAATGCGCTCCTGTTTTTTTCAACTACGTGACTTCTGTTTCAACTGAGATTACTTCCTTTTCAAGTGAAATCCACTCTCACACACACTAGTTGAATTCCTTTCACACATACTAGTGAAATGTGATTTCAGAAATTTCACCATAGTGTGTGAATGATTTCAGTATTATGTATGAGAGCTTTATAGTATAGTACATAAGAGGAGATTTCACTATAGTGTATGAGAGGTTTGACTGTAACGTGTGAATGATTTAAGTATGATATATGAGAGGTTTTAGTATAATGTGTGAATGATTTAAAGTTCACATGTGTCTGTGAGAGGCTAATTCTGAATAATGTCTCAAACAGCCCCTCATATATTTCCATCCATCTTCGAGGTTCAGGTGTTGATGTAGATGTTCATTTAACAGGATTTTCTTTCATTTTTAAAACTAAGGCATCCTGTTATGTTTAGTTGTGAAGTATCAAATACGGTTATGAAACAAATAAATGCTACAATAAATAACTGTATTAGTTCAGCTTGGAGTGATGTGTTTGGACCTGAGATCACTTCACATCAGTTCAACAGGTCTATATTTAGCCAGACTGGGTGTTATTAAAATATTCAGTACTGGGAATAAAAAACAGCCAGTGTGGTGTTCAGATATGTAGTGAGAGTGGAACAGCAAAGGGAAGCAAGGAGACGTCTTCTCTAAATCACTGTTTCTGTGCAGATGTTGGAGACCCAGGTCTGTTCGTTTAGGGGCCATGAATATGGTGAGAGAAATTATAAACAGGTCTTTAAAATAATGTTATTTCCCTGTTTCTGATTGAACAAGCTGCATGCAGTAGTAGCAGATTTTTTGGCACTATCCATTTGACCATCCTATGTGCACTAATATATGCACATGCACACAACTTGTAAAGTCATGATGCACACTCAAAAATAAGGCTCTCCCAAAAACCCTGTGTGTAATTTGAGCCCTGGAGCCATGAACGTCCTCAGACATGCATGCCTTTCAGGGGGTGGAGGTGGCAAGGCAGGGTGTTGGCCCAGGACGTAACACCAAGCCAGGACAGCCTCTTTCTGACAGCCACAATTTTAAAGATCAACGCCGTCGGACTTTCAGGTAAAGAAGCAGAGCACCTCCTGTCTTGATCCGTAGAGTCAGAGGCTGCTGCATGCAGGAACTCTTCCTTCACCAGTGCACTCTAAAGCCTCATTAATGCTCCCTTAACCTATGTAAATAGGTAAATCTCTTTAAACCATCGTCAAACATCACTGCCTGCACACTTCCACGCTGCATTGGATGTATATCCACATCGTGACGGTGGAGGAAATTATGATGATGCTAATTTTCAGTAAGATACATAAACAGAGGCAGCGCAGTAGACAGTGGTCTGTGCAGCCATTAAGTAAATCACATTTTCTCTTTCTTCGTTGTTCTTTTCACAGGTACCATAAAAGCTAGACCAGTTTGCCTTGCAGTTTCTGGTGGTTCTACTCCATTTTTACACCTGGGTTACATCTGTAAGCTCTGAAATACATAAGGCAAACATAAGGCTCCATCTGCATATGTATGTGCATTCAATATAGAGCATAAATGAGGTTTAAGCATCCCAGCAGGAAACAAAAAAGGGAAATTCTGCTCGACGTCTGTCCTGTAGACCTGCTTTTCTGAAATAAGCCATTAAAAGTATGACACATATACTGCAGGTGCTACGGATCGTTTATGATCAACCTGTCATGTTTTGGTGTGTGTCTGAGTTTGCAGGTCAGGGTGAGCAGGTTACCATGGGGACTGAGGGCGGAGTCTGGA
>JBAGKM010000008.1:2334961-2349176 GCA_037177155.1 Melanotaenia catherinae
AGAGGCAGACCAGGGCCTGGGCCGGGCCCTCAGCAGCAGACCCGGAGCACCAACCCAAGCCACCCCACCACAAAGACAACTCCAGCCCCACCCGAAGGGCGGCAGAGGAGAGCCCCAGCCAGAGCCCCCCACGGTCTTGGGGCACAGGTCCCAGTGGTGGCCGGTCCCCTCCAGCCCAAGTGAAGGGCCCAGGGTCCCAGGAGCCCAGAGCCGGCCCCCCACAAAGCCTAGGAGAACCAGGCCCCCCCAGACAACCACCCTACGTGAGCCAACACACACCCCGATGTTCCAGCCGCACACCCCGGGAACCAGGGCGCCATCGACCTGAGGAGGCTCAGTGGCGTGGATCCAGTGGCCTCAGGTGCCGCGATGACTGCACTAAGGGAACTACTTCTAGTTTTTAAGGTGTTACTTAACCCAAACGGTGTTCTAGCTGCTGTCAAGGGCAGTACTGCCATTTTAAAGCTCAGAGCTTTTCACTTCACACACACAGAGTTGTTTGTCCATTCAGAGACACCGTAGTAAAAATGGTGCCACAAACACAGCAGCTGGCATGTATGTGGACCAAGTAGATATAAATATCTCATTTCAAGAGAATAAAAACAGAAGTGACTTAGTAAAGTGATTAGACACTAATAGAAACTGTTTTTAACAATGTTTTCCATTTTTCTGTTGTTAACCTTTGATTTTGTTACAAGCTTCACCTTTAAAACCATTATCTACTTTTAAAATATCTCTTACGGGAGAACAAGCCCCAGAAGCTCCGCCCACGTGTTCATGCACCTCGTTCTCAACGTCTGGTACTTCTGACGGAGGGATTCTCTGTTATTTTCCTCAAAGGTTTCAAATCAGAAAAATAAAATTACAGTTTGATTGGGAGGTTTATCGATGCCTGCTCAATACTCCGGCTGAACAGACCAATAAAACCAGCTCAGATTCAGGAACGGTAGCTCTCCTCTTTCAGAAGCTTCAATCTGGAGTTTTTATTTCTCCAAATTAACTTACTAAAAATATAGTGAAGGTTTCTAAAGAATAATGTGGGCAGAGAGATGTGGGTGTGGACCAAAGATGCAAAATGCAGGTTATTTTTTAAAGTAACGTTCAACAAGCTGGATCACATCGAACTCGCCGCTTACCAGCCTGTCTAAACCTCCTTCCTACTCACCTTATTACCACAACCACAAAGCACTACAACTAAACGCACTCACATGGCATGACGTGATGCCACGCTCCACCGGTGAGTCGGTACAGGGCCCTGCAGGGAAGCTCCTCCCCCTAGTTACCAAACATCAGCCAACACGGATGGTCTGGTAACCGACATGATCGCTGAGGACATCCAGGCTGGGAACCTGATCCTCCTCTGTAGAGCTGTGGGTGAGGATAGCATGACCCCGCCATCCACAGACTACAATGACTCCCTGGAGGCTACATTTCCTCCGAGTCTGCATCCAAAAATAACGTTTGTCACTTTGTTACAGTCCTCCTCTGCGGTCTGGAGCCATTGATGCAGACAAGATGCAGTCAGGAACCTTTAAAAGCTGGAGGTAATCTTCCTGCTATGTCATTCACACTGAGTCAGGAGGCAGCTGGGCCTTTCCTGCAGGGTTTGTTTTGGGACGAGGCCTGTCATTGATCCGTCTGTCAGAGAGCATCCCTTCATCGGTTAACCTAAATAAACACCAAGGCCACTGAGCCGCCGGCCCCTCATATCAATTTCTCTCTCTTCCGTCCTGAAATAGCAGGACTGACATCCTGGAAGTGCAGGCGGTAAAAGCAGGTGCTTTTAGCGAGCCGTGAGAACATGCTGCTGAACTGCATGGCTCGTCCTCGCGTAGAGCAACATGCATGCAGCTCAGACCGACAGCTACGAGCCCTAAATAGATTTACAGCGCCGAGAGGCGTCTGACTTCACGACAGATGCTCACGATGAGCCTCCAGACAAGCCCAAAAAAGAAAAGGTTGGGACACTGTGGACGAAGACCATTATGTGCGTCTGCTTTCACTTTTATCTGACTGCAGACAGAACGCAGACCAGACAGTTCATGTTTCATCCCACTGGTAATAGGCTGCAGCATGTTTTTAAAAAGTCGATACGGGAGCAGCTCAGAGGCAAAAATATATAAACAATCATGACTTCACCCAAAACGCAGCATCTGAGAAAGACTGAGTCTTTCTTAAAAAAGTTTAAAAACAATGTTCCTCAAAGAGAGACTGGAAGGGATTTCCATGTTTCTGCCTCCACGGAGCAAACATCATTAAACCAGACCAGCAGCCTGGAGGAATGTCAGAGTGTAAAGGACAAATAGGAAGCCAACAAAAGCTGATAGAGCCACAAGAAGAGGAGATTACTCTGTGAACCTTCGTCTAGCTGTGCTGAAAAGATGCCGCATGTTGACCTGGTCCAGAGTTCCAGAGTCAGTGTCAACTTCTCTGTGCTCGGAGGCACCTGGGATGGACCAATATTGATGCCTTTTCCTGGAAAAGACCACATCTTTTCCAGGAGCGTCCACGTATTTTTCAACAATGCAAGTTCAGTGCAAAACCAGATTCTGCAGCATTACTACATCAAGCTGAGGAAGACGAGGGTACTGGACTGGCAGCCTGCAGAAAGAACAGATTGTATCGTCCATGTTAGAACCTCTTAAGTGTTAGAAGGAAATAAATTTATTGATCCATCTTTTTTTGGTATGTGTTGCAGGTCTGATGAAAATCAAGCATGCAAAATGGACGAATATTAAGCTAAAAAAAATCTGGTTTATATTGTCTTCAGTGAAATAAAAGTTTATGGAAATGTGGGCATAAGTTTCCATTATTAGAACTATTGTTATAGTTACCATCATACTTGCATCTTCCATAGTTTCTGCATGTGTCTCCAGTCCAGGCTCGTCCAACTGAAGCTGCAGCCAGGATGTCACCTGACCCAGTTTTCAGAGTAAATCTCCAACTCCACAGAGCCTTCACACCACCAGGTGACAGAAACGAAGTCACACACAATATCAGGCCTATGGTGGTGTTCTCCACTGTCCTGACCTGCTCACGGGGAGTTCACTATCACTGCCAGGCAGAAGGAAATTCCATTAACTGGGCGAACTCACATCAAGGATGTAATATTGTATCTGGAGACTTTTATAAAAAAAAGATGGAGGCTTCCAACCGGTATCACCAGCATAAACAGCTGATTTCAAAACTGGAAAGAAATCTGATGAAAGCAAAAATCAAACCCTGAGAAAGAGACAGAAGCTTGTCTGTAGATCAAAACACAGCTAAGACATGACTCCAGATTCCAGCACAGAAAATGTGAGCAGAGCTGGACGTCAGTCAGAGGGAATCCTCCACGGAGGAGGCTCTGCTGTGATCTGGATGGAAGAGATGAAAACAGAGACCCCAGCCTGGACTTGTGTCTGCACGCATCTAGTCGTGGGTCTGCCTTTGTCCCCGTTTCATTCAGAGCAGCAGCAGCAGCAGCATCGCTCCAACATGCGGCGGCCTGAGCGCAGAAGCGTGGAAACACCAACAAGCAGGCTGGAAGATCAGGGCGGAGAGAGGCAGGAGGGAAGGGGACATATGTGGGGGGCAGGGTCCCTTCAGCCCCACGCAGGCTGCAGGAACACAAAGGAGTTTAATCCATGTGCGTTCATAACAAAGAGCCTAAACCCGACATCACCGAGGATTCAGGAGGAGGGCAGGGCGGAGGAACCCCCACCCCTGAACCGGGACAAACACCCAAACGCACCGGGAGGTACAGGATCATCAGATCTGGAGGTGTACGCCTCACAGTGATGCTGTCACGCGCGATGTTTAATTACCTCCTCAGCTGGCGCGAGAACAGACTAAAACATGACGGTGCTGCTTCTGCGGGCAGTCCAGAGGCTTCGTGCGGACAAAAGCGGCGCAGGTTCAGTGCTTGTCCTCCGCTCTGCAGCAGCCTGCATAGCAACAAAGTAGAAAACCGAAATCCTCACCTCCGCGCGCGCGGCGTCGCCACGCGAAGCGCACTTACCGTCTCAGTAAACCGCTGAGTTGGAGCTCCGCGTCCACCGCAGAGGCCGTCCAGAAAAACTTCCCACCTCTCTGTGTCCGCTGCAGGGACCTCCAGGCTCTTCAACCCCCGCCTCTCCGCGCGCGTCAGGTCAGGTGGAAGCGCGGGGCACTTCCGGTGTCCGCTGTCAGAGTAAAACCGGCGCCTCACGCTTTTAAACGAGCAGTAACTGCAGCATTTTCTCTGTTAACACACTGTTTTCTTTCCTCGGAGCCGGCTCTTACTGCGCGCTGAGCTGGATTTGATTCTCCGCGTGGGTTTAATTCACTGGGAGCAGATTGGTCTGGAATTTATTTATAAATGTTTGGCACACTGAACCAGAAAATGGAAAACTCTAATCCCCCCCGTTCAGGTATTTTCCTCATGTTGGGGTGTTGGAATGAGATTCTAGTTTCACAGATTCTTAGTCAAATCAGTTCTAAGAACCGGTTCTTTGAACGGGAAGAGTCAACTCCAGCTGGGAGCAGCATCTTCAGAAGCAGCAGGCTTTATTTTGATGGGAAAAACAGCCAATCACAAGTAAAAAAAAAAGACTATTATGTGACAGAAACCCGATTAAAATACAAATGTGTCTGGAAAAGTAAAGAAAATAGAGAATCTAAAGCGATACAATAAAAAAAACTAACCTACAGCATTAAAGTTTCCCTCTGGGAGAGCATTTTCCATTACGTTGTGCCTTTTGTATTTTTATTTATTTGTTTGTTGCGGTTCTTTGTTTGGTTGTTCATTTAAATGTTGGAAATATTAAATAGTGATTGTATTTTTAATTAAAATATGAATTAAAATGAGGTTTTTAGGAAACCACCAACATAAAAAATGCTTACCAGCAAAGAATTATTCAGAATTGTTAAATTGAGCTTAATTAGAATCTATGAGCAATACTGAACGAAGAGCTATTCAAAGCTGAAAGACGCGCCTCTTCTGAGAGACTCGAGCCAAAAGAAGCCAATCTCTGAAAAGAGCTGGACTTCCCATCACTACCAACCGCACACTAATCCATATTCACGTACCTTGAAACTGAGATAGGACAAGGTGACAAGGTCAGACAGGGAGGGGAGTGGTGATGGAAAGTCTTTAGCATGTAGGCCTACAGTAGGACTTTGAAACAGTGGGAAATTTTACAGGGGGCCAGTGATGAATAGAAGGAATTTCGGTGATCTCACAGGCAGAAGAATTCTACTACTGGAAGCTCGTGGAGGGACGTGTAAGGGAGACCACATAAAAGGGAACAGGAAGTTACAGAACAATGAACAAGTTCAGCGGTGGTCTGGGGGTAAAGGAGGGGAGGAAATGTTAATATACACTGATGGAAATATGCAGACCGAGTGATAAGTTTAAGAAAATTTGAGGAGAAGCAGAAGTTTAGTTGACTGAAGCAGTGGGTCAGGGAAGAAGGTGGGCAGGTGGAACTGAGGTAACTGGAGAGACAGAGCTGGGTGTCATCAGATCAGTGGAAAGTATATTTACAGACAATATTGCCAAGGCAATGGCAGTAGATAATGAAAGGAAGGGGCCCAGGGCAGATCCCTGGAGTACACTAGAGGTTAATGGGAGAGGCCTGAGAGCTGAGTCTGGTTATGAACTGGTGAATCTTATTAAAATAAAAAGTTTATACATTTTAAGGTTATATTAATGGATATCACCTGCTTTGACTCTGGAAAAGAACAAAGTACATAGATTCTACAACAGTTTGTCAAATCTACGTTTCTGGACTGTTATGTTGAAAGTACACTCCGGTGGAAACTCGTACACTTCCTGGAGCTTGATGCCGGTTTGGTCTTTAACTCAGCAGATGGTGGTCCATCTCTGTCCCACCCTGCCAGACTGGGTGCTGATAGATGGCATCTGAAACCTTGTGGTTTGTGGACACTACCTGGTCCAATACCTCAGTTCGGTTCTCCAGTCAGTCCAACAAGAGCAAGGCCTGGGATGTCACGGGACAGCCTAAAATCTGACAGGCCCGCCCCCCAAGAGCAATCAAATTCAGACAAGTATTTAGTGTAAACCGTCTCTCACCTGGGTAAACCTCAGATGTCCAAGTGCAAGTGAATGCAGCATGTAATGTACTTCTATTAGTGTTCTACAGCAACATTACCAAGTTCTCCATCATCATAATGTAGCTTTCATACATTTTCACTGAGGTGCTTTTAGAAGAATTGCTTTATTTTTACAGCAGATTCTCTTTGAAAATCAGTTCAGGAGCCTACGAACCTACGAACCTACGAACACTTTAAAAAAGTTCATTTACACTTGCCTGCTGTTCCTGGTCTGAGCCCTCACACAGAGATGGTGTTTTCAGTATGATCTCACACATTTTATGTTTATAAAGTTTATTTTTATGTTTTAAATAAAGATGTCTGGAACAGATTTGATGAAGAAGCCAGCAGATAAGCGGGAGCTGACAGCAGCATCATAAGCACAGACATTTCAAGCAGCACGCTGCAGCTTAAATGATTAAAAAAAGAAAAAAATAGTTCTTTCTTAACAATTAAGTAAATACAAATACAAATACATCACAAACAGATGTGTACAAATGTTGGTGCACAGTTGCAGTAATGGAACAGATTTCTGCTGTTAGCGTGGACAGTTTAACAAACTCGTTCAGTATTTTTTTCATTTAGCATATTTTTGTAAACTCAAACAACCCTGATTTTAAACGGGCTGTAAAACATAAATAAAACAGAATGCAATGATTTTAAAATCTCATCAACCCATATTTAATTCTCAGTAGAACATAACCAACATATCAGATGTTAGAACTGAGACAATTTATCGTTTCATGGAAAACATGAGCTGATCGTGAATCTGATGACGTATGTGGTTGTTTCTTTCTCTGTCGGCCCTGCGACGGACTGGCGACCTGTCCACGGTGACCCCGCCTCTCACCTGCTAAATGCTGGATAGGCTCCAGCTTCTCCTGAACTGGACTCGGCACTATAGAAAATGAATTTCCACAATGTTTAGAGCCAGTTTGTCTCAGATTGGTGAAGCTCTGTCCATCTTTCCATCTAAGAGACTCTGCCTCTCTGAAATGCTCCTTTTATACCAGTCATGTTACTGACCTGTTGCCAGGTAACCTGGTTAGTTGTCAAATGCTCCTCCAGGTGTTTCTGCTTTGTACCAGTTACTTTTCCAGCCTTTTGTTGCTCCTGATCCAACTTTTTCCAGACATCTTGCTGCATCAGATTCATTATCAGCTCATATTTTTCATCAGGTGGTGAAATGTCTCAGTTATAACATGTGATCTGTTGTTTTTGTTCTACTGGGAATAAAATATTGGTTGATGAGATTTTGGAAATAATTGAATTCTGTTTTCATTTACACTTTTACACACCGTCCCAACGTTTTGGGATATGTGGTTTTAGATAAAGTCTTTTAAATAAGAAGAAATTTCCATCACAAATCTGCAAATGCAAACATTTGTTCTGAATATTTGAAGGGACAGTTGTATTATTAGGCTGTTTATTCTGGTCTAATAGGAGGTTTTCTTCTTCCATTTCTTACTTTGGTTTCACATAAAGTTAATTCTTCACTTTGAACCACCCACTGCAGCTTTTCTGCAGCTGTTTTTGCGAGAAGTCCAGGCTGAACACGAACACTTTCCTCATTACTGAGACGTCTTTCTGAGGCAGAAGTTCATTCTCCTTTAACTATTTATCTTTATTTTCAGACTAAATTTAATTGGCTGTACTTGCTTTCGGCTAGGGGGATGAGGATAAATGAATGAAGCGGTAAATCCGCAAAGTCTACATGTTTTCCTGGAGTGATACTACATTCATTCAGCCTTATTAAGGAAAAGAAATAACTTTAAATTTACCACAAGAATATTTTTGTATTATTTTCATTCTGCTCCCATCTGTTTCCTCACAATTAATCACAAACACAAGTGTCCATTAATTCATTATATATTCGTGTTTACAGGTAACAGAGACAATAAAAAAAGAATCACGATACAAAAGACAGTTTAAATATTCAGAACTTCAATCGCATGTCAAAGTCTTGATTCAGCATTTTGTACTCAACATGCAATACAATATAAAAATAAACTTTTGATTAAATTTATATACACTTTTTTATAAATATAAGTATACAAATGTATTTTTAAAATACAAAGATAAATACAGTCACACAGTGTACATTGTGTACCAAACTAGCAATTAACAAACATTTTTGGATATTTAGCATTCACAAAACACATTTATTTCATTAGAAATGCAAATTTAACGACAAGTGCAAGTCTTAAATTTATTTGTCTTTGTTTCTTATTCGAGTTCCTGTCTTTCTGTCTTTTGACACCCACCGACTCACTTTCATCCCGGAGGAAAGGAGGCCGTGAGTGTTTTAATAAATAAAGGAGGCGGCTAACTCTGCCGGACGTCCTGTAAGAGTTTGTTGATCTCGGCCACCAGCTCGCTGGCGTCCACCAGCTCGTGTCGGCTGTCGCTGCGCTTGGCCTGAAGGTGACCCAGAACTGAGTCAAAGTCATCCTCCTCGTAGTTCTCTGGGATCTCCTCCATAGCCGGCAGCCACTTGGAGGAGGGCCCGCTGAGCGGGACAGGCAGCGGGGCCGGGGCCATGGAGGGCTGCACCAGTGTTGGGCTGACCAGCGCTGTCAGCAGGGGGCTGCTGTGGGGTTTGGGGCTGTGGCCGCTGTTCTGGGGGCTGTTTTTGGGGGCTTGGGAGCCCTTGTGGTTGCTGCTCTGGGAGCTGAGCTTGGTGTTTGGCTTGAGGGTGTGGTAGCTACCCCCCTGGTGCTGGCCGGATGGACCAATGCTGCTTCCTGGATTCTGGAAGTGAGTGTTGGCAGCCCAGGCCGCCACGCCCTGCTGGTGCACAGAGGGACTGGGCTTACCAGGTAGATGACCCCTCCTGCGATCTAAAGAACCGGTCATTGGCACGCCCACTCCACTTAGGCTAGTCCCCTTCTGGTTCTCGTTGACCTGGACGTACGAATCCAGACCCTGTGGCAGCAACCTCTGGAACACGCTGCTCATCTCCGACAGCAGCGACGTGGTCCCACACAGGTCTTCATCTCTGGCCTCGCCAGAGCCACCTTCTCCTCCCTCCTCCTCTCCGCCACCCTCCCCACCCAGGTCCTTGCCGAAGGTAGAAAAGCTCTGGTTCCGGGAGGGGCAGGTATCAGTGCAGGGCTGGGGGACTTTTTCCTGAGCAATGTCGGTGGCCTGGCGGGCTTCCTCCCCTGGAATGTAGAGGTTGCTGCGGTAGTCGGAGGAGGACGAGGCGGGGGAGGCCAGGGGGGGCATCCAGCATTGATCCGAGTGGCCCAGGACGCGACACTCCTCAGTGCAGAGCCTCATAGCTGAATAAAACACAGGAAATCCTCATGAGTCAGTACTCTAAGTTGACATGTTAATTGTAGTAAACTGTAAAATGTAACATTGGTTTTACTAGAATACATTTAAGGAAAATAACCTCATTTTATCTCTTTGTTATAAATACTAATCTTAAATAAGTCATGTGAAAGTTGAAGTGCAGAAGGTTAAAAAAATGATGTACTTAAAAGTCTAGTGTTTAAGAGTTACTGACATCTAGCAGTACAGACGGGTATAGAAGCGACTTCAAATAACAAACAACTATGAATGTACGGTGGCCATCAGTAGCCAAACTTCTTCCAGACATAAAGATGTTTTCCTGTGTGAGTGGATCCAGTGGCCTCAGGTGCAGCGATGACTGCACTGCAGGTAACTTCAACTTCATGTACGCACGTACTGTCTTCTTCTATGGTGCTTTTTAGGCGTTACTTATCTCAAACGGAGCACTAGCTCCTATCAAACTAAGGTGGTACTAAGGTAAAAATGGTGGCAGCTGCCACGCATGTGGACCTACAGCCAGTAGATATAAATGCTTCATTCTAAGGGAATAAAAATGTAGAACAGTTATTTTGATAAAGTGATTAGATACCAGTACAAACGTGGTTTTTAATGATATAGTGAGAGATGTTTCACAGTATAAAAACTAACCACACTAACGTGCATGAAAACCAAAAATACATCTATGTTTCTGAGGTTTTATTTATCTAAACAACAAAACTGCACTGACAATATCACCGAGGTAGAGAAGCTTTTAGTTGTTCATGAGCATCTCTTCTTCTCTCTGTCTCTAAATATGGTGGAAATCTGCCTTAATTAGACTGAAAGGCTCTCTGCAGGAGCCCTGCCTCACCTTCCAATGTATTTACCACAAAGAGACAATTCACCCTGGCCGATCAATGCATATTACACATTCAAAATAACTCCTTTAAAAGCCCTGCATTTTTCCCTTTCAAGTCACTCTTTTCAATATTAAATCTTCAAATGGAAAATCTCTGAAGAATAAATTAGACAAATCAAATATGCCAACTTAAAGCCTTCATTAAAAGGAGTGCGGCGCTTTTCAGTTGTGCTATTGAGGGACTTCATTATCCCCTCATTAACATGAAAGGAACATTTATAATACATCTTAGAGCAGATGAAAAGTGCATTTGGGTGCAGTGGAAAGGGGAAAAAATACTGTGGAGGCAGCGGCTGATTGGGCGTCCTGCTGATGAAAGGCTAAAAAATGAAAGATTTAACCCTGCTGATCTGTGTGGGGAAATGAAAAGAAGAATGCATCAAGCAGACATTAAGTGAAGGCCTGGCTATGTGTCGATCTGACTACTTGCCAATAAATAATATGACTAGTTTATTCAGGGCTCCTTTTCAACATTGTGCTTGTTTATTTCAGAGATCTGGTTTTATTCAACACATTTGATTTTTATCCCCTTAAATCTCACTAAACTTCCCAAGATAGCCAGCTTAGGAAAATGTTTGGAATAATCTGTCAAGGCTAAAACACGGACAATAAGTAGTACTCTTTAACTATTGCCCATATCTGAGTATTTATCCATAATTCATGGTGGAACACAAACGAGGTCAGACTCAAGAGTGAGGATATTTTTAACCATAGTTCAGGTCGTCACAGACAAACGCTTCTCTGCTCTTCCTCTCTGCACCAAACACAGAAACCTTGTGCTGATTGTTCAGTTAACAGTTTAAGAATAATGATAATAATAATAATGTGGTAAGGGGCCAGCGGGGAGCTGATGGGTCTCTGCTCTATAAAGGCTGGAGAGATCAGTTTCATATTAATACGTTAACATGAGTTTTGACTGGTTAGCCCATCTTAGCATGCAAGTCGGGGATCAGATTTTTTTTTATTTATTTTAATTTATTTTATTTTATAAGTAAATAAATAAGATTTGGGCTTTGAGCTGCTGTTACTTGCATGGCATGGTGTAAAAGCGCCTCACTGCTCAGGTGCTGCCCTCCAGAAACCACAACGTTCAACTTTGCATTAGTTTATTTTTCTCCCTCCTTCCCATTAAACAAAGAAAAGTACACAGACGTTTTTGTGTATGGCTTCAGGTTTGTTTCATGTAGTAAGATGCATTCCCTAACAGAAAGTCTTCTGCATAGAAATGGACTCCAGTTTCTGCCACATTTAGTGGGCTAAGGAGGTTTTCATACGCAGTCGTAATAAGAGAGGTGAATAAATGCTGCTCAGAATCATCCACGCAGCAGTGGACACGGGGGCGGGAGGCGGGCTCATCATGCAGATGGAGAAAGGTGAGCTTTGAGGTGTAATTATGCTCTTCTGAGCTTAATCATGAGCACAACTCAGCACTGACTCCATAGCAACAATTCACCACTTGGCAATTAAATGACTCCTTTTGATCAGAGCAGCACGAGGCTTCGGTTTCAACGACTGAAAGTGAAGGATTGAAGGTGGCAAAAGGAGAGAGACTAACGAGCTGAACTCCTCCACAAAGCTGTAAAGGAGGGGAGGAAGGTGTTAGTGATGAGACTGACTGCCCGTCTGGGTCGGCTTTAATTGGGATGTAGCTCAAATGCAGTATCGAGTGATGGCTGTGTGGGAAGCTGGCTGGAAAGAAGCAGGAGCTCTGGGAGGAGAAGGAAGGCGTGATAAAAGAAGCTGTGGCAGCTTGCAGCCTGGGTGACATTTGTTGGATGTGACTGAGTATTTTCCACTCAACTAGTCTGGAACTTGACAGATATTTGATTGTGAGGGGTGGAATATTTCAATATCTGTTGGGTCATTCAACAAGTGTTCAAAGTTCCTGCTTGTTAAGTCAGCGCTGGGAAGGATGGAAAGACCATGCAGAGCGACAGCACAGGAGAGATGGCTGAATGAAAGACGGGAGCAGCTTTCTGGTGCAATATCTCAAGGGCTTAGCCAAAGAGAGGAGCATCATTCACAGTCCTCCAAGACAAAAGCACATGCAGCTCACCGAGGGAAGAACTAAACAAGCATGCTCGGGTTTCTGTTCTAACCTGTTTAAACACCAACACTAGGTTTATTATTTGATCATGTTGATGATGATTCTCATTTAAAGAGACAGACAGAGCTCTATTACTCAGTCTGAGTACAATTAGGTGCCATTTAAAGGTTAAATTTAATGCTTCTGTGAGAAAATGTATTTGGAAATTTAGCCACAACCTAAATAAAGCTGGTTAGATACGGAGGGGATCATTTACATAAGATCCTCCCTCTTCCTGTCGCTGTGCCTGTACAACTGCAGGAAAAATGGCTTATTTTTGTCCCTGTGACTTCAGAAGACTGAGCTAACTCTGAACAGCCTTGTATGACCTCATGCATTTTTAAACAGCATGAAATGAAAAATACTTAATAAATTCCTCAAAGGGAGAATGTCAATTATATTATTATAAGGAAATCCTAAATGATAAGTACAAGGTTAGTGTATAGTAGTTGGACTGGGACGAGATTGCATTACGACCAGTACTGCAGGGGTTGTTTGGTTTGCAGGGATCTAGTCTCTTCTGGTGGATGTCCTCTGTGCTCTCCTCCCTGGTCAGATTTGTTCATCGGTCTTCAGCGTGTCTCGTGATTTTAAGCTGCATCTCTCATTACCAGCAGGAAGCATGTGAGGCTTTGAAGCAGCGACATGTCGGATCTAGTGACTGAGCTCATCAGATCACCTCTAAATGGGGTTGCTGGGTAAAAACTGAACCTAGTTAAGGTGTATTTAAGGATTCAAGAGAAAAATCTTGAAGCAGTATTTTATCTGAGATGTTAGTTGTATGGAAAACAACCAACATTTACTGGTTCTAATCTCTAAAGAGTGCAGATTTCCAACTTTACTCCTCATTGGATTGTAAAGTTAAATTATAATTATGGTTATTTGCAGCCCTACAATATTTTTTTTCAAATGCAGCAGGTGCAGCCAGCAGGAGAGATTAGGACAATCCTGAGTGAAGATAGCTGATGAAAACCTAAGACTGGAATCTGGCTTCAGGAGTGGATGCTAATAATACAGAAAGGGAATAATGAGAACTAAATGGTAAATGCAGGGTGGGTTGGGAAGTGGGGGGTGGGGTTGTACCTGCATGCGGTCTGTGGTGGCCATCATGGGCATATAGCTCAGTAAAGCCCTCACCAAGGAGCCTCTCCATTGGCGACTCCCTGCCAGGTTCATAGTCGCTGTCTCCGGCTTCACTGTCTCCACGACCGCTGTCCTTTAAACTGAATTTATCCATCTCATTCAGGGCATATCTGCACAGAGCCAGACAGAGATTTGCTGCATTAATCACTGACAGTAATGCTGCCACATGGAGAAACCATGCTACTGATGGATAATAAGGTGCATGGAGAGGCAAAGAGCGCTCTGCAGAAGGGATTTTACATACAATTATGCAAATGTAAAAATATTGAGCATGCAGTTTGACTCTGAACCAAAAAGCTACTAGTTACGGATATAAGAGGTCTAGGTGAAAGTACTGACATCAAACGCAGTTGTGTGGAAATGTTTTGCTGTGTAATGGTACAGAGATACACAAAGATGTGTTTTTCTATTTCTACAAAGTCCTGATAGCAAAGCAGCTCTGTGCATGTGGGTTACCTGTAGCTCCTGGTGTATTTGTTGCCTCTGAAGCTTGGTCGTGGCTGGTACTGGCCCTGATGGAGCATGGACAGAAGCTGTGAGACTTGCTATAATCCCAAAAGAAACAAAAAGAGGACAAAAAAAAAAAGAAAAGAAAAAATGAAGAGGGGAAAATGAATGGAGTCAAACAAGCAAGGCCACAAGACAATGTTGAATAAGATGTCAGTAACATTAAGCTTTATGTCCACAGGATTCCTCCGAGAATAGTTTAATTGGAT
>JBAGKM010000008.1:2349276-2360784 GCA_037177155.1 Melanotaenia catherinae
CCACCCCCCCCCCCTCTCGCCCCCCTCCCCCCCCCCCCCCCCCCCTCCCCCCCCCCCCCTCCCTCTTCTCCTTTGACATGATTTTTTGATTTGCTTTTAAATGTGATATGAAAACATGAAACAAAGAATTCAGGCAAGCTATGGGAGCAAAGGGATCAATTCAAAACAAATAAGAATTAACGATAGAAACATGTTAAAAGTAACATGTTTGGTTGTTTTTCTTCATTTTGATGATCCATAATAAAAAAAATAAATACTTAAAATCAACTGACATGAGAGAGAGTGACAGAGGGGGGATTGACTTACCTCTACAGGAGGTGTTGCATGGGCCAGCTCCAGAGCAAAGTTCTCTGGGACATGGTTGGAGGAGATGGTGACCAGGCTGTTGAGTGACTGCCTGCTGTGGTGGCTCTGCCTGCTCCCCAAGGTGCCTCTCTCAGGTGTGGGGGAAGGTAAAGGGGAGCGTGGGTGTGCCCGGACAGGTAAGGTCCCATTGACAGTTGGGACCAAGGTGATATCTGCCTTGTGGATCTGCCTGGCAGGCTTCTTGGGGTGGTTCTGGTAACTGTTCTCCGCTACACGGCAGTTATAGTTGTGTCTGGGGTCTTTCTTTTCGCGGTTACAACGGGCCGTTGCGAACATCACCATGACGATGAGTAGAAGGGCGCAAACGGCACCCAGAGAGATGATGACGATGAGGGAGAGATCGAGTGAGGCCTGGCCGGAGCCGGTGGGATACAGAGGGGGAAGGATGTCCATGGTTTCCTGTAGGGACAGCCTGAGGAGCGCTGCTGTGGTCATCCGGCTGGTGCCTCTGTCCTGCACCTCCACCCGAATCTCCATCACATCCCTAGGAGCCTGCTCCAGACTGGCATTGGTTCTGAGCTCACACCGCCGTGCGTCCATTACAAACAGCCCATCTTCATTACCGCCAACAATGGCGCAGCTCATCTCTCCGTTGGCTCCAGAGTCGCGATCTGTGACTTTGAGTGCCGTGATCAGCTGACCTGGCGATGCATACTTCCATACAGGAAGCTCAGCCGTGTGATTTCGGAGAGAGGGGGAGTGGATCACGGGTGGGTTGTCGTTTTCATCCAGAACAGTAAGCAGGACTGTGGTGTTGGTGGACAGCGAGGGGTTCCCCCCATCACGTGCCTGAACAGTGAAGGCTATCCGGCTGACGTCCTCGTGGTCAAAGCTGCGAAGAGCGTAGATGGCGCCATTAGAGGGGTCGATGGTGACGTAGGTAGAAATGGGGCTCCCTTGGACTGAAGCTTCTAAGATGGTGTAAGTGACCTGGCCATTGGTACCAAGATCTGGATCTGAGGCCACCACAGTCATCAAGTAGGCTCCAGGAGAGTTGTTCTCAGATTTAAAGACTTCATAGCGGCTTTTCTCAAAACGTGGAGGATTATCGTTTTCATCTAACACCTGGACGGTGAAATGTTTGATGGTGGAGAGGCTTGGGGAACCCCGGTCTTCAGCTATGACTGTCAGACTGTACTCTGACCTCTTCTCCCTGTCCAGAGACACATTGGTGAGGATCATGTAGTTCTTCTCGTGGGTCTTCTGAAGCCTGAAGTGGCCATGACCATGCAGCCTGCACACCACTTCACCATTGAGGCCTGCATCGATGTCATCAACACGCACCAGAGCTATGAACGTGTCTACTGGGGCCCCCTCGGAAATGTAGGCCACTTCCTCTTTGCCAGGCGTCATCAGATTAATGTTTATCTCTGGTTTGTTGTCATTCACATCCACCACTTTAACCACAATTTTGCAAAGTCCAGGAATGGAATTAGGGCCCAAGTCCTGAGCCTGAACATCCAGCTCGTAAGAGGCTGTGGTTTCATAGTCCACTTTCTGAATGAGTGTAATGTGGCCATTTTCTGGGTTTATCTTAAACGTTTCTAAGATCTTTGGGGAGACGTGGCTGCTGAAAGAGTAAACTATTTTTCCATTAGTTCCTTCATCTGGGTCTGTGGCATTTAAATCAATGATCAGAGTCCCAAGGGGGGAGTTTTCCAGCAAATTGATGATATAAGCCTGCTCATCAAAGGCTGGGCTATTGTCGTTGGAATCTGAGATACTTATTTTGAGTAAAGTGGATCCTGACTTGGGAGGCACGCCATTATCTGAGGCTGTAAGCTGCAACTGGTAGCTGGACTGCACCTCACGGTCCAGTTCCCTCATCACCACCAGCTCTGCGTACTTAGCCCCGTCCGTTCTGGTCCTCACGTCGATTTTAAAGAAGTTATTGGGTGTCAGGGAGTAAGTGTGCAGGGAGTTCTCCCCAACGTCCGCGTCCATGGCTCCGTCCAGCGGGATGCGCGTCCCAACCGATGCGCTCTCGGAAATCTCAATGGGGACTATGGCGCGGGAGAAGTGCGGGGAGTTGTCGTTTATGTCCAGCACCTCCACCTCCACATGGAACAGCTGCAAGTACTCCGTGGGCAGCGTGACCACGTCGAACTCAATCGAACAGTTCAAGTTTTTCTCACAAAGCTTCTCACGATCGATTTTGGTGCCAATGCTGATCTCCCCGTCCTCCTCCCGGACAGACAGGAACGGCGTACTCCCCCGCTGTATGGCGCGGAACCGAAACGTCAGGGAACTCGGTAGTTTGGATAAAATCCCGGCAACGTCCTCTTTCAGCCGCGCTATGACTGTACCCACTTTTTGCTCCTCGTAAACTTTGTATTTCAGAGTCTTACCAGTCGCGCCCTGCAGGAGCGCGACCAGAATCAGCAGCGCAAGCGTCGCCTTGGAGAGTGGGTTTCCTTTGGTTTGGATCATTTTGGCCCCCATTTTTCTGTGCGCACAATGTGGCGATTATTTCCACAGAGGGGGAAGAAGCAAGGGGAGAATGAAGTGATGTCTCCTTAGAAGTCTGGCATGTTAAATCCTCCGCTTGTCACTGCTCCAAAAACAAAAACACGCCAGCTGTTACATAAATAAATAAATAAATAAGAGTAAATTAAACTTGTTTTTGAAGAAGAATGGCGCACACAGGCGAACCGCAGCAGCCTCTTTGTGGACTGAACCGTTCCCCGTTTCCACATATGCTCCTTGCGTCTTGTGTGTGCGCGCCCGTGAGTGAGAGTGTGTCTGAACTAAAGGCACAGCCTTCCTCCAGTCTGTGTGACTGAGTGAGTTAGAGAGAGAGAAGGATAGTGTGTGTGTGTGTGCGCGCGGCATGCTCCTCGCGCTCTGCCCTGTCTCCTCTTTTTCTTTCTCTCTCTCCGCATGCCCCGCACCCAACTGCTTCTCTTTTCCCCACAAAACACCCCCTCTCCTCCTAAATCATCAGAATGGGCTCCTTCTTCCACCAGAGGAGGGACTATTCATCACAGCCAAACCCCCCCCCCCCCCCCCCCCCAAAAAAGACACAGAAGACACCCCTGAATTAAAAGTGTGTCGCAACAATGGTCCAGAGTAGAACTTATTCTTGGCTTAAATTCTTTTTACACAACCAGTACTGACCCCAGCAGCCTTGCATTGTTGTGACTGCATTCACAACGTGTGCCAAGTCGGATCCTTTGTCATTTCTGGCCAAAAACGCAAAGTTGTCTCACTGACTGTAATAAAGCCAATAAAGAAGTCTGTATAGCGACACCTTCTAAGATCGTAACTGCTTAAGTCATCTTGCTGCTACATGCTGCGTATACGCACACCGATATGTCAGCATGAGACAATGAGAAGAGAATAGAATAGAAAAGAATAAAAAAACAAGTTGGAGAGCAGACATACGTAAACATGAGCAGTGTAGGAAATTTGACCGGGAAACTCATTCTAAAAAACTAATGCAGCATTTCCATCTTTTGGAAAAAGAGACAGGCATGAAAAGTCGGGAGGTTTTATAACCCGATAGCACTCAGTAATGTCCTCGTTTTCATTCTTATCTGAACACATTTGTCTTGTTTCATAAGAAGATAAGAGGCTGGCAACAATAAAACCAATAAAGAAGTCTGCATTGACACCTTGTGAGATGCTTACTCCTTCAAGCTAAGTTCTGTTATTTGTGTGAACATGCTGCGTAATTACGCACAACGTATGTCCACATAAACTGAATCATGTGCCATAATCCCGATCTACATGTCTGAAGGACCAAGTTGGAGACTAGACATGCGTAAAATCAAATGTTCATGAACAATTGGGGCATATGACTGAGAAACTCATTGCAAGGTTAAAAAAAGTCATGCAGCTCATCTTCTTCAGAGGGAGACGGAAAGAAAAAGCTTTATAACCAAATAACACTCAGTTCTGACACTCAATTAGGTGAACACTGTATTTGATTTGGTAAAGAGCATCTATAATTCCTTCATCTATTGACATATTTTATATAATAATTATTAATGATAATAATGGAATGCCGAGCATGAGACAGGGTGAGTGTTTACATGTTTACAATAAACATCTGTTTATTCCGTATTCTCCAACAACACAGTGAAGGTAAAGGCATGGTCTGTGCTTAGACATCCATTCAGCTGACCCCCACATGTGTCTGTTCACTACCCCCTGCCCCACCCCCCACCCCCATCCTCTTCTTGCTGCATAATAATGATGCTTTCTAAAAGCGCGCATCCCCCTGATCATCCTGCAGAGTGCAAACAAGTGGGCAAGCGGAGCTTTATGAGAGCAGCATCAGGCCATCTGGCTCCAGCCTCAGACAACCCAAACCTGTAATTACCATCTATTCAGACCCTGCCGCCCCATCCCACAATCAGCCTGTGAGAATTAGCCCCATCTCAGGACAGATAAAATCTAATATCATCCTTTTGCTGTGTAGTAGGAAGAAAAAACAACCATCTAAACTTGACTTGTAGGAGGTGACTGCTTAGCATTGAAAGGTGTCATGGCCACTGGAGGAAAACCAGAAAGGCCTATAAATCGTTTATTGTTTGTAATGATCCATGCACTGCTCCTAAACATGTTTTAAGTTCACAGCTTTGCACACATCTCATAACAAAGAGATATTTTATATGTTCTTCAGATTCCCTTTCACATCCAATTAGTCAACAAGTAAAAACACTTCCAATAAGCTTTATTTGGAGCGTTCACCAACCTCATGTGATAAGCCAACACGATCAACAATCACGCTGATTGGTTTCAACACAGCAAACGATTCGGTGCCGGCTGTTGGAGAGGATCTGTGATGTGTGTGTGATGGATTTTATCTGCATTTTAAATTCCTACATGTGACCCGTGGGAAAAGGCTCTCTGCGACGCCATCTGTCCCTCAGCAAACACATGGACATCAGCTCCCAAACTCATAAGTAGACATGCACTGATGCTGCATGACTCAGGGAGGGCAGAGTCCACAAGGTCGCTGCTCAAAGATGCTCATTTCAGGGGCTTCTGCAGCAGCGACTTGTGCTCTGCTTTTAACAAAAAACAGATGTCATAGTTTTCTAACTAGCTGCATTGTTCATGCGCTTCCACTGGAGATTATGAGAAGTTCCGTAAAAGAAAAACAAAAAAGAAAATAGCTAATTTTAGGAAGAATATCAACCACGAGCATAAATGAGACAAAGTAATCAGTTTTATGTCTTGCAAACCCTCCACCTCCACTGATAATGTCTCTGCATGGAATAAATTCTGATTCAGATTCTGTCAGAGTTTCCCTCACAGACCTGCATTTCTGTACGCTCTGCAACATGAAGCACTTCTATAGTTTCTGTTTTATCCATACCATTGTACACTGATTCATTAATTATGCACGTTGTCAACTTGTGTCCACGCGCAACAACGCTGGTGTTTTTCATGAGGGCAGACACAGTCCCCAGGCATGTCCACACCAGCATAAACTTCAGATAAAAGAGTCCTGTAACATATAACCATGTTAGCCACGGGCCGGTGCCCCTCTGAATACAGCGCTCCACCCCAGCAGCGCGGAACTGACGGGGCCTTAATGGCATGACTTGAGTTGGGCACACGTGTAAATCACATTTCCTCTGCAAAAGAAAGAGGGGGAAAGAGGGAAAAGCTCAACATGACATGTTACACTGATTTTAGCCAAGAAGTTTCTTTACTCCCAGCAGAAGTGCTGCTGCAGAGCTGCACCAGGGGGAATATTCTGTGTGATTCTAATGTAAACTGACACTCATAAAGCCTCGCAGTTAGCAGGCTCACAATCTGAAGATGAAACTGATGATGCTGCAGTCATGTTTTAAAGGTCATGTCTTTAAATAAGCAAACAGGTAAGAGACTCCCATGTGATAACTCCTGCATGGATGATAATGCCTGAGTTGCAACAAGTTACTCAACACTAACTTCTCATTTCTTTAACAACCACGTGGAAAGACACATCCCGTGGTCGTGGAAAAGATGTTAATTTGTTTCAGAATGGTCGGATTAATGGCATCAAGCAGAGAAAACATCTAAGGAAATGCAGAAACTACTAAAACTTGGTCAAGAACTGTCTAACAATTTATTAAAAACTAGAAGGATAGACGGGAACCATTGTCCAACACAAAGACATGTGGCTGAGAAAAACATCCTGAATGATGATCGGTGGAAGTCAAATCATAAAAATTACCAGTAGAACGCAGGGCTATGTTTAATAGTGAAAGTAAGAACATTTCAACATGAACAATGTGAAGGCACTCAAGGGATTGAGACTGAACAGCTGTGCAGCCATAAGAAAAAACACTAATCAGTGAGGCTAACCAGAGAAAAATGCTCCAGGTTGCTAGGGAGCATAAAGACTGGACTCTGGAACCATGGAAGAAGGTCATGTGGTCTGATGAGTCCAGATTTACCCTGGTCCAGAGTGATGGAGTATCAGAGTAAGAAGAGAGGAGGATGAAGGGATGCAGCCATCATGCCTAGTGCTGCTGTACAAGCCTGTGGGGACAGTCTATGATCTGGAGTTGCTGCAATTGGTCAGGTCTAAGTTCAGCAAAGAACGAGGTCAGCTGACTACCAGAATATACTGACTGAGAAGGTTATTCCATCTTCCCTGATGGCATGATGGAGATACCATTTTCACACATGGATTGGCCACCAAAGTCCAGAACTGAACCCCTTGGAGAATCTTGGGGCTGTGCTGGGGAAGGCGTTGTGCAGCAGTTGGACTCTTCATCATCAATACAAGATCTTGGAGAAAAATTACTGCAACTCTAGATGTAAATAAATGTTGTGACACTGCAGAAGTTTATCAAAACAATAACAGAGGCCACTTTCACACAAGAGTTTTAATTCAGAATAAAAATGAAATCCTCTTTAAAATGACCATGTAAACATCTAATTCTAAATGAAAATGGCTGTTCCGAATTAAGCCTAAATCTGAGGTAAGTGTCTGGTTTATTCTAATTGTAAATACTAAAAGAATAATTCCTCGATCATGTAAACGTTCGTTCTGCTTCAAACGAATTCTGGTTGTTCTGAGCATGCTCGTTCTCTTGTCCTGCCACGGCGACGGTACGGTACTCTGCCTCCTTTCTCCTCCTCAGCTGAACAAAGTGAGTAGTATGCTGGTGTCGCACTGCTGCTTCAAAACTAGAATCAAAATCAAGCAAAAAGGATTTGTAAATACACCCCCTGTCCAATCAGAACTTCCAGCCCCAGATCTTAAGCAGAATAGAATCAAAGCGATTAAATGTGTTTTCCATTTAAAATTCAGAATGACTAATTCCATGTAAACGCGAAGGACAGTACTTTAATTTTGGATTATTTAAATCTGAAAAATGAATTCTGAATTAAAAATAAAACACCATGTAACCGTGGCCATAGAGAATTAACTAAACATTAGAGTGTGTGACTTTTCTTGTGGATGGGCAGTGTCTATTAAACATGGCTGCTTCAGCAGCAGCAGCTCATATGGCCAGTTGGTGGGTGATGGGAAGATGCAGACATTTTGCCCTCAGGGACCATAAAATTACTGAAAGGGCTCAGAGATGGGTGCAGGGCCGCAGGGTGGGAGGCTCAGCAACTTTGTCATTGAAATGAGTTTCTGATGACAAAGGCAGCACAGCAGGTGGAGAGAAGGCGGCTGGGGTGGAGGAGGGGATGGGATTTGTGTTGTGTGGCTTTCAATTTTAGAAATTAAAAAAGCTAAATTAACCATTTTTTCCCAATTTTTTTTTTTATATTTCAGATTTGAAAACAGGATGAAATGAACAAACTGAAACCAATGAACATGTTGAGAGAAAAGTTTTATATAAATGTAGCCGTGAAACAGAAGTAAAAACGATCAGAAAGAGTTCTGGTAAAAATCACACCCAGGCTGCAGATTTATCTCCATCTTTGTAGGTTTGGTTTCCAACACATCTCTCCCACCAGGCTGAGGAGGAGCCTCGGCGTGCGTCGGGGTCGGAAGGATTGTAAAGGCACGCGAGCATCTGCCACGAGCTCATTACCATGCTGTTAGCTCGCGCGAGACAGAGGGGATTTGAGGTGGGGACAGGGAGGGAGGGAGGGAGGCCAGGATCTTCTCCACCCACCAAGCCGGTGTCAAACATCCACATGCAGAACTGATTTCTGCTTCAAGTGGCTGAAAGAAGTCTGACTGAGCCTAAACTCTGGCTTTGAGGAAAATAAAGAACAATGTCACATAAGTGATAGTCCTTGTCTAAGGAGTCTGTTTAGGAACCATAACTGGAGTCTTTTTGTGATAGTTTGCACTGGTCCTCATTTGTCAAACGTGGAAATGAGATCTGATCGCAGGAATGATCTTATTACTGGATCCACGTGTCATTTATGAAACATTCGTAAGAGACCGATCCCAGCGTAGGAATGATCGGACCTTAGTAAATGCTGCGGCTCAAATCTATCGCCATTTACATGTTACGCATTTAGTTATTCGTGGTCCAGAGGTCACGCCCAGTGAGGTCAAACTGTGGAGAGGAGACGTTCTGCCAAAATAAAAAAGTTTTTTTGGAGGCCAAGATGGAAAGCCTCACTTGTGAGGTGGAAAAGAATAAAGAGATGGTGTTTGGCAGCCTAACAAAATCGTACAGCGTTCTGGCGGGAACAAAATTGGAACATGGAAGAGGATCGTGGAGGCAGTTAACTGCCTCGCCGTTGTTGATCTGAGCTGAGGTATGAATAAGACTCTCAGTAAGTAGCATATGTATGCCCAGGATTAAAGTTTCATTGGTTTTTAATTAGGATAACAGCACATGCCCGGTACCCAAAATTCACTTTTTTTTTTATTTTGTTCTACTGAAAATATAAACGACTCTAAGAGATCAATTAAAACATAAAAAAACTGTGAATAAAACTTTTTCAAACTGCTAAACATCTGTTTTCCTGCGTTAGCTAAGCATTGTTGTGTTCAAGGTTCTGTTATATGAAGCCACTTTTTATCGCCTCCAGAAGAGAAAACTAGTGGCCTCTAGTATTTCCACCTGTCCAGTGAAAAACTGCACGTGTTAGTGCACAGCACGGGAAACATTAGCCTGCTGATTAAATAGAGGCTATAGACCAGGGTTATTCCATTCAGTCCTACGAGGGCTGCAGTCCAGCAGGTTTTCCATGTATCCCTGCTTCAAAACACCTGCATCAAATTAAATGCATCTAACAGCCAATCAAGTTCTGCACAGTGACTAATTAATCTGAGTCAGGCGTGTTGAAGCACAGGACCGAACCGAATAACCCTGGTATAGACAACTTGTTAGAAAAACCGGATCGGTCTCCTCCGTATGGCCCCCAGTGGAGGCTGTGTATCATATTTGTTATTTTCCCAAATCATTTCAAGTGTGTTGGTGTGTACTCCAAGCATATCAGTAAGCTATTTTATTAGTTTTAAATTTTAAACGGGTTCATTTTGGGTACTGAATATGTGGCTGCTTATCCTGAGATGACAGTTTGAGGTTTGTTTAATAATTATTTTCAGCATCTGCTGAGCTGCAAAGCTGATCCACACGGACTCAAACCTGCGTGCATGATGTCAGACCCGTCGTGAGAGTTGATCGTATCCTACGCTCACATCCAAATGAATGAATGCCAAACCTTGCGTGGAAATGGTTACGCACACAGATTTCCGTTGAACGTTTGTTTGATAAATGAGGGCCACTGTGTGCACTGGCAGGTAGATATGCCTGATCTTGATATAAATCACTGTGGAGACATGATATTACCAAACTTAGCAACCTCATTGTGCTCAAAGTACCACTGTGGTTCCAGGAAGTTCTTCACTATACACGTCCGTGCAATCAGCACGATGAACACTGAGCTTTGTAGATGTGGTCTGAACTGTTTCCTCTTGCTTTGCATTAAACCAGTTAATCATCTGCAGGCTTTTCTCCATACTTACTGACTGACACATGGAACTGTCTTTTCTAGCTCAGTCTGGGGAAAAAAGGCAAGAAAATAAAATTTCTTCAAATGTTGATTTCCTTAAAGCTCTATGTTCCACCTGAAGAGTGGCGTGCCTCCTCAGTCTGTCATATTCACTCTGCTTCAGAAGTTACTTAGTTTTGAAACTCCCAAGTTTCAGTTTTCGCTGCATCCTTAGCCTGCGGTGTCGACCTCCACATCAGACAGCGGTTTCCTGCATTTCTAAGTGTTGATCCCTCAAGAGGAAACAGCTTCCCTGTGAGGTTGCGACAGTGAAGACAAGATGCTGCAAAATTAACCAAGACAGATTTAGAATGTGTGGTGACAGATGTGCAACGGAGCAATCTGCAAATTGGATTCTTCCTTTCTGTCTGAATCCGTTAAACATGCTGCACATAGTCCATCCCTCAGGATCAAACCCCACCGCAGTTTTGGAGAACTCATGCTGTTTATATCTGGAGGAATCCATAGGAAATACAGGAACACAAACACACTTGGTTTTGACAAGGCGGTTGTTGGAGATCGCTAAACTTTTGGTTTTCTGTCAACAGCTTAGCCTCCAGGTCCACCTCCATGGAAAACTGGATTGCAAGGAAAGGGATGAAACTCCACTAAGAACCAGTGAGCCTAACTGTGAATGTGTAGTTAGCATATTTCAGTTTCCTGGGGTGAAAATGTGCCATCATGCTTGCTAACGTGGCTCAATGTCTCCTTCACTTGTTGCTTGGAAAAACTGCTGATTGGCAACAAACTTGCAGGTGTTTTCAGTCACCTGCTGCTTGACAGTGCTGTGGAAAATATGAGCATTTTCTCCTAACTTTACTAAAGTTAAAAAAGTGATTGTAGAGGAGGTAATCTCTGTGTGCCTTTCTGCTTTAGGCCTTAAGGCAGCTCCTCTTCTCAAACAACTCTGTCTTTTTATAGATGCATGTCTAACTTGGTAAAAACACCTCATCATCCCCAGAACACAACGTTGTTCCTGTGGTATGAAAACACGTTGGAGCATTTGATTGATTTTCACGTGCATACTGTCGATAATTCTGCTGCATAGTTTGATTTATTTTTTTACTGCAAGTTTTAAAACCTGCACATAAACTACAGAAATCTAGTCTTTTGTTTTCTCAAGAGTCTGGAAGTGGAGAGTGTTCAGTTTCTATCTATCTATCTATCTATCTATCTATCTATCTATCTATCTATCTATCTATCTATCTATCTATCTATCTATCT
>JBAGKM010000008.1:2387063-2399045 GCA_037177155.1 Melanotaenia catherinae
GCTTGTTATCAGTGGACAGGTGAAAAGCTGCATCTCTGATGGGATGGGGCTGCATTAGTGCCTATGGCGTGGGCAGCCGGTCTCTGTCCCCTTCCCCTGGTCTAGATCCTGCTGTCCCACTTGTGGACTCGGCTGTCTGAGTAGTTCCAGCAGGTGTTTGAACTCTTAAACGTGGTTTTTCACCTCCTTTAGCTCCTTTTGTGCTTGGTGGACTCCTGCCGGTCTTCAGGCCTCCCAAACGCTTCTAAGCTCTGCATCCTTCGATTCTTACCAACTACAGGCCGATTTCTGAACTTCCCCTTCTACAGAAGATTTAGAGAAAACAATGACAGGCTCACTTAGATTTTATTAAAGTTTTAGAAAATTCTTGTTTTAAGTCCCTCCACAGGCCTGAAGCAGCACTTTTAAGAGATTTTAATGAGCTTCTGATGACCTGTGACTCTGGAAGTCCTGCGGTCCTTGTTCTTGTCATTGGACACGGTGGACCACCAAATCCTCCGGACACGCTTGGAGCAGTGTGTCGGTATGTTGAGGATCTGTCCTGCGCTGGTTCCGGTCTTTCTGTGTTCATTGTTACGGCCCAGGCCTGTCAGCTGGAGGGAATGTATGTAAATGTGACTGTGTGAGTGCTTGCAGGTGATTGGCTGGGGTTCCCTCCCTCCTTCGTCAGGAATGGACGACGGTGTCTCCTGTCCCTTCCAGCCCAGCCAGTCTCTGCCCTGCTATAAAAGGCTGGAACTGCCCTCAGTCTGGGCAGTTGTGTGTGATTACATCTCTCCACCTCCTCCGTGTGTGTATGACTGATCATTGTTCCCTTGTGGAGATTTGGTATTTGTGGGTAAAGGTGTTGGTAATCATTGGTTTGAGTGCTTTAAGCCTCCAGAAAGACATCTCTGTTTTTGTTGATGGTGTATCTTTGTTCTCCCTTTTGGGTTTTACCTGGTTGCTGGACTCTCTAAGTGGGTTTACCTTTGTGTTAAACGAGTCACACTTTTGTTGGTCAGAGTTCATAATAATTGTATGTTGTTTTGGAGCCGCCTTTTTTTTTTCGGTGACCTTTTAGTACCGGCACCCTACCTTGTTATTTGTTGCTACCCCTCTTACCCCTAGACTCCCGAGGGGTCGTAACATTCATCTTGAGGAGTTTTCCTCAGCTGTAGCCTCCCTCATGTGTGGGGTCCCACAAGGGTCCATTTTGGGTCCACTACTCTTTTCTTTGTATGTGCTGCCATTGGGGTCTATTTTACGGGGTTAGGGTTAGGTGCAGCGGTGCCTACCACTGCTCTGCAGATGAGTTCAGATTTATGTCCCTTGAAACGGCGGAGAGATTCTGGCTGATCTGATGAGCTGCTTGAGTGATGTAAAAGCATGGACAGAATTAAACTTTCTCCATTTAAATGAGAAGAAAACCGAAACTGTGGTCTTTGGAAGCTCTGAGCTTCTGATCAGAGCTGGAAGTGTTCTCGGTCCACCTGCTTCACGCTGTCGATCCCACGTGAAAACTCTGGGTGTGAGCGTTGATGGCTTTTGAACTTCCACCAGCAGGTCAGCTCAGTCGTTCAAAGCATTTTCTTTCATTGAGGCTGTTCGGCAAGACAACGCCCCGCCGGCCTGAGCCAGACCTAGAAAAGTCTGCTCATCATGTCCCGCTTAGATCACCGGCTGCAGCTGCTGTCGCTTACAGGGAGGAGGCCACGTGGTCACATGACCCCTGCTGCTACTTTTTCTGCTTTTGCTTCCCGTGAGTTTCAGGACTCAGTACAAACTTTTATTACTTGTTTTTTAAGCCTTAAATGTTCCGCTCTCTAGTATCTGCACCAGCATGCTTCAGCCAGGGCTCAGAGGTCTTCTACACAGCTCTTCTGAAGGTCCTCCAGGCTCCTCCAGGCTCTTCCAGGCTCCTCTGAAGGTCCTCCAGGCTCCTCCAGGCTCTTCTGAAGGTCCTCCAGGCTCCTCCAGGCTCTTCCAGGCTCTTCCAGGCTCTTCCAGGCTCCTCCAGGCTCCTCCAGGCTCTTCCAGGCTCTTCCAGGCTCCTCCAGGCTCTTCCAGGCTCCTCCAGGCTCTTCTGGGCTCCTCCAGGCTCTTCCAGGCTCTTCCGGGCTCCTCCAGGCTCCTCCAGGCTCCTCCAGGCTCTTCCGGGCTGCTCCAGGCTCTTCCAGGCTCCTCCAGGCTCTTCCAGGCTCTTCCGGGCTCCTCCAGGCTCCTCCAGGCTCTTCCGGGCTCTTCCAGGCTCCTCCAGGCTCCTCCAGGCTCTTCCAGGCTCCTCCAGGCTCCTCCAGGCTCCTCCAGGCTCCTCCAGGCTCTTCCGGGCTCCTCCAGGCTCTTCGACCACGAAGGAGAGGAATGAACCAGAAAATAAGTTCAGATTCCTGACAGAAAGAAGAGAAAAGAAGCTGGAAACTTGTCTGTTGAGGATGTTGCAGCATCATACTGCTCATGTCTCCGTGTTTGAGCCTCCATTAATTCACTATGATTTCCAAATGTTGACAAATACCCACCTCAGTGTGGGAGCTGACAATAAAAATGATTTAAACTCTCCTGGAAGACAGAAGCTCCTCCGCTCAGAGTGCAGCGAGGTGAAAAGCAGGCAGCTTCATTACAGCAGATTAATACGCCGTTTCATCCTCATTAGTCTGCAGGCTGAGATACGGTGACATCGTCACACACGTCGCGCTCCGTCTCTGGTCCCTCTGGTCCCTCTGGTTCCTCTGGTCCCTCTGGTCCCTCTGGTTCCTCTGGTCCCTCTGGTCCCTCTGGTCCCTCTGGTTCTTCTGGTTCTGTCAGGAGCTAGCAACTTCCCGTGGCATTTCCACTCCACTGCTCTGGGAACGCTCTGGGATTGCTCCGAGTTCCCATCACACCATGTCCAATCGCAGCTTTACAACGTGTGCACATATAACATACATACACACACACACACACACACACACACACACACACACACACACACACACACACACACACACACCTATATATATATATATATATATATATTGGACCTTGCTGGAATGACAGCAGGAAGTTTCTATCGTTGCACTTTTTATACCCTTCGTCTATGACCAAGATTATATGCAAGATGCACCTTTTAAAATGTGTCCATATTAAAAGATATGTTACTAAAATCAATCTAATGTTGTTTCCTTGTGGCTTAAATAAGTATTTAATTAGGTGTTTTAAGTTGACTTTCCCTGAAAAGTCAGACTATTCAGATTCTGAATTTGAAAGAAACTAATGAGAAGTCTGATGAGTTAGTTTAAGCAACTTGAGGGTACAAATAAAATTAGTTAAGAGAACTAATGAACTAATGTTTGTTCCGCTCCTGCTGATTGCTGTATATTGGACTACAGACATTTTCTTTAAGCTGCACAAGTTTACATTTGTATGTTTCTGTGAAAAAGGTTGCAGTCTCAGATTGTTTTATGGTTTTTGCAAAAACAATATGTGGCTATAATTAAATGTGGTGTTAACTAGCTGTATTCTTATAAAGACAATTAACAGGTCTATAAGTGTAGTGGTCAAAGTGGAAGCTGTTGTAGTTGTGAAAGAGTGGCCGTTCTAATGTTACCACCACACCAAAGATCACAGCAAATTTAAATATAACATAACATATAAATATAACAATATAAAAACACGGTAAATATGTTCATTACCTACAAATGTGCAACATTACTGATTATGTCACTCCTTAGTAACTTACTGTATATGTATGTTTCTGTATATGTTCAGAGGTGCAGGGGTGGGAGGTGTAATAACATGCCAAACTGAAGCTAAGGTGCTAATGACTTTTCTTTGCACACAGTGTGTGAAGGTTTATCCGTGGAGCTGGCTCTGTGCTTGAACTGGCTGGAGCAGAAATAAAGACCAAGTTCAGAGCAACCCTGGAGAATGTGTTTATACATTAACACAATACGTTCACACCACCTTCACAATGCAGAGGAGGCGCCTCAGTAACAAACTCCTGTCACTGAGGTGCTCCATCGGAAGGCTCGGGAACTCTTTACAACCACCAGCCATCAGACTGGACAATGACACTGGTGGAGGAAAGAGGGGGGCAGAAGTTTTTAAATTTATTTTATTCATATGTTTTTTAAAAATTTCATATCCAGCATCAGAGTTGTCTTTTTAATTTTATCTTTTGTATTCGTGTATTGAATATCTTATGTGCCATTCGGTATTTATTGACCAGTACACTTAGTTTCTTCTTTTCTTTATTTTTTTTAATATCTACTGTTTGCCTTTGTAAGGGGGTGAGTGTGATGGGATGTACGTAAGTAAGGTGCAGATCACATTTAATTCCCTTTGGGATTAATTATTTTATCTTATCTTATTTTATCTTACTTATTTTATCTTACTTACCTTGCTTTATCTTTTCTTATTTTATTTAATCTTATCTTATCTTATTTTATTTTATCTTATCTTATTTTCTTATCTCATTTTATTGTATGTTACGTATCTTATCTTATCTTATCTTATTTTATTTAATCTTATTTTATTTTATCTTATTTTATTTGATCTTATCTCTTTTTATTGTATGTTACGTATCTTGTCTTATCTTATTTTATTTAATCTTATTTTATTTTCTTCTCTCGTTTTATTGTATGTTACCTTTCTTATCTTGTCTTATCTTATCTTATCTTATTTTATTTTATCTTATTTTATCTTATCTCATTTTATTGTATGTTACGTATCTTGTCTTATCTTATCTTATCTTATTTTAGTTAATCTTATTTTATTTTATCTTATCTCATTTTATTGTATGTTACATATCTTGTCTTATCTTATCTTATTTTATTTAATCTTGTTTTATTTTATCTTATCTTATTTTATTTTCTTATCTCATTTTATCGTATGTTACGTATCTTATCTTATCTTATCTTATTTTATTTAATCTTATTTTATTTTATCTTATCTTATTTTATCGTATGTTGTGTATCTTATCTTATCTTATCTTATTTTATTTAATCTTATTGTATTTTATCTTATCTCATTTTATTGTATGTTACGTATCTTGTCTTATCTTATCTTATTTTATTTAATCTTGTTTTATTTTATCTTATCTTATTTTATTTTATTATCTCATTTTATCGTATGTTACATATCTTATCTTATCTTATCTTATTTTATTTAATCTTATTTTGTTTTATCTTATCTCATTTTCTTGTATGTTATGTATCTTATCTTATCTTATTTTATTTAATCTTATTTTATTTTATCTTATCTCATTTTATTGTATGTTACGCATCTTGTCTTATCTTATTTTATTTAATCTTGTTTTATTTTATCTTATCTTATCCTATTTTATTTTATCTTACTTATTTTATCTCACTTACCTTGCTTTATCTTTTCTTATTTTATTTAATCTTATCTTATTTTATTTTATCTTGTTTTATTTTATCTTATCTCATTTCATTGTATGTTACGTATCTTGTCTTATCTTATCTTGTCTTGTCTTATTTTATCTTATCTTGTCTTATCTTGTCTTGTCTTGTCTTATTTTATCTTATCTTGTCTTGTCTTGTCTTGTCTTATCTTGTCTTATTTTATCAAGACCTCCAAAATAACTTTGCATGTCAGATCTACAAGGAGGTTGAAACAACCTGTAGAAACAAGCAGAACTGTAGAAATACTCATAATTCTCTGGCTATCAGCAGCACTTTGCTCTCTGTACTTAGACATGTGATATATAGATAATTTCAAATAAATATTGATTACAGAAGTTTTAATGGGTTATTTTCTTTGGTGGCTTCAAAGAATGGATGGATTCACATTATGTTTTCTGGTAGAGGTTTTTCATTTAGACCATAACTCAACAAATTTTATATGGAGCCTGATTAAAAAGGTATACTTGACAGCTTTGGTGGTATAGATCAGTCCTTTGATCCATCAGTCATGTCGGATTAATGATTAGATTGATTGGTGCAACTTTAATGGAAAGTTTTATGTGTGGTATTTTACTTTACAGCTTCTACAGGTTCTGTTACAAAGTTGGGACTTTAGTTGGTGTATTTCATGATCTCACTGTCACTGCTGCTTATTGTTATTGTAGAAACCAAGAATTTCTTAAGTTAAGCCACAACTCCTCTCAGACATATATATATATATATATATATATATATACACACACACACAAAAATAGCAGAGTATGTGTGTTGTCAGGTATATACTGTGTATGTGTTAATGATGTGACTTGTCAGTTAATTCCCCAGCTAGCTAGCTTGTTTGTTCCAGTTTCTATTCTTGCCTGGGATGTAGGGAAGAAACTGGGAGAAGGAATGTGCCCCATGTCCCCAAGGGAACTCAGGTTCTTGTGGGAAATATCTGGAGCATACTATGGCGGATATTTCTACACCTATATTTAGGTGTTTTAAATAAGTAAATTAATAAAATAAAACAAAACAAAATAAAATAAAATCAAGGAAAGCAAACAACAAATGTGGGAATGTTTTGGTGTTCTTTTAGCAGGCTGGAATGGAGCCAGGTTGATCCACACTTCTGATTATGGTCACAGATGGATCACCACAGATGATAAATGAAGCAGTGCCAAAAATATCTATTTTATGTCACATTGTTTTCATAAGAATGTACAAATGAAATGTGCATTGAAAATGTTTATAACTACACCTTTTTTCATTCCAGTTTTCAAAGTTTGGCACATTCAGTGAGGAGGACCACTGAGAGTAAAGGCTGAGTCTGAGTTTTAGACCAAGTTTAAGACCATCTGGGTCAATCAATTACATGATAGTATATAAAAAATTAAACCAACAAATAATTGTGTTTGTTCAGCTTAACCTTTCTTGACTAAACCCTCTGCTTCAAGCAAACATAAACAAGACTCTGCTGGTTACAAAGGTGTCTGTCGCATCACGCTGGGAGCTAGAAGCCAGAACCAGAACCAGAAATCATGTCTTACTTTTGCTGTTTTGTGGTGAAAAGTTTGATTCCAGCTCTAAAAACTCTTCCTATCATAGACCATCTTCTTTCTGGATCCTCATGGTGTTTCTAGGGTGAATGCGGGGGCTATCCCTGGATCCTTTTAACTCTGACCATTGATAGAGGCGTCCATCATCATTGGCGGATGCCTTCTCTAGCACAGACCCTAAAACCCAGATAATGTGGTTGGATGTTGAATTGCAACAAGTGCATTCATATGTTTAATGGGACTCACTGACCCAGAATTATCAGAATAAGCTAGTACACAGAAGAAGTGGACATTAACCCCAAGGGACAGTATACATCGCATTTATAATGAATGAATAAAAACTCATTTGTGATCCTAAAACCCACCCATCCATTCCTTCATCCATTTTCTATGCCCTCTTTGTCCCAGCCTATACCAGCTAGTAAAGAGTGAGAGGCAGAGAATGTCCTAGATGGGTCACCAGTCCATCAAGGGTCAACATAGGGACAAACAACCATGTACAGCGGCCCCTTGCTATAATGCGGTTCACCTTTCGCAGCCTCTCAGTTTTGCAGATTTTTTTTTTTTTGTGCAATTTTGCATGCTCTTTTTTCAGCGCCGTGTTTTCTGCGTCCTAATTGGTTGTAGACTATTGTCAATCAATCTCCTCTGTGCCGTGTCTCCTGTACAGTACAGAATGCATTCAGTTTGCCAAATATACACAAATGGACTTATTTTTCTACAAAGGTTTGAACTTTGAGGGTGTTTAAACAAGAGAAAAGTATTAAAATGTTAATGCCTGTCTGAGAAAAGTGTATAAAGTGTGTAGTGAGGGGTTTTACAGCCTTGAAACATCTATAATAATTGTAAAAAATAAAGCTGACTACTTTGTAGATTTTGCCTATTGCGGGTTATTTTTAGAACGTAACTTCCGTGATTAATGAGGGACCACTGTACACTCACTCCTATGATACAACCTAAAATCAAAACTGAATCTAACATGCTTGCTCTACAGTTTTGCTGCCTCCTCTGACTTTGCAAAAAGAACTCTGCTAAACTCAGATTGTAAAGAGAAAATGGCAGTAAAATAAGACCAGGAGGGCTAACTCCACTCACTGAAGAAGAGACTTGTCGGCTTTTCAGATGCCATATTCATAGAGGTGCTTGCAGAGTGGGTCAGAGGTCAGCAGTAATTTATTAAGCAACTCGACTACAATTGAGTGGTCAACAGATAAGTTTTTTTTTGTTGTTTCTTTTTTCTGTCCCTCTCCCATTGGAAAAAGCTTCACTGAGGCCATTGGGGGATCAAGCCCTTGGCAGACCCGGGAGTCAGTAAGGTGGGTCGCTTGAGCAGGGAGCTGGGGCTTATCAAGACAGTGATGGAGAGTCAACATATAGATAAATAAACCTGTTCAAATGTCAACAGAGAACATTTGAACTCCAGAATTAACATATAATAACTAGTTAATACAAAGAGTCACCTACTTTTATGCGTTTCTTGGTGATACTTTGCACCCAAGAGAAGAAAGCAATGACATGGAAATATAGCAGGGTTTAGGATCTAAAGCTAGATGATTGGAAAAACCTTCCCTTTCTAAATCCTAAGGTCCCCCAATTGGAGGGCATTGAGAATAAATGGTGCCAAACTGGAGACCTGTTCTGACCTGGGTGTACTAAAAACCTCTGATTTTATTCTGCTTCACTTTATCACGTAGAAAATGTTCACATAATGTTCTATGATATGGATCATTCCAAAGAAATATTCATTTTCATCCTGAAAGTTTTTTTTTAGGCAATTGTAGCATGTGCCATCTTCATGGGGCTGCATGGTGGTCTGGTGGTCCTAACAGCAAGGAGGTCCCACATTCAAGCTAGGCTGGTCTGTGTGGAGTTTTCAAACTCTCTCCGTGTTCTCCAGCTTCTTCCCACAGTCCAAAGAGATGCATGTTATAACCGAACATGCATTGGTCACTTTAAATTATCCCTGGAGTGAGTTTTTGTCCTCTGGCAACCTGTCCAGGGTATACCTCGACTCTGGCCTATAATAACTGCTGGGACAAACTCCGACTTCCCTTTGACCCTGAACTGAAATAAGCAGATACAGAAAAAGGATGAATGAGCAACTTAATGTATTCTTACACATATGAAGATTTCCATTTCCACCGCCCATGCTTGCTCAGAAAGTGGAACTGAAATAAAGTCAAGATTTGATGCAACTTGTTTTTTTATTATGAATTGGCTTGAAGTGATTTGTCTGTAAAGTGCTCTGCGATGATGTTGTTGTGAATTGGTGCTATACAAATAATGATGAATTAAAGTGAACTATGGGGATACTATTTTTGAACAAAGCCCTAAAAATTGAGCACATGGCTCAAAGGGTTAAGCTCTCCATCCAACTTGGCTGCGTTTTAATAATTCTGTCAAAAATAATGGGAACAGCTCTAAAATGAAGGACACGTTTTATTGTAATAAGAAAGACGAGGTTGATGTTGAAGCCAAAGTTTCTCTCACTTTTACATTTTTAATAAAAGCAGCTTTGGCCAACAAAAGCAGTTTTATAATTCTGTGCTGTGACTTTAACTCTACTTTAATTACATTTGTTTGTGGCCTCTGCTGTCACTAGAAGATCTCTCAGACATTGTGTGCATGCTGCCGGTAGGTGGTCTTCTTCTCCACACACTTTAGGAATCACACGATTAACCCAATAAATCAAAGTTGTGATGAAACTCTTAAAGGTTTAAGTGAAAATACAGCTTAATGTGAATATAGAAGCTGAAAATAGAAATTCTGTGAGTGAGTAATCAGTCTCCTTCTCCCCTTCTTAATCCCCGGGCAACCACACAATGCTGCTGAAACCACAAAGCATCATGAGGTCAGAGCCTGCAGCCAACTTCCCACTGCTGCACATACACATTGTCAGTGTGTGATGGTGGGGGTGGCGTTATGCGACATCAGAATGTGTGGGTAGCGCTGAGACAGACGATAGCTGAGGAGAGGGTGACAGATGCCCTTTTCACCACCAAATGCAGGCAGGCTGCCACGGGTCAAAGTGTCGGTCAGAGGTCTCCCTGCCTGCTGCATGCATGAGCACGCGAGTGATGGAACGGAAATTATGCTCAAATATGGAGGGAATTCTTACAGAAGCATCCAAACTGACACACGTAGGTAATATACATGTATCTGTACATCCATGTGCTTTGTTCACTCCACACAAAACAGTTAAACTCTTTTCCAGATTCATAAACCACAACCTGAACAACATGTTCTACTAATCTGTTTACAGATCAAGGGCCTCATTTATCAAACTGTGTGTAGCAAAGCAAACTACAGGCGGCTGCGTACTTCTACTTTCAGATTTATAAAAGCCTGAGCACGCACATCCTACACCTGTTTCTGTTTATAAATCAGAAACAACTCTAAAGCGGCCACACGTGAGGGAACGCCTTCCCACGCCCACATGGTGGCTATAAATGATCAGGTGCACTCCTGTAATACATATTCATCACGTCATTTCCTCAGTTTTATTCTGTACCACTGGTGTTGCAGTTTCCTGTTTTCCCATATTTTGTGCGTATGCCTGATACAGAGTTTGCGTGGAGGTAGGAACATTTTCCCGCCAAGTCTGGTTTTCATAAATCCCAAAAGTTGACTATATTTGGTGTACGCCTTTTTTTGCTCCTATGCAAGCTTGATAAATGAGGCCCCTGGTTATTTTTACTATCATGAAGTTTCCTGTGTGTACACAGGTTGCCTGACACAGATTAATTTATCTTTGCAGGGGTTTTGTGTCTACAGCTTCTCAGAAGAGCAATGTTGCTTGAAAATTACTTAAAAGCTTTGTAGTCAGAGTTAGAAGCTTAATGTTTAAGATAACCGTTTAAATAACCCTATCAGTTCAACTGAATTCAATTCAGCTTTATTTGTATAGAGCCAATTCATCAATGTCAAAGTGTTTGTCCTCTAGCAATCTTTTTTCGTCTTCTCTGTTAAATACTGAGCTATAGTTCAGTTTTTCATATAGTTGGAAAGCTGGATAGTTTTCAGTTAAAATGTTTTGAAGGCAGCTTTGTGTAGGTGTTGATAGACAACATATAAGATTCTTCATTTGTTTACATATTTTTCCATACAGTATGTTAACAGTGATGAGTTTTGTCTCTTTATTCAAGATTTAAGATTTTTATTGTGATTTTGCTAGTATAACAAAATGTTGAGGAGTCTCGCAGCTTAGTACACATAAATAAGAAAACAGAAAGGTACACAAATAAATAAAAATGAAGATATAAAATATATAAGAGCTATCCAGAGAATCCAATAATTCTGGATATGAAATCTCCATGCAGTCTTCTGTTAAACCTGGTTGAGATAGCATCTCCAGAAGAGCAGCAGCAGACACAGAGACACTTTCTGAATAGTTTGGTCTGATCCATCGTTTCTCATGTCTGTTCTGTTTTTTTTTTTTTTGTTTGTTTTTCTCTCCTTCAAATACACAGTGGAATGAAGCTGCTCTATTATTCACTAATCTGGTGAAATATAGATTTTTATTTAATTAAAAAATACACTTTTTGGAAGTATTTAATGTTTAATGGTGCACATAACATGAACGTCATATTTAAAAGGAGGGAACAACACTGAGTCCTGAGGTCTCTTCTTGCAAAAATGCACATGTATTATGTGCTTGAATGAGTGGTTTTGAAATGCCTGCACACACATACACAGGGACCTGGATGTTGGGAGGGGTAAATAATATGTCCTATTTTTAGAGGAGTGCTCCAATTTATGCTCCACTCTGAACCCAAACAGAGTGAGCGCTAATCAGAGCTGCCTCCCCACAGCCACAGAAAGCACCGAGCCACAGCCTGGAGGTTCCCAAGGAGAAAATTCCTCCATAACTCTGAGGATTAGGCAAACGAAAGCCAGATTACAGCTTTATTTTCATAAAACTGTCTTGATGGAACTTTTGTAAAAATAAAAACATTCTAATGTTATAACCTGTAGCTTGTAGGTTTATGCAACATATCCAGAATCAGAATCAGAAATACTTTATTATCCCATCATTATACTGGGTTCTGTATGGATTATATATA
>JBAGKM010000008.1:2545505-2556895 GCA_037177155.1 Melanotaenia catherinae
ATGGTTAATGAGGACATCAGCTCACATTTCTCATTTTCCCTCTGTTAGAGCTCCACTGTTGTCGTTTTGCAACAAAAAAGGAGTGGTGAGCAAATCAAGAGATGAATAGAAGGAGGGAGGGCAAAGACTGAGAGAGAACAGTTTGGTGTGAAACTGACATGAAAACGAGGGAGTGCCTGGGGAAAATCCAGCATGATGTGACACCTGAGGTTTGTGAAGGTTTAGGGCAGGTTGGCTCAGCATGATAAGATGACTGCCACCTTATCTATAGCCGTCAGACTGCTAACACACATAAACACACACACACACAGAAAGAAGAGAAGAGAAGAAATTTAAAAGTTTCACAGTTTCACCCAAAAAGTGATTTAAAAATGGTTAAAATTTTTAATTCAAGTTTATTATTAATAGTTGGAGGACCCCAGTTCAAGTACCTGTCTTCCCAAGTCCATTAAAAGCCTAATTTCCCATATATTATACAAAAATATTGATTTAAGAAATTTGTTTCCATGATTTCATACCACCCTCTATTAGAGGACCGTGACTTACAGCAGGTGCAGAAGGTAAACATGCAGAGCAATAGAGAGACTGTTATCACTCAGTCAGGGAACCAAAATAAAGACCAAACTTGTGTTTCACACAAAAGTCTCCTCTCTCATGTACTCTTTTCTTTGTTCTCTATCTACTCTGTCCTCTTTTTTTTTTTTTTTTTTTTACATATCTTTTTGCTAGAGAATGCCGGAAAGCTGACTTAAGTGGAAGACAAAAAACCTATAAATCCACTATGAGCTTTACAAACAAAGCCTGCATAATTATAACAATGAGCTGTGCAAGGTCAGACACTGCATTTATCTGAAATGATTAACAATATCATTAACAATTGATTGAAACACTTACAAATCCTCCTAAACAGTTCAGTCCAGAGTTCCTTTTATCGCTGAGAAATGCAACAAATTTGCCAACCTTTTAAAAACAATAAGACCAAATATTAATGCCACACCGACAAACAAGAAAACTAGTCTGTGTCTAAAATCTGGAAATAATTCCTATGTTCACAATTTAATATGGTCTATTTGAAAATCCTGCAAGAAATAGTTTGGCATTTGAAATCAACAGTATGCACTCTGGATATGATACCAGCAGACTTTTATTTCTAGTGCACAGGCTTGAAAACTGGGATCAACTTTCTGGAGTAGTCCTTAATTGATTCAGGTTTATTCTCCCAAAACTCAGGAACAAGAAAACACACGTTACAGGGGATGAACCACTTTAGGATTTGACAAAGCAAACTGAAAACCATGGGGTATTTGTAGACAGAGGGAGTAATTAGGAGCAGGTGAAGAGAATGAGAAATTAAACCAGGTGAAATAACAAGCCAGGAACAGAAAACTGAGCACATGAGGGAAAACAGGAAAACTGAACATGACAAAGCCAAAAACCTAAAACATGAACATAATGGAAACTAAACATGACAAAAACCCAGAACTTTCAACTAAGAGCAAGATAGAACTAAACACGACAAAAACCTGGACCATAATCATAACAGCAACTAAACATGACAAACACCAGAAGTAATAAACCAAGATTGAGGCAAAACAATCCAAAACAGACAAAAACCAAACATAAGAATTAGAAGCCACACCGTGAACCATGACACTTTGGTCCTTCATTCCAGCAGAGCGGGACCAGACTGGAGGCTGGAGGTCTAGAAGTGATGCAACACTAATGAAACACACGAGAGGTAGATTTCCTTTTATTTATTTATTTATTCTGACACAATGTTTTTTTTTAATGGTTGTCCCAATTTCTGTCCAGACGGTCTTTATTTCCCGCAACTCCTTGTCCCACCTGGTTAATAGCTGTGATTGTGTCCCTCGGCACCGCCCACCCAGCTGGAGCACCGCCCACCCAGCTGGAGACCCCAGCAACTAGAAAGAAATATTATTTAACACTAAATAAACTGCTACCAGATGTATCGGTACATATTTATTTCATAAATTCAAACAAATGACTAAATTACCTGCACCATTTAGCAGATGCTTTTCTCCAAAGCGATTCACCTCTGTGGGATTCGTACTTTGGTCTCCCACATGGGAGACGGATGCTCTACCGACTGAGATTTCCAGCTGCATGTGCCGATGTCTCTGACATGTCTTCCCTTCTGACGCTGCAATGACAGAATCAGCCACCTGCTGCCACTGTTCTGCCTTTCTGACACTGGTAATGCCCACACCGTGCCCACCAATTAAACATTTTTATGTTTTCCAACGTGGTCCATCAGGATCTCAGTTTCACACCCAGAAAAATTCCACCTCCTCCCTCTGTTTCCCCTCCAAGCCATCGTGCAAATGGTGTGATGAATATGTATCAAAGGCGTCCACCTGACTAGTTATAGCCACCATGTGGGCGTGGGAAGGCGTTCCCTCACATGCGCCCGCTTTAGAGTTGATTCTGATTTATAAACAGAAACTGGTGTAGGACGTGCGTGCGCAGGCTTTTATAAATCTGAAAGTAGAAGTGCGCAGCAGACGGTGCCTGTAGTTTGCTTTGCTACACACAGTTTGAGAAATAAGGCTGCAGGACTCCAGCTCGTGACCCTCTGTTCCTCCGCCGCTCAGGTACAACAACAGGTGGCCGCCGCCATGGAGATTCCCCGCTGTAAGCTGGTGGTGGTGGTGGTGGTGATAAAAAAGTTTTTTCTACCACCAACCAGACGCATAGTAGTTTATCTCTATCATACTGTATGATAGGGCTCATTTTAGCAGGTTGCATAACTAAGAAAAGAATGATAATAGGAAGAATAAATAAGGAGTAAACACTGTTAGGGGAGAGAGCTTGAGATGCAGCAGCCATCCTCAGCGCCATCTTCAACGGTAGAAACTATTGAATTAAATGGAGAATATTAACCAGGTGACACGATTCCCAAGATACATTGAGTGTTTTTCATTTCTCAGAGCTGTTCACAAAATATCTTTAGACAATACAAAGATCATGATAGTAAATACTAAAATAAAGATAGTATACAGGTATACAATAATGATATGAGTACACTGTTTAACAGCCAATCTCAGGCTGAGGAAGAGCAGTGTGGTTTTTGTCCTGGTTGTGGAACAGTGGATCATCTCTACACCCTTCAGGGTCTTGGAAGGGGTATGGGAGTTCACCCAACCAGTCTACATGTGCTTTGTGGAATTGGAGAAGGTAGAAGGCATTCAACCATATCCCAGGGGGCCTCATGGTGGAGGTCTGGGGGAATATGGAGTACCAGACCCCCTTGTAGGAGCTGTCTGGTCCCTGAAAGACCGGTGCCAGAGACTGGTTCACATTGCTGGCAGTAAATCAGATTCGTTGAACTCCGCCAAGGCTGCCATTCGTCACAGATGCTGTTTATAACTTATATGGACAAAATCTCTAAGCACCGTCGAATTGTTGAGGGGATCCGGTTTGGTGACTTCAGGATTGGGTCTCTGTTTGTTGCAGATGATGTGGTTCTGTTGGTTTCATCGGGCCGTGATCTCCAGCTCTCACTGGGGTGATTTGCAGCCAAGAGTGAAGCAGCTGGAATGAGAATCAGCACCTCCAAATCCGAGACCATGGTCCTCAGCCGGACAAGGGTGGAGTGTTTTCTCCTGGTTGGGAATGAGGTCCTGTCCAAGGTAAAGGAGTTCAAATATCTTGGGGTCTTGTTCATGAGTGAGAGAAGGATGGAGCAGAAGATCGACAGGCGGAGTGGTGTGGCGTGATTCACCATCTGTGGGTAGTGACAGAAAGAAAAAGATCGTGAATACTGGCAGCCAAAATGATTTTCCTCTGCAGGGTGGCTGGGCTTTCCTTTAGAGATATGGTGAGAAGCTTCGTCATCCGAGAGGGGCTCGTTGCTCCTCTACATTGAGAGGAGCTAGATGAGGTGGTTAGGGCATCTGGTCAGGATGCCCCCTGGACATCTCCCTCGTGAGGTGTTCTGGGTACGGCCAATGGGGAGGAGACCCTGGGGAAGACGAAGGGCACACTAGAGGGATTCCATTTCTCGGCTGGCCTGGGAGTGTCTCTGAATCCCCCCGGACGAGCTGACAAATGTGGCTGGAGAAAGGGAAGTCTATGTTTCCCTGCTTAGGCAGCTGCCCCTGCAAACCATCCCAGAATAAGTGGCAAGAAGATGGATGCATGGATGGATGGATGGATGATTGCATGGATGCATGGATGGATGGATGGATGGATGGATGGATGGATGATTGCATGGATGCATGGATGGATGGATGCATGGATGGATGGATGGATGGATGGATGGATGGATGGATGATTGCATGGATGCATGGATGGATGGATGCATGGATGCATGGATGCATGGATGGATGGATGCATGGATGCATGGATGCATGGATGGATGGATGGATGGATGCATGGATGCATGGATGGATGGATGCATGGATGCATGGATGGATGGATGGATAACTGAACACCATACTGAGACTTGTTTGAGGTCTTTAAGAATTACCTTGGTGATGCAAAAATACTTTGTCATGCATATTAACTCTTTTCTTTGACACCTAACAGTTGAGAGAAACAGGTAGGAACAGAGTGTGTATTTACAACAGACTGCTGGCAATAAAGTTTCTTAAAATATTATATGGATTTAGTTCTTTCCTAATCTCACACTTAGCCTTCCTCATATGCCTTTTCTAGGCAAAATGCATATGTCAAAAGGCCCTTGGTTCATTCTATGAGTTTAGAGCCTCTTTAATGCTTAAATTATTATTCAAATTGAACCATAATTTATTCATCTCAAATGGGAAAATAATTTAAGACCAAAAAGAATGGCATAAAGGTTTGCTATGTAAAAAAGCTGTTTCTGAGTTGTGTAAACCTATGTTTATAACATCTGCTGTCCAACAAGGTCATTCTGCCCCTCTCCCTCAGATTTTACAACTCCTGAAGTGTTAGAGCCGGTAAGGCCAACCGTGGTACAGGCTGGTACGTCTACTTTGTTATTCTGAGATATTGTTGGCATCTCCCTTGTGAAAATAACTTTCATCAGGTATGAACAGCAGTGTCAGCAAAGAAATACCTTGAAGTCCTTAGAAATGCTGCAGGCTATAATTTCAGTTTGATCAAAGCAGAAAAGGCTGCTTCCACTCTCACCCTCTATCTTTCTCAGCTTAGTGAAAATGAGGTTTAACATTCTGACATAGTGGTTGAATAATATAGCAAATAAGACATTAAAGCCCATTATTCTCTCATGTTGGGAAAACGATACAGACATGGGACCTTTGGGAGACAGATGCATGTACATCCTTGTTACGTTACTGTTGTTACGTTATTTACTGTTTGTGGTTTTAATCTTGTTGCTGATCCATTTACAGGATGTAAGGCTTATCATTATGATCCTCTGTCTAATCCACAGAATCAATTAAATGAGCAAATCCCTTAACAGTTTTTTCATATAGGATTAAGCTACCATGGCAGATTCTGTCTTTTTTTTTTTTTACAGTGGATCCAGAATCTAATGTTAAAACAAATCTTTTAGGTAATTGAATAATGCATGCTGGATTACCTGTGATAATCCAATATGCTCAACGTCTGGTAGCTGTAGAGATGCTTGCAGGCGGTAATGTGTTTAGTCTGGTGTTATTCGTGCAACCAAGAAAATAAATCTTTACATGCATTCAAAATGTTATATAAAAATTTAAATGTATCACTGTCCACCTGTTATTATCCACCCAGCTTATATACCACTTGGGTACACCCTGGACAGGTCACCACTCCATCTTTTTCAAGGCTAAAACCAGCGATCTTCTTGCTGTGAGGCTGCGGTGCTAACCACAACACCACTGCAAAGCCCACCTGTCAGTTAACACAATAAATATATCAGATATACAACATGTGACAAATGTCAAGGAAATTATTCTTACGAAAAATGTGATAACATAAAGTACGTGATGATTTGCACAGGAAAATAACAAGGGAGTGAAACTTCTGCAAACAATTGTATTTGAAAAGAGATCAAATAATATATTTCTTAAAAGTCTAAATGGTCTTATTTAGTCAATTTCCTTTACTTTTCTGTCTTGCAGCAGACCTGAAGAAGCCTCTGACTGAACATAAGCTGTCCTGTCTTCACTGCTCATCTTTAACAAATTCAATATTGTACTTACTCACAGCAAGACGGTCGCTGGTGGTGGGCCCACCCCACCCCAGCTGAGGCTCGAACTTGGGGGGCAGTGGCCTTTGTGTGTGGAGTTTGCATGTTCTCCCCATGTATGCGTGGGTTTTCTGCGGGGCGGCATGGCTCAGTTGATAGAGTGGTCATCCTGTAACCCGAGGGTTGCTGGTTCAATCCCAGCCCCGAGCACTCATGCTGAGATGTCTCTAAGCACGACACCAAACCCCTAATTGCTCCTGATGGGTTGGAATTGAGTGAGATATATCCAGCTTCCTTCCACCATCCAAAAAGTGACTCTAAATTTCTCCGTTTGTGTGTGTGAATGGTTGTTGTTGGTTTCTCTGTGTTTGACCTGTGACCTGTCCAGGGTGCACCCTGCCTCTCACCTGCTAAATGCTGGGTTAGGCTTCACTGAACAAAGCAGTACAGATGACGAATGAACAAGTGGACTTGTCAACATTGGGACATAAATCTTTGAACTACAGTTGAATGGTGCATCTTTTTATTGGAAAACACTTTGCTCCCATATTTAGGTGGAAGTATTGCAAAAAAAATGAATGCCTCGGGGTCTGCCCTCAGCAGGGGGGGCACAGCCAAGACTGCTGTCAGGGTGGCACTCGCCCACCTTGGATATCCCCTAGAACCAAACCTGCATAGAACAGGCTACGTCACCCACAGATAAAGTCATGTGTTAAGTGTAGTAAACATATCACTACAAATAGCTACAACTTCTTGTACTTCATCTGCACACACTCAACATAAAATCTGAATTTTTGGACAGGATGCTGAAGCTGAAGATTGCATTTCATTTGGTTGACTGCTTGTTGTTCTGGCAAGAAAAGCTTATTTTTCCTGCTGCAGCGTTTTCAAGTCAGCAAAATACTGAATGTCAAATATAAATGTTATCTCAAACCACATATTCTGTTACCCCACACTGGTTTTCCCTTTTATGTTATTATCATCACATGCACAGCTCATCAAACATCCTTCTCTCATCTACTCCTCTTACTCTCTGTCCTCCCCAGCTCTCTTTTCCTCACCTGGCTCTGTTAAAACAACCAAGTCAGTGGCAGTGACAGGTGATGCTGTGGATGAAAGTCCCTGACTCCAGCAGCTGTCACAGCACTCAGCAGAGAAGTTAAAGAACCTGAAGAAGAAAGGCTGGAGGTGGAGGGAAGAAGAGAAGCAAGGAGGCAGCGGAGGTGGAGATGTTAACTAAGATCATTGTTGCCTCCATGGCTCTGAACCTCTGACTGCAACCAGTTGATGGAGGCTCGTTGTGACAGGCACTGAGAGCACACACACAAAACACACCAAACACACAGAGAGGCTTGTCTGTCTTTGCAAGGAACTAATTTCAATTCAATTTAGCTTTATTTGTGCAGCACAAATTCACAACAGTCATTTCAAGGTACTTTTACAGACAGAGTCCATTCAATTTATTTCAATCAACAAATCACATGATCCACATCAGTCCAGTTTCTAAAAACTGGGTTCATATAAACCAGATCATAAAAATAATGAGCTAGATAAGGAAACCTAGGGATTGGATCAGATCTTCTCTTTAATTAAATCCTCCACCCGGTGCTGCGAGAGGAGACAGTGGAGAAGAAAACCTCCATCACAACCAGAACCAGAACCAGGAAGAAAAACCTCCATCAGAACCAGAACCAGGAAGAAAAACCTTCGTCAGGACCAGGAAGAACTTTCTGGACCGGTTCAGGGTGGAGAGGACCGGAAAGAGCAGTGAACTAGCAGCAGAACTCAAATCCAGGAAACACGAATGAACAATAACAACGTCAGATGTTTCTACATGGAGCGTAAAGAGAGCAGAGAGGAGCCCAGTGCATCATGGGACGTCCCCCAGCAGCCTCGGCCTGTAGCAGCAGGACTAAACGGTTGGATCAGGGTCACCAAGTCAGACATGTTAGAAGATTTATCAGGAAGGAAAGTTTGAAGATGATCTGAAAGTAGAGGGTTTCTGCTTCCTGAAGTGAAACTGGGAGCTGGCTCCACATTAGAACCTCTAAGAACCACCAGTAAACCTGTAGTCTGACAGTGAAGTGTTCTGATGGGAAATTCTGGAACTCCAAGATCTTTGCGATCTAATGAAGTCTTGAAGAGACAGACAGCTTCTGGTACGTTTCCTTCTAACCTTCACAGGTTCAGCTGAATGTCCAGTCCAAGTTTCTATTAGACACATATTTGGGCCAAATTAATTTACGGTCTTAATTGGGTCGAGCCAGATGGCGCCTTCCCTGAGCCGGTTCTGCCAGGGGTTTACCCTCCTGTTTTTTGTTTTTTTTTTACTTTTCTCTGTCACCTGCAAGGACCCAGGATGAGGGACTGAAACAATGTCAGGATTTAATCGATCCACTGGTTTCCTGACTTATTCTTCTTAACATGTACATGAAGTTAGTGTGTTCATGGTTCTACAGAAGACTGCACACACACAGAAAAAACCTTTAGCCATGTGCCTGTATTCCAACTATCACATCCTGCATGCACATACAGAACCATCTCCCATGATGGCTGTATCTTAGATGTATTCTAACAAATAACAAGCACACACACACACACACATACACATAGAGCTACAGTAACTAGAAAATGTGACAGATGCACACGCGGAGGTTATCCAGGCTTTTTATCCTCCCAAAGCTCCACTGGGACTCAATCAGATGGACTCTGCAGACAAAAACATGTTGATAATGGTTCTGTCCCATAAAGCTGGGACAGGGCAAGGAAGGTGAGGGAGGGGGTACTCAGATAACCGAGGGACGGATGATGGACAAATGGATTGCTGTATATGTGACGAGGGAGAGCAGGAGGGTCTCAGGACCAGATGGTATTTTTCTGTGAATCTGTGACCACACTGACAGCAGGGAAACACGCACACACCGTCAAATGAAGAGAGACCCACCATGGTCGAGATAAAGTTGCTTCATAACATTCACTGGATGAAAAGAAGATGAAAATAAATGTTGATTTAATTCATCAAACAGATTTCAGTTAATTATATTTAAACTGAGATACGCGTTTTTTACAGAGTCACAGCTGAAAGGAGTTCACCAAACAGCAAAGATGTGGGTTCGTTTGCAAATGAAGCTGCTTTCAGTAACAACCTCCAGTTGAAAGAAACAAAGAATAAAGAAAATCTTTAGCTGCGTTTCCATTACAGCTTTTCAATAAATGAAAGTGCAGATGTCATTTCAGGTGTTTCCGCTCAGTGGTGTTGAGAGCATAAGTCGTAATTTTCAGAAAATCTTGTCCTGCGAGATTCCACGTGGAGGCGGATGATTTGTAATTCCTTGTAAAAGATTTACGTCCCCTGCTCCGTCTATAAATACCGCACCATCTTTACATGAAAGGAACAGGTCACATGACCCCACAATAACTTCAAATGTCAAGATATCTTCATTAAAAAGAACACTTGTCTTTAAAAGACCTCCGACCAATGTTCAAAACAAACAAAAAAAAGCCAGAGATCTGTCATCCAGGTTAGGTTTAAACTGATTTCTGCCTGTTTGCATCGCTCCACACCTTTCAGACATGTAACATTAACATGTACCAGTAACAAAAGTAACTATTTCTAACTATGAGTGAAAGGATTTCTTCATAAACTAGAGAAGCAAACACATCCTGATGCTTTAATGTTTTGCATTAGTGTTGGCTGGAAGCTGGAAGCCAAAGCTAATCTACTTCCCACCACGGTAGCTCACCAAGTCATTATTTCTTTACAGGAATGGAGAGTGTACGTAGATTATCCTAGTATGCTATGACTTAAATGATACCTGGAAAGACCTGGACCTGCCCCCACAATCAAATTCACTCGGACTTTTCCCCCTAGTAGGTTATTGTTATTGTTGTTATTTTTCTAACCACACAGCATCTGAAAGTCTAATTAATAAGCTAAAAGTCAAAGTTAAAATTAGCTTCAGAAAAGGATTTTATAGATGGATATTTCTATTTACAGCTTTTTATCATTTTAAATGTTTCCAGCATGTTATGATTTATTAAGTGGTGTAACTTCTTTTTCTCAATGTGGCCGTTTTATTATGACACTAATTTACAGCCACTTACTAAAAGGAGGTCATTTCCTCAGTGTCGCATACGGGCGAGTGTGTATGTGACTAATATTCTTTTTCTTCCTTTTCTTCTTGTAAATTATTTTGACACAGGGAGTGTGTTTGTAGGGCTTTACCCCGTTCAAAACTCATGTTACTTTGGTCATTTTCGTTTTGCTGTTCTTTAAACTTTTTGTGAAAAGCTCTGCATATTTTGTTTGTAGTGAAAGACGATCACATATGTTTACGTGCCCTGATTGAGCTGCATGTGCATCAGTTCTGGAACTACTTACTACTACTACTGTGCTTTGTACTTAAAATGCAAACTCCTCCCACTTGTGGGACTTTAAAGTCAGGTTAGCTGACCCTCACAGTGCTGCTGAATAGCGTAGTTTGCTTTGAATATGAAAGTCGAGGGCTGCACATCTGTAATGAGCTCCGAGCTCCGGGCATGCGCAGGCTGGCAGTGGACTGACAGCAGAGCTGCAGCTATTAGTGGCTCATTTTCACTCTGTACTTCATCTGGAGTGAATATGATAAAGAAAACATGAAAACATCAGAATGTAATTTAAGTTCAACTCCAGGCATTTGGTTTGGAAAACAGCAGCTCAGCAGATTTATGACATGCAGATGTTTTAAAGGCCATTTCTTTTTCTTCTTTTTTTTTCTTTATTGAAGAATTGCATCCAACACTGCTCCAGATTAGAGTAAACGCTGACCCTGATAACCCCCTTTTTGTCTCTCTGGTGGCTGTGAAGTAAATCTGTGAAGTCGCTGCCTACCTGTGAGGAATCCACTGACCAGCAGCAAAGCGGCCCAGAAATGTGAGGCACATTACTTACTGTTAATGCTTCTTTAAAAGTACTACTCTACACACTCATGAAATATTCCTGATAAATAAATCAGTGCACACACACACACACACACACACGTTGTCAACATCCTGATGTCGTTGCCCTCTGCACTGATTTCACTATGGTGAATAATGCATTAGCTAAATGCTGAAGTTGAATTATTAGGATGTTTTATTCAGGAGAGGGCCAGAGCTACCTCTTCTCCTCGTATTAGGGACAGCTTGTCCGGGTTTAGGGGGGTTTGGTGGGGCTGCTTAGGCACTGTGGAACATGATTTGGATTAATTAGTAATGCTGAGTTTGAGATGCTGGA
>JBAGKM010000008.1:2889816-2900119 GCA_037177155.1 Melanotaenia catherinae
GAGTTCTAGGATCTACTTTCCTGGTCTTAGTGAGGACTGGAGTTCTAGGATCTACTTTCCTGGTCTTAGTGAGGACTCGGGCAGCGTTCTGGACTAACTGCAGGTGTCTGGTGAACTTTTTAGGGAGACCTGTGAGGACAGCATTACAGCAGTGCAGTCTATTAAAGATAAATACATGGACCAGTTTTTCTAAATCCTGTTGAATCCTCGAAATGTTCTTTACGTGATAACAGGCCAACTTCACAATTGTCTTAATATAACTGTTAAAATCCAGGTCTGAGTCCAGGACTACTCCCAGATTTCTGTCTTGGTTGGTAGTTTTGAACTTCGCTGTTTGAAGCTGAGAACTGACTTTTAATCTTTCTTCCTTTGGCTCTTTTAAAAAGGACTCAGACCAATTAATTGCAGCCTTTAAGCTAGATGGTAAAAATGCAAATTTTTGCTGGTACTCATATTATAGACTCAGACATGTTGTTTGCTGCAAAAGATCAAGTCATTATGTGAATAAAATATACAGTCTTTTTAAATTACTATGCTCAAAAGTTATATGAAATATCTCAAGGAGCAATGTAATCAGTCCAGGGACAGTCCACTTTCTCAGGCTTAGCAGAGACTATAGTATCAGGTGATGAAACCTTTGTCACTACAATCTAACAACAACAAAAAGTTCTCAAATCTAGTTTTACAAATGAAAACATAATGACAGATAAGTAAATGAAATAGCTGTATGGCAGGCATGTGAATAATCATTAATCATTCATTATTAGAGACAGCAGTAGTAGAGAGCCCTAAAACACAAGTTTTGCTTAGGGCCCTATGGAGGCTTGGGCCAGCCTTGGGGGAGTGGTCAATGGTGCCCTGGCTTCCAGAGTGTGCGGCTGGAACATCGAGACGGGTGCTGGCCCACGCCAGGTGGTTGTGGTGGTGCGGGCCCTTTGCCTTGAGGGGGGTTCCGCTTTCCAACTCTTGGCACCCTGCGCTCGGGCCGCCCTGGATGACTGTGACCACGGGGGGCTTGGGCTGGGGCCTTCCTCTTGGTGGTTCCAAGGTCGTCTTCATGGTGGGCTGGCTTGGGTTGGTGCTCCACGATTGCTGCTGATGGCCCAGGTCTCTGGGCCACCCAAGCCTGCCTCTAGCCTCTGTAGATGCATGATCACATTTGCAGGATCACACTCATCTCTGATCATTCCTCATTCCTCATCCTCTGCATGCTGACAGTAACTGAGTTGTCCAGCGGGTTTATACACTAAGAGATACTTTGTTTAGGGTTTTTGTGTTTTTCTGGTACTTTGGTTGTTGTTGTGATAACATGTTTTTTTTATTTTTGTGTTTGGTTTTTTTTTTGTTCTTTTGTTTTTTGGGGGGGGGTCGGTTTGCAATTTTTTACAAACTCCTGATGACTGTAGGAAATTCTCTTTTGTGTTTCTGTACAGGTGCAACAGCTGGTTGTCTGGTGTTAGGTTGGATTGAAGCTTGTTGCTTCTATCTACTGGATCTTTGGCTCCTCTTCCCTTTTTTCCATTAAACTTTTTGTTTCTATTCATTATTTTCCTTCATGTCTGTCCCCTCTGGTCAGGTCCAGCAAGATTACATAAATTCCTTAATTCAATATAAATAAATAAGATTTTTTAAAAAAGAAAAATCACATTATCAAGAGGAGCCTTATACCCATAAGGCTCCTCTCATCAAAGCAAACTTGTTCGGCACAACACAGCAGCCAGATCATCATTCTGCTGCCACCATGCTGGACAGACAAGTAAAAGAAAATAAATAAATAGGAGTAATAACTTTTCTGTTTATGCATTAATGCTTTTAAAAAATTAACATGTTGATTCCACTTATTAATCTCTTTGCATCATCGTGGAATTTTGACAAACCTAATAAAAACCTTTATTCACTAAACCCCCTAAAATTATCTTGGGACGGCCAGTTTGGGAAAGGCTGTGCTAACCAACCTGTCAATAACCTCTATGAATGTGTGCCTAATACGACTATGTTACATACATATGCATACTTATGTAAATCAGTATAATGTTTAAAAGTCTAAATCACTGGCACTGGTTGTCAATCAATAAAACTACAACAATTTGCAAGTAAGCTCTTCTCCTCTTAAAAACCCAGATAGTTTGGAGAGATTGCGCACCATGCCCTAAGAAACTGATAACCCTGTCCTGAATTTGAAGTTGGTGTGACGTGTCGGTGAAACACTTGTGACGTCACCAGAAGAAGGAAACCTCCCTCAGTTTTTTTGTTGTTCGTTCACCACTTGAACCTCCAGCGTCAAAATGTCTACAAATCTCATTAGTGATAGGAAAAGCTGTGAGTGACATACCCAGGTTACATTACCATAAAAGGTCAGTAAACAGTAGACTTCAATCATCCAATCCAATAAACGATACCAAACAATAGTCAACAGCAGAATCAGATGTTTGGTAGAGACAGTTTTTCAGGGGCACAACCCACATACTCAACTCTGCTGCTCATCCCACAAACACATTTTCCTTACAAATGAAATTTGAAAGAGAAATAAACAGACGTTCCAACGATTTCAGATTCATTGTCCCATCATAATTATTATTATGAACCACAATTTATTAATGTGGCTATTAACCTCGCTAGACTGAGTTTTAATCCCAACAGTACAAATTTAATGTCATTTAAATGTTTCCATGTAAAGGCCCATTTCTATGAGGAGCTGTTTGAGACATTATTCAGAATTACCCTCTCACAGACACATGAAATTTAAGTCATTCACACATTATACTGTAGTGACACCTCTCATACACTATACTGAAATCTCCTCTTATATACTATACTGAAATGCTTTCATACATAATACTGAAATCATTTACACACTATAGTGAAATTTCTGAAATCACATTTCACTAGTATGTGTGAAAGGAATTCTACTAGTGTGTGTGAGCAAATTTCACTTGCAAAGGAAGTAATTTCAGTTGAAACAGAGGTCACATAGTAGAAAAAAACGGGAGCGCATTTTTAAAACAAACCAAAGAAGAAGTTGGAGAACACCGTGACAAATGTTTAGCAAAAACATATGCTGTATTAATATCTGCTCAGTCACCTGGAAGTGACCTCAGTCAAGCTAGGATTGGTGAAATCAAAGCCTCATAAGACACTGTGTCACTGTGATACAACGGCAGAGAGATGGACTCACTAAATCGAAACATTAATGTATTTAAAAAAAGCTTAATCTGCTGGCTGTCTGTGTGTGATGCATTTTAAGGGAAGAACAATATCATGGGGATCCATCTACACCAGAAGCCAGTCCACCCATATCCTAGAGCGGCTGCCATCATAGCAACCACCCCGATCAGGGCAGACTGGGGCCCACACCACAGCCATAAGGCCTCAGTGCAGGACCCCAGCCACCCAGACAATGGCGATAACCACAGCAACAACCCCCAGACTGAGTTTTGAAGTAGCTGTAGGTTTAAAATGGACTTTTTGGAAAGACCAGAGAGCAGGGCATTACAATAATCTATTCTACTGGAAATAAAAGCATCAGCACCTCCATGCTGGCAAGAGAGAGAAATAGGCAGACTCTGGCGATGTTTAAAAGATGATAAAATTCCGTCTTTGTCATATTTCTGATGTGTGGAATAAAATCCAGCTCAGAGTCACAAAGAACACCCAGGTTTTTCACACACTTAGAGGGATTGAAATTATGTAGTTTTGATAAAATGATCTCTCTCTTGCCCTTGGGACCAATAATTAAAACTTTAATTTTGTCCTGCTTGAACTGTAAGAAGTCCTCTGCCATTCAAGACTAAAATCCAGTTTAAAAGAATGTTAAATGGCTCCAGGTCATCAGGAGACATGGCAATGTAAAGCTGTGTATCATCAGCATAGCTGTGAAAAATCAATGCTGTGTCTCCTAATGACATCCCTAAGATGTAACATATACAAATTGAAAAGTATTGGGCCAAAAATTAATCCTTGGAGAACCCCACACTTGACTTTATGAATTCCTGAGGAGCATGTATCCATACTTGTCAATCTGTGAGATAGGAGTAAAACGCTATACGAGCAGAACCTAAGAGAAAAACCAGACTTCTGAGAGTACTAAAATCTGGTGATCAACTGTATTAAAGGCGGCACTACGATCCAGTGAAACCAGGACAGAACGTTTCTGTGAGTCTAAGTTAAATCTAAGGTCATTAAAAAGCTTTAAAAGGGCCGTCTCGGTACTGTGGTTTGTCCTAAAACCAGACTGATATTTTTCTTAAATATTGTGTTTATTCAAAAACTCATGTAATTACATGAAGACAAGTTTTTCAATAATTTTACTTAAAAATGGTAGGTTGGATATATGTCAGTAATTACCAAGAATGTGTGGATCTAAATTACTCTTCTTCAGAAGGGGCCTCACCACTGCCATTTTAAAGGCAGCAGGGAAGTCACCCATCTGAAGAGAGTAATTTACTATGTCTAAAAGCTCACACTCAAAGAAACCATAAAATGTTTTTAAAGGTGATGTGGGAATTGGGTCTAAAAAGCAGGTTTTTGTGTTAATTTGGAAGAAAAAATGACCATCAACCAGGACAAAACTCTCCAGTGTTTCCTCAGGTAAAAGCAAAGCTTCAGGTCTGTTAAAATCAAAATGTCATGAGATAAAAGACTGGATCTAATAACACTGATTCTACTTCTGAAGTGGCCTGCAAAGTCCACACATGCAGCATCTAATGCAGGCATGGGTGGACTTATTAAAACTTGTGTTTATAATATTAAAATTTAAATAAAATTTGCAGCCACCTCAGAAGTAATATTTTGTTTCCTCACAGTTCTCACTGAGGCCTCCTGTTGGCTAAAAGTGGGGATGTTAAAAAAGGGTGTGTCCCCTGTGTGACATGTTGTTTGAAATCTAGACATTTTAAAAGACTTAAAAACTCCTCTGCAAAAGTATCAGACCTCTTGTCAATGTGTAAGTTAAAATCACTAATTATTAAAATTTTACTGTACTTTGAGTGTATTAAAGTTAAAAAGTCAGAAGATTCTTGTATAAAGCAGGAGGGTAGGCTTTGGGGGGTCTATAAACAGTCAACGATAACATAGGTGGGTTGCTAAAACAAAAGCATGATATTAAAATGACAAGTAATTATCTAAAAACAATATTTTTGCTGAGATTGATCCTCAAACAATTGATGCAGTTCCACCCCCTCTTCTGCCTCCCTTGATTGAAAATAAAATTTAAAATTTGGGGGAGAAGCCTCAGTGAGGATAACTGATGCATGAGCATCAAGCCAGGTTTCATTTAAAAAGAGACAGTCAATGTTATTATCTGAGATAAGATAGTTAATTATAAAAGATTTGTTCAAAAGAGAGCGGACATTTAAAAGTGCCAAGGTAAAAGCCACAGGTGAGTTCTTTTGTTGAATAGCGGATCTAGAAATTGTAGGGGCTATGGGAATGGGACGGAGACATCGAATATGATGGTGAATAAGGTCGGGTTGGACTGGGGATGTGTTCTCACTGTGATGTTAATCCGAGAATAATTTGCAGAAGCGGCGTGGGAGTTCAGTATTCATGGAAAAGAGTTGTGATCCTGTTTGATTTGGATGAATGCTATCTGATTTAACGATGTATGGTCTATTGTAAAACGATGAGAAGTTGTCGACATATGGAATGTTGATGGAGTTGCAGAAACCTTTAAGCCAGATATGAAGCTGCTGGAGGCCGTTGAATTTGACCCAAATAGTAGTGGACCCAAAATCTGTTGAATTTGACATACATGGATGGATCGATCAATGGATCGATCAATGGATCGATCGATCGAATTTGAATTTGGGACCAGCTCTGTCTCATGTGTACTGCTGCATAGAATACAAATAGGAAAATAAATGGTAGGATAATCCATCCATTACCTAACAATTTTTGTTGTCCTGGACTGAGCCACATCAACAAACAAGGATTAAAAGAAAGGAAACAGTTTGTTGTTTCCTTCCTGTACCATGAACTGTTCAACTTGAACCAGTGTTTCATTACAAGCTTGCTTTACTGGAGTGTTTATGTGTGTATGTTTGTTGAAAACGTAGCCTGCACTTGTAAAATAATCAGCAGCGTCTTGTGAAGGCCAAACAGCTTGAAATGTTTCTCTCGAGGGGAATCTAAGTGTTAAACAGTAACATGGCCCTGGATGATTGCTTTCACCCTCCTCAGCATAACCCTGCGCCCAACCACAGGCTATTATTCTCCTCCTTGACACTCGCTGACAGGGTGTCGCCCCCACCTCTTCCACCACACAAAAGATTCTGCACAGCACCTTAAAATGCATCTTCAAAGCTAATGCACTCCACACATTGATTTGAGCTGCTTTTGCTTCTGCAGCCTGCTGTAGCTGAGGCCTCAGGTGGAGGGAAACAGAAGGACGGAGCAACAAAAAGAGAGATCAATCGAGAGACGTGAAGGGCGGAGGGGTGATGGGTTAAGCCCTGCTAACACTGCTGACACACCGGACCGGAGAGCAAATCAGGAATGGAGGAAAGTGTGTCGATCTTAACAGAGAGGAATGAAATGAGGGCATGAAGTAGCAGGAAAGAAGGTGGAGAACGGTTACACGCAAGTTCATCCCCCTTGTGGTTTCCATCCAATGTTTTTAGAGTGCTCAAAGTTCTCCTGAAGATGTCAAGTGGAAAATGCAGGCCAATTATAAAACCCTATCAGAGGCTGAGAAATGGATCTGTCACCGGCTTTGATCAGAGGAGATGGAGTCACAGCAGGTCTTTAGAGACACACCAGTACTTCATTCAGAGAGGACAAGACATTTCAAACCTGATCCTCAGATCAAGGCAGCTGATTAAACTCTTTCAGTTAATAAGATCTAGGAGGGGAGTTATATTTGAAAATTTTTAATGTGTTTCTCGTTGCTTGAATTAATGTCCTTCCTTTTAAAACTGCCAAAGACTGCAGCTACAACCTCAAATCAGAAAGAGTTGGAACAATATAAAAGAATATGTAATAATTCTTAGGTTTGATTTTCATAGTCCAACCCCAAACCATCACGGTACCCTGATCCAACCCCAAACCATCACAGTACCCTGATCCACCACCACCCCTCTCTTCTCTCCCTCCTCCACCACCACCACCTCCTCCTCCTCCAAAATCATGAATAGTATCTAGCCAAGGGAGGGACGATCCGTTATAGGCGAAAAGAGAAGGGGGAAAAGTTGTCCATAAAACAAAGAAAAGCAACCCCTTCCACAAACCGCACTTCACGGTCCACTCCTTTGAGGATTCACGTCGCCATCCTGAAAGACTGGGAGCGAACACGGACCAAATCTGCGCAGCTCGAAGAGTCGGCGAGAAGAGGGGGGGAATCGCAAGTCTTCCATGCACAAGCACACGGCCTCGCAGATCCGGACTCCATCTTTGACTACTTGACATTCAGAGCCTGCCGTAGCAAATTCCTCGTTTGCATGCCTCCCACTGATTGGCCTCTTCTTGCGCTAGTCTTTGCTATATGACGCGCTATTGGTTTGGTTTCGGCGTGTTCGACATTTCCACGGGGCGCACGATTGGCTGTTGGGATGGAAGCGTCACACCGTACAACGAATACCTGTTTAATGTGCCCCATTCACAAATTTCTCCTCATCTTCCCGCACTGTATCTGGATACTAATTTCTTTTCATTTGTGGCGCAAATAAATCGTGCACTTAATGGCTGTGCTGTACTAAATGTGTTATTGATATCTGGAGAGGCCATTAAAGTATTCATTCGTTCAAATATGGGCTGAGTTTGGCTCATCAGACACGAGCTTTGGAGATTAGGCATGCAGTACTGACCTCAAGTTTAAAACAATCGATTTAATATAGCTAATTATGGCGAGAGAGATCTGGCTCCTGATACTGATCCTCCTGCAATGGCGCATTTTGCGTAAATCTCGCGCCAAATTCACGTAACCACACAAAATTCAATGAGGGTAAAAGTCCCCCCCCAAAAAAGAAGAAGGAAAAGTTTGAACACGTAAGGGTGAACGCGCATGGTATAATTTGTGAGGGATCAATGATTGGATCAGGTCACACGGTGCTGCAGGAGGCGGACCCTATGGGCGCTTTGATTGACGCGTAGAGAAGAGTAGCGGGCTGTGAAATTTGGCATTCCTGGTCAGAGGAGCTGAAATAATGGCATTATCTAGTGGGAGAGAGTCCACCTTCTACTCCCCACACAACCACCCGACTCCAGCCCACTCAGAAGGGATCTGATTGTGCAGCCATTTGGCAAAAAAAAATGTTTGATGTAAGGCGGGGCGTGATGGATCCGGTGAAGGTTTGGAGCACTAATGCCCCCTTTTGCCTCCCCCATAGAGAGAGGCGCTTCCCCACTCTTCACAAACTGCGCTCTGTCCTGTCAAAGTTTATGGCACAAAGGTGAAATGTAGCCCACTTCTGAAACGGATCGTGGAGACGTGTGAGGCATTTTGTCACTGATCTAATTATAGGTTATCTTGTAATTTCACAACCGATGCAAAAACTCTATTTATAGCCCACATATCTTTCTTTTACTCATTCATAAAACAGACGGAAGCAGCAGTGATGAGCTTGTTTAATGAATTTAAACCCAGAAACTGGCATGAAGTCTCAGCTTTGCTGACAAACGTCCAAACGGTAAAAACGAGTGTAAATAAGCTGTGTCTATTTAACACATCACTTGTTATTATTTCAATATTTTACAACAATTTCACAAAGTATTTAAATGTCTGACAACAATAAATTGAAATGTTGATTCAACTGAACGATTAAAATCTGTTTTCATTAAGAATAAAATGAACAAATGTAAAGCAAAACATTTTCTTTAATGTCCTAATTTCGTCCAGGTTTATAGGAGGGATTAAAGGGACAGATCCAGATTTATCTCAGCTGCTTTTCCTTTTTCTCCCAAAACATTTTGATCTAATCAGCTGGTGTATTCAATGTAAGTTAAGTAATTGTAGAAATGGTTTTGTGTCTCTAAAACTGAATATAATCCATAGAAAGTGCTTTTGAAGATGTTGGTGTATTTCTGTGCATAAATGAATAAAAAGAATCAACTTCAGGAAACATCCAGATGCTTTCTGCTAAAATTTGGAAAATGTAAAATACGAAAACAATTATTTAAGTTTATTTTCCAAACAAATCATCTTATTAGAATAGTTTTTCAAAGATGCTTTATTGATTAAACATTTTTTTGTATTCATGATTTATAAATTTTATTAGATCAATTTGTTAATGCTGCTTTAATCTAATGGTTTATATGTGATGAAAAACATGTTGAACAGTGACCTTTAGTTTAATTGAATACAAATCAGGAAAATTACTTTTGAATGACAACAAATTACTAGAAAAGAAAACATGAAGTGTTTGTAAAATGTTCCCCTAGCCTGAAACTGGATTTGAAAGACACTCAAACAATTTCACATGATTAATCCACAGGTTTAAATATGTTTTTCTGTCCTATTTACTTTTCTTAAACAGGTTATTCACGCAGATGTAAAACAGACTGTAAATAACGTGAATCTCCTTTTTCATTTTTCACTGAAAAAGGACTTTAAAACAGCAGCACAATTCGCCAAATATCTGCAGTGAATTTAACTCTTTTTAGGACATTTATATATTACTGCAACAGGAGGGACAAAAAATAGCCGAGAACAAACTTTTAGATATATTCTGATTTTTAACTCATTTTTCTATTTGGCTTTATTTTAAATAGGTTTTTATAATAACTCTATTTTACCAAAAACAGATGGATTTTAAGAGTATAGAATAGCTCATTTCCAGGAAATAATAGAAGCTGTGAAAAAGATCTTAGTGCACTGAAGTGTAGCTACAAGTTTATGAGTCAAACTGAGAAAAGAGTAGATAACAGTGCCAAAAAAACAACAAAAAACAAAAACAAAACAAAACAAACAAACAACAACAACAAAAAAAAACAAAAAACAATTCAGTTTCATGTTTTGCAAAATGTTTCTTAGCCTGGGGGGGAACAGCCTCAACGCACCACTCCCCTCCTGAAAGGCCTGACTCCAAACTGCTGCCTGTGTGAGGTGTCATGGGGGCTGAGAAAAGCCTTTTAAACATGGGAGTTATTGTTCCCTTTTTTTTTCCCCCAACCTCCCATCCTCTGAAAATGTACCTCCTTTCTTCCTCTGCCCTTTGGCCTCTACCAACCCCCCATCTCTGCATCTCACATCTCCCTCCACATTTCCTCTCGGCAGCTGAAGACCAAACAAGCTTGATGGGTCGTGGGTGATGGGTTGGGGGGGAGGGGGGGGGGGGGGGGGGGGGGGGGGGGGGGGGGGGGGGGGGGGGGG
>JBAGKM010000008.1:2959966-2971932 GCA_037177155.1 Melanotaenia catherinae
TTGTGAAATCAGTTTATTTTACATTAGGAAATTGACTTGCGAGCCATACTGAATGAGGATGCGGGCCGGATGCGGCCCGCGGGCCGCCAGTTGCCCATCTCTGATCTAGGATGATTGCTCAGCGACTTGAAACTGCGCTACCCACACTGATCTCTGATGATCAGACAGGATTCAATGGGAACAGACAGTTGTCCTCAAATACACGCAGGCTTTTCAATGTCCTTTATGGTCCCACTCCATCCGAGGCTACAGAGGTAATACTAGGTTTTGATGCAGAAAAATCGGGTGGAGTGGGATTACCTTTTTATACACTTTCAGTCGCTTTGGTTTTGGACAAAAATTTATACGATGGCTTGAAATTCTCTATTCGTCACCCATGGCGACTGTCCAGACAAATAATAACATCTCCAAATTCTTTCACCTACAACGTGGCAATAGACAGGGCTGCCCCCTGTCACCCCTTTTATTCGCCAAAACAACAGAGTCACTGGCAATAGCTCTGCGCAGTAACACTGATATAAAGGGAATAGTAAGATCTGGCATTGAAAACAAAGTGTCTCCTTACGCTGATGATATGCTTTTATATCTGACTGATCCATGTACGAGTTTGCCAAAAGTGCTTCAATTGCTTAACTCTTATGGTAAGATATCGGGATACAAAATCAATATGCAGAAAAGTGAACTTATGGCCATTGATCCCACCTCAATGACGCGCTGCTGCTGCAACGCTGCGCTGCTGCAACACGTTGTGGCGCCGCACTGCTGCGCCTTTTCCACCTACGCCGGGACACCGGCCCAAAAGTAATGCAGCCCATTCAGAATCCTCCCGAACCTCTCAATTAGCCGATTGATGTGTATTTCAGCATGAGAAATCGGAGGTTTAGCGCGAGAGCATAAGAAGCGACTCAAATGCGCGAGTCTCACGGCCGACGTGTGAGAGTTGGCAGCCCTGTAAAACAAATGCGACGTCCCGGCTTGCACGAAGTGCTTCACCACGGTCTCGCACTGTAACATGCTGCTGTCAAGTATGACACGAGAGAGATCGCTCCGCAAGAAACGAGAGTGTCCAGTCGAGATACTCCATTGTGAGACTTGTTGTCATACACAATCTATGGTAAAGTAAGATAGAAAGAAAGAAAAACCTATCGCGTTTTTTTTTCCTTATCGTGCAATTAATTGACTTATTGCTTATCACGCCTAATTGTTCCACAACTTTTCGAGTTTGTTTCGAGTTTCCAGTAAGTCTCAGATTAGTGAACCTCTGTCCATCTTTCCATTTGAGAGACTCTGCCTCTCTGAAATGCTCCTTTTATGGCCAGTCATGTTACTGACCTGCTGCCAGCTAACCTGATTAGTAGTCAAATGCTCCTCCAGGTGTTTCTGCTTTGTTACTTTTTCCAGTCTTTTGTTGCTCCCTTTGCAGCTTTTTCCAGACATGTTGCTGCCATCAGATTCATATTCATACATTATATAGCATATTTATATATATATAGCACTTTATACAACGCATGGTTGACCAACAACAAGTAAAACACAAAACAAAAATGATTTATAAGGACACTAAAAGCAAAGAGGAAACGATCCAATCCAAAGACAGTAAAGCTACGTCAAACTCTCACTGGGTTAAAAACGAAAGAATAAAAGTGTGTTTTCAAAGATGATTTAAAGACATTTTCCATGACATGGTAAAACGTCTCAGTTTCTTAGTTTATGTTCTACTGGGAATAAAATACGGCTTCATGAGATCCTGTTTGTATCTACATGTTACATAGTGTCAACACTCTTTTAGTATTAGGGTTGTAAATAATTCATCATACATCACATGATTTGGTCCAAATCAGATGGTTGGATGGAAACTGTCGCTAAAGCGGATGTGCTCCTGCTCGTTTCTTTAGCATAGCTTCTGAAATACTACTAGTACACACCACTCAAAACCTGAAATAAGAGGCGACACATGCACGGCACAAACTGCATGCACACAAAGAGGAGGGGGAGGAAAGGAAGGAGGGGAGTGCAGGTTCGGGTGCAGGGGAGAAGGGGGACAAGTTGAATCTTGGTTCTTACCATCCAAATAACAAGTTACAGCTTATCTGAAACTCTGAAAACGAGTTCGACAGTGAAAGACACTGAAACAGCTCAGGTGGGTTGTGCTTCTTTAATCTTCACGTAACTCGACTACAGATGCTGACAGAGAATCACCCACAGCAGTGCATGCAGACATGTTAGCCTGTTTGGCTCAGGTGTGTCAACAAAAACAACAACATTCAAACTACAGAGCTGGAAACAATACAAAGTCCAGAAACAGCCTGTGGATCCTCATCATTTATCTCTACATCAACGTTTAGAAGCACAAGTCCTGAATCTGAAAAATCCTTCAGAGTTCTGTCCGGTATGGGAGAGAAGGAAAGGAGGAGGAGGAGGAGGAGGAGAGGGGTTTGTTTTCCTGTTCACATCCAAAGCATCCAGCTCTAGGACGGATATCCATGCGGCCACATAGGACCTTAGCTTTAGCATTACACTGAAAAGAGTAAAGACAGAGAGTTAGAGGCTGGAGGAGAACATCTGAGGTTATTCAGTTCATGCACACATCGACTGATTCGCAGATGTGTGTGTGCATCCAACACACATGGAAACATGGAAATGGACTTCTAACAAGAGCCAGACAGATGGCATCTTCACTCTATCAGAGATGAAACGGTTGCTTTTTATCTGGTGAAAAATGGAAGGTGTCTACTTAAAGACCAGAAGAGCGCGATGAAAACGAGTGGGAGAGGAAGCCGGAACAGCTGGTTTGCTCAGAAAACCTTCAGGTTAAGGTCGGGAGAAAAAGCCGAGGTTACAGAAGATGATCTGAACATGACGTTTAAGTCGGAGTGACGTCAGGTTAGAGCACAGCAGCGGAAAACTGTAGAGCCAAGATAGTGACCCAAGTTTTCTAACTTCAATCTCCATAGTTAAAATTACAACAAGTAAAGCTGCAAGTCAAACCTACAACTATCAATTAGTTCCACTAGTCTGAAAATATGTCAGTTTTGTGGGAAAAATGCTCTGGACTTGCAGCGTTTCCTGGTTTCCTCTGACTTGCAGAATTAATCCACAGTGGATTTGATTTAAGTTTCAAATGTGGAGGTACAAGTTAGAAAACTTACGTCCCTATCGTACCTCCATGAAACCTAACCAGATTACGAGGCGTGGGAGTCAGACGTTAGCAGCATGCACTGAATTATTTTTCAGTTTCACAGCAACCAAAGCAGCATCTGCAACTACGTGAAGCTCCTCCGGTCGTCTGGTTCGTTTCAACTTCACATCAAACATCTCAATCACTAACTTTATCACTTCACTGACATCCTGATGACATTTAAACATTTTAACCCTCAGACCGACAAACTGACCAGACTGGTCAGTTAGAAGTTAGCATCAACACCGCGTCGCGTCTGGGCTGAACACAACCAGAGACCGGGACCTTCATCACCATCACGCTCCTCTTAATCAGCAGAGCTCGACAGAAGCCAGACAGCATGGCTGATGGCGTGCACAGCGTGCACGGCTGATGGCGTGCGCAGCTGATGGTGGTCTTGGTATATTCTCAGTTTTTTTGCTTCTCTTGTTGCTGGATTTGTTTACTTTTTTGTTGACACATTCTCAGATATTTGCTTCAAACTACATTTTTATTTCCTGCTTCTAGTGTCAGGATGAGCGTAACGACGGCATAAATCCTCTTTAACTTGTATGGTTCCTCCAGCTGCGTGTGATGAGTGGGATGACTGGATTTGACAACAGGATGTTTAACAGTGCCACAATCACATCCATGCTAACGTTTCTTCATCTCAGGTTCACGTTTCAGTGAGCATTTGGCCATGAATGAGATGACACTACTCACCCTCTTCTTCATCCTTACCTGCAAACAAAAGAGAGAGAACAGTGTTAGAATCCTAGTCAGACAATTATCATCTGATAATAAAAATAGAAATCTGTCTCTGACGTTTAAAAACACATGTCAAATAAAAAAACTAAGTTTTTTAAAAGCGTGCGCACACACGTCCTACACCTGTTTCTGTTTATAAAGCAACTCTAAAGTGGGCGCACGTGAGGGAACGCCTTGCCCCACCCTTATGGTGGGTATAAAAGGTCAGGTGAACGCCTATAAAAAATATTCATCACATCATTTCCATGATGGCTCAGGAAGGAAGGAAGGAAGGAATTTTTCAGAATGTGAGACGGAGATCCTGATGGACCACGTTGGAAAACATAAAAAGGTTTTATTTGGTGGGGACGGCGTGGTCATCACCAAGGTCAGAAAGACAGAGGGCGGCAACGCCATGTCAGAGGGAAGACACCGCAGGCTTGTAATGTAGTCTTTTCTTTTAATGTCTAAAATAAATATATACAGATGATCTAAGATTGGTAGCAGTTTATTTAGTGTTAAATAATTCTTTCTAGTTCCTGGGTGCTCCAGCTGGGTGGGCGGTGCTGCAGCTGTGATTGGAGAGGGTGAGGCCAGACACTCCACGCAGCACCGCAGCAGCCGTGTCCTCAGAGTAAGTCCTGCAGGTGCAGAGGGACACCATCACTGCTATTAACCAGGTGGACAAGGAGCTGCAGGAGATTGGGACAATACTAAAGAGCATTGTGAATAAAATATAAAAACTCCTCGTGTTGCATCACTTCTAGATGCTTCAGCCTCCAGTCTGCGTCCCACTCAGCTGGGTCTTAGAACGTCATGGGTGGACCCAGGACAACCAGTGGCCCCACAGCCTTTTATGTACAGCAGCAGTTTTGTGGGGATGGTGAAGCCTTTCTCCTAATTTTCGCCACCATTTTCACACCTGAACCAGCTTCGGCGCCATGTGGACAGAGCCCCACTTGGTGCAATGATTACATCGGGGAAACCAGACAGTGCTGCAAATTGGATTGTTGTCTTTACCTGAGGACCACAGAGGTCCAACAGCACAGCACATGGTGGTTGGAACCGGTTCATGAGCCATGTGGAACAGTAAGTCTTGCTGGTCTCTGAAAATCTGCTTGTTCAGGAGTCTCGCGCCAAACGTCCAGAAGGCCAGAAAAGAGGTTGTGCATCTTTACGCACTGGGGAGTCGTTTTAAATCCAACCATCAATTTTCTGAACAGCGACAGGTGGGGAAATTTTAGCCTGACTGACAAGCACATTTTCCATGGCGACCACATTATTTTAACATGAATTATTAATCGATCTGGTACATGCTGGCAGCAGGAGTATTAATATGAAATATGCCTCTTTATTCATGTTTGCAAACAGCTTTAATGTATAACATGTGGTGTGAAAGGTAATATTTGATTTTAAACAAATGTCTCACATTTTACTTCATGTCTTTGGTTTTATTCTGGAACGTTGGTGTCATAGTTTCTCGTTTCTCCAGATTTTGTGCATACGACAAGGTCAGAGTTGCCGTGGAGACAGAGCCATTCTCCCGTCAAGTTTGGTTTTTATAAATCCCCAAAGTTGACTATAATGGGCGTATGCCAGTTTTTGTACCTACGCCAGCTTTAGAAATGTGGCTCAGTTCAGGGTTTCATCAGAAACCATCCTCCTACAACATGTCATACCATCCCTCCTTGTTGTCGTGGTAACAAGCTGGCCAAAGCAACATGGATAAAGATTTTAATCAGCTTGTTTTAGCAGGTTAAGAACATGGTTAATAAGTTAATGAGCCATGTGTCAAATAACCCAATCAACCAATTACAACCAGAAGCTCTAATTGGTTCTTCTCAAGATCAGAGCTGGAAAATTATTCAGTCCTTCCTGGTCCTGGTTCCGATGGAGGTGTTCCTTCCTGGTCCTGGTTCCGATGGAGGTGTTCCTTCCTGGTTCTGGTTCCGATGGAGGTTTTCCTTCCTGGTTCTAGTTCTGATGATGGTTCTCCTTCCGGGTCCTGGTTCTGAGGTGGTTCTCCTTCCTGGTTCTGGTTCTGAGGTGGTTACATTAACTTGTGGTCCTGAAGTGTTTTGTAGCAGTGTGTTTGTTTTTTTATTGGAATATTTTGATCCGTGTTGTTGAAGATTTTCCTAAAGAACCGAAAGCCAGATGCAGATCTGGTCCAGTTTTACGCTCAAATCATGAATTTTCGGACACAACAACACGCATACATGAATCACACGGAGAAGCTGCAAACTGCCCTGACACACTCATGTCGCACGGCCAACAACCCCACAGCGGGAACAGTCGACGTGTCGCTCAGTCCAAACTCCAAACACCTGAAATGTTTATACATCCTCGTCTTATCCCAAATATCTGATCACTTTCTTGTCAAAGCCCCGAGATTAAGTGTCTCCCAAATTTCCCTGAGGGCTCTCCGAAGGGATTAATAAAGTATTTCTATTCTATTCTTTTCCCAACATTCCAGTTACGTCATAAGGAAGTTGGTCTTCTTCCTCACGTGCCATTGAACAGCGAGGAGGACAAAAATGGGAATTATGGACTGAAAAAGACGAGTTCTCCAGGATGGAAATGAAAGAACTGGTCAGAAAACAAACAAAAATACACATTTTGTCGTACTTACTTTTGGGTGGCCAGGGTTTGGGTGTCCAGTCCGTCTTGGGTCTGGCATTAATTTGTGCGATGCGATCATTAAAGCGAGCGTGATCTGTGGACACGGTGACGTACGCCTGCAGGGGGAGGAAAACATCCAGTCAGAAAACGAGATTTCAGTGGTTGCTAACCTGTTAGCATGTTAGCATAGTTTGCTTGTGACTAAATGTGCTGAAGCAAACAACAACTTACATACGACAAAGATCCAACCAGAGCTCCACCACACAGGATGGCGTACACTATGTTCTCCCCAGACCCGCCAGGTACCGACGACATCGCCCGCCGCTGCACAACTGGAAGACATCACAGGTCACCTGTTACACCCTTCCAACACCTCATACCAAGATTCAGGATCAGGATTTTTAGCACATTGCTTCAACCTGGCAGAATGTAAGGAGGTTATGAAGGGTCAGGTCTGAGGATCAGACAGCAGGGATGGACCGATGGTTGCTGCCGCCCCCTGCATGCTCCGCTTCCACGCAGTCCCACGGTTTCCTCAGCTACGTCATCATTTCTATTAACTGTTTAACACGATCGCAGCTCTGATGAACCGGACTCGTGTGGATTAGTTTTAAGCTAGAATTGATGATGACTGTAAGGTACATGAGATGAACTGAGCTGGACCCCATAGTCTGACTGGATCTGGACTACTCTGTGACCCCCACTAATCCTGACCCCGGACAGATTTCCAGAGATGCGGCAGGACAGGAATAATGTGCTGCTGGAGTCTCTGAGTCTGGCAGTGTGAGAAATCCCGGAGCTCAGCGGGCTCATGAAGACTTTCACTCGGATTGGATTTAGATTCCTGAAACACGCACGGCAGCACTTGTTTGATGCTTGTTAAAAGTGGCGCATCCCACGGCCTGAACGGACAAGGCTCGCTCACATCCAGCCTGCTGAGGGACATATTTATAGAGGAGGAGGGAAAATAATGACACTTTTTATTGCTGTTTATTTTGAGAATATGTAACTAAATTTCACATATTAATACAAAAAAATGAAAAGACAAACTAAAGGACACTGGTCCATTTACTGACATATTATTAACAAGTGTTTCTGACAGATACTGAACCCACTGGATCATGGTCAAGTCCAGCGTGTTACCCTCAGGAACTAATCCCGTGTCCCGGACTCCGAGCCGGCTCCCTCCCTCTGTTATTTATACCTGCTAATCGGCTCAAGTCTAAAAAAGTACGAGTCAGGGGGATGAGGTGGAGCAGGTTTATGAGCAGTGAAGGGGATGCAGGTCAGGAAGTCACAGGATTAGCCAGTAAGTCACTCTTCCAATTAACTGAGACCACTCAGCCAGAGAAGCCCTGCAGGATACGTCCAGGTGTGCTGGGAACACCTGGCCAGGTGTTCCTCAGTCACCTTCACTTCTCAGTGGTGCAGAGAGAACATGACTCAGGAAAAAACGGGCCAAACGAGAAAAACAAACTCCCCGCTGCGAGTTTATGTCCTCGCCCCAGCAGCAGAGATAAGCTGTGGACACAGACCTGTCCTGTCTGTGGCGCGCGCTCACAGCTGCAGAGCTTTGGCTCGTGCCTCTGTGCTCTTTACATTTGACCGCCGTCACACACGCAACCCACGTGACTGACAGTGGCAACCATGTTTCCACGTTACCAAGAGACATGAAGGTCATGTACACTGCACGAGAGCCTCACGAGCTAACACGTTCAGGACGTTTGGATGATTCTGAGAAGCGACGTCTCAGACAAACTTCTCAGACACGTTCATTCAGAAACGTTATTTCACTTCAGCAAACCAGGTGGAAACAAACCTGTGTTCATTCATGACGAAACATTTTAATGCCCCAACAAGCTAACAGAAACATGGAGCTAAAATAAAACGTCCTTTAATCTGTACTGGATCTGAGGACCAGGGTTGACCTTCACGTAACACGCGCTGCCATTTCCACGCAGTTTGGATGCAGCTATGCAGAGAAATCCACAGGAGGACACGGTGTACCATTACGTCTCCTACAGTCACAGAAAGCTCAGAGAAAACGTCACATCCAAGCAAGCAGATGTGAAATGACTAAATTGTGGGTTGTGTAAACTCACCATCCTGAGGCAGCTTGAAGGCTGCTCTCCGAGCCAGAGGCCCACACCTCTGCCAGGCTGCTCTGCAGGAAAACATCGCTGCTCTCCGAGGGCTACTATGTGAGTGTTGCAGCTTCAGCAAATGCTGGATGAGAGGCCGGTGTGGTCTGGTCAGAGAAACGTGCAAGGAGGCGGAGAACAAACCTGCCCACTCCTGCGGCACGAAGTGTATGAGGGGTGAATGCTGCCACCGACGAACAGGAGGTGTATGAGGGGTGAGAAATGTATAAACCACCACTCCCCCTATGCAAATTTGACTTATAATAATAATAATAATTATTATTATTAGTGAGTATTAGTATTAGTAGTAGTGGAAGTAGTATGAGTATTATTAATAACAACAATAATAATGACAATTTATTTAATATTTAGTGGCATAGTCAATGCAAACTTGTCTTTTTTAATTAAAAATTTACTTTAGCATCTTACAGTTCTACTGTGTGATTTTTGTGATCTGTGATTGGAATTCTACTTTAAGAACCATTTCAACCTTGTGCATCATTATGGACATTGTTGTCTATTTGGGGAAATTCTTTCTCTCAATCTGGTCATAAACTTTTATGTGTTGTGGCATATGGCACATTTTTGTAAGAAAGCCTCAATCTCCATGAGCTTTGAAGTTCAACTTTTAAATGTTCCTAATAGAATTTCATGCATAGGCCTATAATAGGGCCAATTTTTAGCATTGAACAGTAAAACCTTAATTTTATTATTTATCTTAAATATTAAATCCTAACATCACAAAATGTATGATTATATTTAATAATAGTTATTAGAAATGTGGGTTTAATGTGACTTAATAGGACATTTTTGTCCCAATTAAAAAAAAGGATAACAACAACAGTAACGTCAAATAATCAAACTAGCATTAAAAAAGGTTAAAACCCCTTTAAAAACTAAACGTGGGGTATGCTGCAACTGACGTGACGTTGCAGCTTTATGCAACGTGTCACATGCTAGCAAACAAATATAAACACACCCGCCGTTTTGAATGCACACTGTTTCTGATTCAACAAAGAAACTCAACTAGACATTGTTGGAAGAAGAAAAGAACAGAAAGCGAGCAAGGGACAGAACATGAGATGAGACAAGAGTCAAGATAAGACTTACTGGCTGGTGAGATCTCACAGTACAGGGAAGATGAATGCTGGATTAGCCACCGATAGATAATCTGCAAAAGTACTGCATTGTGTCTTATGATTTTCACATTGGAGCGAAAAATAAACTAGAATGAAACCTCAAAGAGTACCTTAGTATAGATATTGTATATTCATGTATAGCTCATGTGTAGATCTATACATGATGTTGCTTGTTTGCTATTTAGAAGGTCTAGTTATATCCACATTACTAAGCTCGATCTAAATGATCCAGTTTAATGTAAATAGGAGGCTAGCAAGGCTGCTAGCTGGTTTTAAAGTAGCTGCAGCATGAAAATGTGGAGAAATAGATCCTGGAACCAGTCTGATTTCATATAGGAAAATATAAGAATGACGACAAAGGGAGACTCACCAGCAAACGGGAGTAGTTGCCTGGTTATCTTACGGTGGGGCCTTATTTAGCCTGTCAAATCAAATCAGTGTTTATTTTATAGCACGTTCTATAGCACAACCATAGCGGACCAAGGTGTTGCACAAACAAATGAGTAAAAAACACTTGATCGCTAAGACAACAATAAATATAAGCTGAAATAAACAATAAAAACATAAAAAATGAGTACAAGTCTGTGGTTATCTCACTGAGTGGGAGGTGTTATCTGCAGAGCCGGATAGCTGGAGGCTCTGCTTCCCATCCTAGACCACGTGCCCTGAGAGCAAAGACTTGTTCTGGGATTAAAGGGAACAATAACATCTTTAAGTTAAAGTGAAGTTAAGTCATTAGGGCTTCAAATGTGATGGGGGGATTTTAAATCCTAGTCTAAATGCTACCAAGGACCAGCGTAGAGGAGCTAGCAGGAGAGATGGGATCCGGCTCTACAAGTCAGTAGTCTGGGGCAGCTTGCTGGACCAACAGAAAGATATTTGGGATTTTTGGAGTTATTTGGATGTTATTTATTCCCTAAAGGGAGAGAAAATGTGGCTGGAAAATGGTTTTTAAATATATTTCTTTCATTAGAGTACACTGATTTTCTGAAGGTATTGTGGTAGCTGTAATTCGGTCATTCCACCGACTGGATGCCATTTGCTCGTTGTTAATCTCCCAAATTAAACTTATTGATCAATTTTTTTTTTAAACTGAACCTGGTAACACACATACCTACTCAGAATGTGCACTGCTCAATCTCAGGTTATTTAACTTTCTACAAGGTTTCTAGATTAAAGATGTTGCACTTTCTCAGTCATGCGACATGTAATATAATAATAATAATAATAATAAATTTTATTTCTTGGCGCCTTTCAAACACCCAAGGTCACCGTACACAAAAGGAAAAATAAATAAAATGTCAATCAAAATATAAATTACATGAGAGTGTAAATTACATAAGAGTCTTGATTATAAAGCTACTGTCTTGGCCTGGATTAGAAAATAAATAAGCTTGTAGGTTAAATCTTTTTCTCTAGCTATTTATTATACATATTATATAAAGATTATATCTAATTTTGGAAGGGTTAAAATAAGCTGACCTCACAAAACATACAAAAAAAGCTTCAGAAGTCAGACACTAACTGATCACTTTATAGAGAATATTAAACAACATCACTATGTAAAGAACTGTGGGATTGATCCGCCATTTTCTTTTTCTTCTATGTCTTATTCAGAATTTCTGATATGTGTTTCATCTTTTCACCATGTACTCAGCTGCAGCAGCAGCTCAGTGCACAGAAAAGAAATTAAACCAACAGATTTTTATTCTGTTTCCGTGTTGAAGGCAGCGCAGGGATAAACACACAGATAACAACGGACTTCTTCAGAAACTTCCTGGTTGTGTATGACTGATTTTGAAACAAAGGACGATTGGGGTTCATGTTTGCAGCAGTAAGAAATGCTGTATTTACAAATGGTCGGCTAGATGAATGGAATCATCCCGTATTTATAACCTTGTTCTGCACTCACTCAAGACATTCAGGCTGTTTACCATTTTCAACGTTTCAGAGTGGATCTGTCATCAGATCCAGTAAAGTTTCTTTGGTACATTTTATTATTCTTGTAATACATACACATACTTTTGCATACTTTTTCTTGCTTTCATATTTTTACTGTCCCTTTTGCTTAAAAAGTTGTATTAGATTAGGTAATCCTGTATGTTTCGACAGCTGTCACAAATAAACAAATATATTTGATTTCAGAATTTTAATAGATCG
>JBAGKM010000008.1:3004030-3015154 GCA_037177155.1 Melanotaenia catherinae
TCCAGTCTCTTTGACTGTGTGATGACTTTATTATTACATCTCATTCCAGTGGAAGACAAAATATAATGCTTACAAATTTGATGAAATTTCACTCCACATTTTGTCATTTTTATCATTCATTCTTATGTGTGATTGAGTTTTACCACCATGGCAATTACATTTTCCAAAATAACCTGCACAGCTATTCATGCACAGGTATTCATGCACAGGTATGTGAAAAACAGTCCCCCCCGCCTCCCACCTCTTTCCTCAGACATGCTAAGACTTATCTGGATGATTAAACTACGCAGAACCACATGGATCAATTCAGCTCTTCAGAAGCCTACGGGTGACTTTAATGGAGGCTCCGTTCAGCTTTTATAGTCTATGGTGAGGACTAGCTAGGATGGTGGTGACAAGGCTGACATTGAGCTGGCCATGATGTCCAACCCAGTATAAAGACTAAAACTCAACTTTATTTATACTTTAACACAACATCAGTGGAGACAAAGGGCTGAACACAGCATAGAAGCGAAAGAAATTAAAAGTAAAATAAAATGCAATAGAAACAGAAATAATAACAGAAAAACGATAAAACCCAACAACAGGAAAGCGATTAAAACAAAAGTTTCATGATAGCTTGAAGGCTGGGTCATAAAAACTGTCTTCAGGCAGGTTTTAAAAATGGACAGTGATGGGGCTTTTCTGACCTGTAGCAAGAAGCACTCAGAGAGCGCTGACCTCCGCCAACCACAGGGTCGCTCAGCTCAGGAAAAACCCCAACAGCCCACACAGTACGACAGCCCACACAGTTCAACAGCCCACACAGTTCGACAGCCCACACAGTACGACAGCCCACACAGTTCGACAGCCCACACAGTACGACAGCCCACACAGTACGACAGCCCACACAGTACCCCCTGTAGTTTGAAGCTTCTGGAATACAGAAGAACGAGGAAGACTCCAATGGGGCAGAAGCGACGGGCTCTTCTTACTACAACAGGACCAAGTTAGGAGTAGACGTCCTTGACAAGGTAGAGAGTCAGTCTCCATCTGGACCTGCACCTAGCTCATGCCTGTTGTGGTGTTTTAGAACGTTCCGGACATGTTTGCACTGAATGCAGGCTCCTCTACCGGAGCTGCATCGATACCAGAATGAACCGATGAGCGTTCATTATTGATACAATAATCAATACGAGCTGACACCCAGCGCTCTGTTTCCATACTTTAGCTTTATGTGGTGCTTCTCTTCTGATTATTCTTCCTCAAATTATTGATAAAAAATTAGACATACATTTAAAAAATGATTTAATTGTATTATTTTGTAGTGTTCTGAGCGAACAGTGCTAGGGCTCATGGGTATGCATGTTTTAACAGAAATAGCCCTTTCAGTGTTGTTAGCAGTTAAAAGTGATGTTATCAAATTACTTTTATTCATTGTTAAGTTCATGTTAAGTTTGACTTGTGCTGGTCATTACAATATGTGACCTGATAAATGACTGTTGTAAGTATTTGACATTTGCTGTTGGAAATACGAGCCTGAAGTAATCCCACATTCTATTCAATTAATTATTGGTTTATTGAAGCGCTGTCCACTCTGGGGGGGGGGGGGATTCAAAGGGGGGCAAAGTTGGCCTCTGTAAAAACAAGCTTCATCATTTTTATGCTGCATGGGCACAGTGTCAAAATGACCCCCTCTGATGGCTCTAGTGTTAAAACATTCCTTGATGAACCGGATCACCCCCAAAACCTAATCACTTGTTCCTTATTCTATTTCAGAGATTTCCTCAAAACTTAATCAAAAATCCATCCATAAATTATGTTGCTATCAGACAGACTGACGGTTAGTTCAACCCACACCATTGTGAAAGGTCATGGCTGGCAAAGGGAAGAAGATCTGCTGATGAGAGGGCTTGTGAAGCACCAAACCAAGCAAGATGAACCCAAGACCTGCTGGATAATTAATTCTAATTCTACTGTAGATCATCACCGGCGTCTTCTTTTGTTGATGCAGACTGCTGTTTTCAGAGAAAGGATTACTCTTTAACATTTTTAACATACTGTATGTGCAAACCCTGCTGACGTATTTGTTATTCTTTGTCCTAAAAGTGGAACTTCTAAGTTCCTGATGAATGAAATTTCCTCACGTTCACAGCTAATGTTTTTCTGCTTATTTAATATTTTTATTTTTTCAGTGTTATTTTTCATGTCCATGTTGACGCCATGAGGCTTGAAGTTAATTAAAGTGTCTCCTAACACTCTGAATTGGGCTCATGTGGATTTGATTTAGAACGGGCTTTTGTTAGTTTGTTCTTTGAAATTTCTGTGCAATAAAACTATTGATCCATAGATCGATAGATCTATCTATAAACATAACCCTTGTTTTTGTCCCATATTTGTTTGACAGACTGACAGCAGGTCATTGAGGGGAGTACCAGCACACTGGTAAAAACGTGTGTGTCATTCAGAAAGTAAACAGGTTGGTTCGGGATGCTCCAGATGGATGGAGGTCTGGATGGTTGGTGGATGGTCACAATGTCCAACAAGGCTGCTATGTCAGCAGGTGGAGGTGGAGGGATGTTCGGAGCTGGAATAAAGAGATGGTAGTGAGATGGTAGGACCCTTTAGGATGATCTCAGCTAAATCCAGATAAAAAAAAGGTATAAAAGGAAGAAGTGTTCCATCTTCCATGATGCAGAAATACCAGCAGGATCTTTGGTAACTATGGGTATAAAAGGAGAAAAACTCATGGTGGGACCACCACCATCCCCTGACCTCAACCCTACTGAGAGGTGGAGGATCCTTAAAAGGAAGCTCTGTGAGGGTGGGGCAGTAGACCTCCAAACAGCATGTCCCCTCAGTGAGATCCAGACAGTATCTAACCATGGACTTCCCGGTTCAAGAGTTGTCATGGTGACATCAGAGGAGGACTCCATGGTAACATGGAACTGGTTCTGGAAACGTGTTTTTATTTCTTTTTTTTAAGAGAAATGATCTCATACACAATGACAAAGAAATACAACAGGTGATCATCTTTAGTTTCTTACATATTATTTATTGTTTTTGAAACTATTTTGCAGAATAATCTGAAACACTACTGCTGTTTTCATCGTGTTCCATAAAATCCAGATTATCCTTTCGCGTAATATCATTTTTGATGATAAAAAAAACTGTATTCATTCGTGCATAATTATTTGGAACACAGTGTTATTCAAATGAAATGTTACATGAAACTTACATGCTTATAAATGTAAAATAAGTTTAATCTGTTATGTAGTTCTGTCATTGCTCTTTACCTCAGCACATGTCTGATCCCTAAAGTAGACAAACAGATGGTGAACTCAGCAGAAAACATCAGTTTATGAGTACTTGGTGGATTATTTCTTTGTTGTAAATAAACTTCTTGATAATAAATCTGATACTGCTGGATACTGTTTATTTCCCTTTTAAATGGAGCCACATCGGGAAGGAAAATGTATTTGTGGGATGAGCTTTTAAGTCAGACTAACAAAAATCTTCTTTATAGATCCAACTTGGCCTTGTCTCGAATAAACAGATCTCATCTCCTTAAGGAATATCTGAACTGAAAAATATGTTTGGTGATTTGAAAAGGTCTGAAATACCACTGTTTACATCAGGATAGTTTAAGTATGGTCCCCCAAAGGACCTTGAAACTCAACAAACTCAACTTCTTTTTCCAATGCTGATAAACCATATTAAATACCACAAGTTCAGCACTGTCTAAGAAACTTTTAACAAGGAATGAGTCTGCTTAAACAAAATCCACATGTGGTTTCTGAACATTTCATTGGGAAGCAAATGGAGAACACATGTAGATCTCATGTGATCTGCATGCACAAGGGGACATGTGTTTTTTGTTTGCTTCCTCTGTGGCTCTGGGACTTCCTGCTAGGTGTGGTGGTGCTAATCACCTGACATGCACTCCTGCGATGCAGCACGGTTAAACAAAGTACTCCCTTATGATTGGCCTATATTCAAAGTATTTTGAGTTTTTCATATTCATAAAACAGAATACAATGATTTCCAAATTTCATCAACTCATGTTTTATTCCCAGTCGAACATAAAAACCATTTTAGATGTTGAAACTGAGACATTTCACCATTTGATGGAAAATATTTAAACAGTACCAGTTAAGAATAGTATGAAAATCAAAAACTGATTTATTTTATATTTTCCTTCCATCCTTCAGGGATGAAGCAGAACTTTGAAAGGTTTATTTGTTTTGTTGTCTGGTTCTAGCTTGTTCTGACTGGTTATATCTGGTTCCGTCGTTTTCTAACTTGTTCCGACTGGTTAAATCTGGTTCCATCTGGTTCTACCTTGTTCTGTCTGGTTTTATTTGGTTCTGCATGGTTATATCTGGTTCTGTATGGTTCTATCTGGTTGTGTTGGGTTTTATCTCGTTCCGTCTGGTTCTATCTTTTTCTGTCTGGTTTTATCTTTTTCTGTCTGGTTTTATCTGGGTTTATCTTGTTCCGTCTGGTTCTATCTTGTTCTGTCTGGTTTTATCTGGTTCTGTCTGGTTTTATCTTGTTCCGTCTGGTTCTATCTTGTTCTGTCTGGTTTTATCTGGTTCTGTCTGGTTCTGTTTGGTTCTGTCTGGTTTTATCTGGTTCCGTCTGGTTTTATCTGGTTTTATCTGGTTCTGTCTGGCTCTGTCTGGTTTTATCTGGTTCTGTCTGGTTCTGTTTGGTTCTATCTGGTTCTGCAGTGTTTGTACTGAGATGATCATCACCTTCATGTTAAGGACCAGGTCTAGTTCTGGTTGGAGATCACTGCTGGTGTAGCAGCCTGTAAAGTTCTGGTTTTTCAGATTGGATCGGTTTGATCTTTATACATTTAGTGATTTTCATGAGCAGCTTAATTTTCTGGATTTTTTTTCTTTATTGTAAATTATTTACACTCAAACCAGCTCCAACTCTGCTCTCTGAACTCGGTAAGAACCAGAACTGATCAGCGTGTGTGTGTGTATTGGATGAATCTGTCCTCTAGCCCGATTCTCACAGTTTGGCCCGCTGCTGGTCTGTTTTCAGAACCTCCTCTTGCAGAAGGTTCTGGAAGCTGAGGAAGGTGTGGTCCTGATTCAGGTAGGAGGTGATGAACTCTGGGAAGTGTTTCTTCAGGACCACCTCCAGAAACATGTCGGCTGCGGTGTGTAACCTGCGTTTGGACCTGAGGAAAACAGAGAAACATCCAAAAGCAGAACCAGGATCAGAGAACCGTTAGTGTGGAGATCGGAGGACTGTCTTTGTGGTGACAGATCTGTATGGAGCTACAATACGGACCAAAATTTTATTACCTGTATCTCGACATTTAAAACTATAACAACTACAAGTATAAATAGATTCATTCTGCATATATAAAATCAAGTAAATTTGGCAAAATATTTGTCCCACATTTTACACATCTTCTTAATCAGATTTCTCTAACCCCTAACCAATCATAGAGCAAAGAGGACAGAGATTCTCTGTGTCCACAACCAAACTTTACATTGTGAGGAAAAGTACAGCTGGGACTGTCTAACCAGGGCCAGCAGGCATAGCTTCCTAGAGTTGCAGGGGTTAAATTGGACCAGGATTGTCCCAACCCATCAGCCGGTGGTGCATCATGTCATCCATTCATTTTCTATATCGTTTATTTTATTTTAGGGTTGGGGGAAGCTAACGCCTATCCCAGCAGCTACAGGGCGAGAGGCAGGGTGCATCTTGGACGGGTCGCCAATCCATCACAGCATCATGTCATCTTAAACAATAAACTTTTCTCACGATGTTTTAATCTGAACAGTTAAACTTTTTGTGGTTAGTTTGCTGTATTATTATTATGTTTTACTATTATATGTGATTCATTATCGTTTTTACCAATCAATATGTTTTTCAAGATTTAGAAATATACACTCAAGCTAAATTTTGCACGTGTGTGCAGGTTTATGCCTGGGAACAGAAAGTCAAGGCCATGGACGAGATGAAAGGACGTGATTGTATCAGGAGGAGACCGGACACTAACCTACCCATGTCTCTTATTTTTTCATATCTCATCTTGGTGGAAAATGCTGTAACCTGAGACCTGTGTAATTCTGAAGTGTTAGATGTTCGAGCGAAGGACTTTGTGAACCTCCCTTTATAATGTCTTGTGATGTGTAAAACAAATCAGTTTGTGTGTTATACTTGTATGGTGTGCATACTGCTTTGCAAAGTAAAATTGAATACATTGAATAACGCTCTGTGGTTCTTCCTTGTATTGAAGGTTTAGCTTAGCAGTGCTTGGTGTTGGGAAGAATTTCTTAACAAATACCAGATACAGACAGCGTGTCTATCAGAGCAAGGACTGTAACTCTGCTGATTTACCGTTTTTTGGCTTGTTTTTTTCCTGAGCGAGTCAGAAAAATCACCACTCATCAGTCAGTCCGCGTCAGTTACCAGGATGAGGGTATGTGAGGTTATTAGAAAAGAAGCTTAAACCAGTAACAGCATCTGATCTGTAGAGGACTTTACATTACCGTCCAACACCAACGTCTTAAGCTGGATTTCTACTTGCACGTCATCTGCAGATGGTGGGCGCCAGTTTTCTGGTTGTTTAATTTTGAAACTTGCACATTAGCAATGTTACTTGCTTTCTGATCATATCCTCTGTACTGAGACTGCATTTTAAGAGATGGTTGCCCACTGTGTGCGTGCATAAGTGAAAACCACACACACACATACACACACTCCACCACCTACATCCACCATAGTGCAATCATCCGTCCTGTAAACCAACTTCAAAATTAAAGTATGCTCGGAATTAACTTCTCCCTTTTCACCGACGGGAACTCTGTTGAAAGAACATTTCAGACTGGCAACATCCCCCCAGAGTGTCCCACTCTGTCACATAAAGCCACCGATCATGTAGCTGACGCTGGTGAAATGTCCTCTGTGGTACAGACTGGAAAAAAGGCTCACCAATCAGAGCGACAGTGAACACCAAGCTCCATCATGAGCTCCTCTGTGATGTCCGTCACCAACCGCCTGCTCACCACCCTGCTGTCGTCCTCCAGCCGAGTCTGATGGCGGATCCACTGCCACACCTGACACACACACACACACACACACACATACACATACATACATCTGTTAAACTTCCTCCTCAGATTCAGCAAAACCATCGGACTGTAGCTCAGAATGTGAGAATTAAAAATTTATAATTTGAGAGGAAATTTGAAGCTGAATAAATTTTGAATGTCCTTCTATCAGTTTGTTTGATTAGACCTCCTGAGCTGTGCTCCTAAAGTCTGATCTGTCCATTTCCATCTAATTTTATTCATAAAGCAGTTTTAAAAACTACAGTAAGAATGTCTGAAGTCCTGCACAACACAACCAAATCACAACTAACACACAGGACAAAGGTAAGAGCTGTAGAAAACACCAAATAATCAAAATATTAAGAGAAGAATAGAACATAATAATAGTCAAGTTAAATCCCAGTCAGGAACTCACTGGCTTTAAGGTCAGGAAGTAAAAATTAGTTTTTAAAGAAGATTTAAAATGAGTGAAGTAGCTTAACATCAGATGTTAAATGTTCCAGAGTTGTGGTTCTGCACTTGCAAAAGCTCTGTCCATTCTGTGTTTCCTTCCTGTTATTTTATTTATTTTCTTATTTTAATTTGTGACATTTAAAAAAAAAAATCCAGCATTTTTTTAAATTTTCATTTTCTAGTTATTGTTATTTTCTGGATTTTTTTTTCTCATTTTGTCTCTCATAGTTGAAGTATACCCATGATGAAAATTACAGGCCTCTCTCATCTTTTTAAATGGGAGAACCTGCACAATTGGTAGCTGACTAAATACTTTTTTGCCCCACTGTATGTATGAAATTTGTATGTATGTATGTATGCATGTAATCTATTCTATTCTATTCTATTCTATTCTAATCTAATCTATTCTACAGTCATTTAGCAGACACTTTTATCCAAAGCGACTTACATGAGAGTAAGAACAACACAAGCAAGAATTCAAACAAGATGGGACGTCATCATTAAGTGGTAGTCAGACTGCTGTGAGTCCAGTTGGGCCCAGGTGCTGTCATGTAGTGCTAGAGGCAGTGCATATAATTTTTAACTTTTTAAATTTTTTAACTAAAGAAAAGAAAGTCTTGCAACAGATGTTACTACTTCCACGAGATTATTTTAATGGATAGAAGACACTGAGGCATCAGTGGTCTGCTTTAATCAGTCCACCACGTTTTGCCAAGCTTTAACAAAACACAATTCCTACGTATCAAATATCAGCAAAACTCAATACCTGCAGCGTTGGGTTACAAATGAGTATCAATTTTAAGATGAGTGAATGAACGAAGGAAAGAAGTTTCTGTCTTGGTTTCTGTCTCAATCTGTTTGTTAACATAAAGAAATTGAAGTCAACACTGCTTGCCACAAACGGCTGTTGAGAGAAGATGAGAATATGTGCCAGACCAAATGCTACGAGTGACACTGCAACCAGTTCATGTGGATTTTTACAAATCCAAATTGTGGTAATTAAATACCCTTGACCTAGAAACAACTCATTCTGTCAAAACTAACTGTTGTCACAGCAGTAGATTGTTTTATCAGACCATTCTCCAAAATACATTCATACAACTATGCATACATAAATACATACATACATTTTTTTGCCACTCATGTTTGTTCCAAGCAGCAATCTCAGTAAAGATCCCAGACCTCCCTCTCCTCACTCATCTTCAGCTCCTCAGGGTCTTCCTAAGCCAGATGAGAGATGTAATCTCTCCAGTGAGTCCATGGTCTGCCCCTAAGGCCTCTTCCCAGTGGGATACATCACCTTTCCTGGGAGACACCCAGAGGACATCCTTACCAGATGATTGAACTACCAAAACTGATTCCTTTTGAATGTGGAAGAGCTGCAACTCCATTCTGAGCTCTTCCCAGATGAAAGAGCTCTTTATGCTATCCCTTAAAATGAGCTCACACATCCTTTGAAAGAAGCTTGTACCTGCTGCTTATATATGCAATCTAATTCTTTCAGTCACCACCCACAGTGACCATGAGTGAGGGTGGGAGTGTAGATCGACTGTTAAATCATCAGTTCTCTCTTCACCACAAATACAACCATGCTGCTCCAATCTGCCTGTCAATTTCGTGCTACGTTTAATCTGCCGCCACTCATAAATTAGACCCTCAGACTCTTAAACCCATCTATCTGAGGCAAGAATTTATTTATTACATATCAGGGTGAGCAACGCTAATGCTCATCTCATCTGATTCACACTCAGCTAAACCACCTCAATTCCTGCAGAAGGTCGCACACAGAACCATATCTACAATAAGCAAAGATACAATCCGAAGCTGATCAAACTGAACACTGCTCCTTGGCATCTGTAGAAAATTCTGGCCATTACCGAAGACAAAAGCCGTTTGTGCTAGTGTTCAGCATCCACCCATTTTGAGTAGGTTAGACTGGAGGAACACCAAACTACAAGTTTAACTTGTACCTTGTACGCAACTCAATGGGCTAAAACAGATTAAGCCCTTTATCCAGCCACCAGAGCTGTGCTTTTGGTTAAAGGAAAATTTTACCATATGCTGGGGTGTGAATATTTTTACTTGTGGAAGTTGAAGATGGTGGTTTAACTGAAAAAAAAAAAAAATCAGCTCAGCCATTCATTTCAGGAAAATACTTTAAAAGAAGGAACCTGTGTGGATGGATGTGGTTTTGAGGTGTGATAAGGGCGTTAAAGAAATAATTGCATTTTTCCCATCATGGAGGCTCAGGCTTTACTCCAGGTTACATTCTGTTTGCCAGTATTGCAAGTAGTGGATAGTGGATAGAGAGCGATATAGACATGGAAATTAATTAAAATTCTCCTCTCCTCTCCTCTCCTCTCTTCTCCTCTCTTCTCCTCTTCTCTCCTCCTTCTGACTTTGTGAGGCACAAAACTGGAAGGAAGACAGAGTATGAAAGGTTAGAGCAGGGGGAGGGAGATACTGAGAGAGCAGATAGAGGGGTTGAGAGTTATGGAATAATAGGAGTGCCACAAAAATGAATAAATCCAGAAAAGAATAAGGAAATAAATTAGGAAATATATAGGTAAATAAATAAAAACAAGCTTAGCCCTTTTATGCTTCACCCTCCATACCGCAGACTTCAGACACAGCATGTACAGCTGTGTTCTGCAGAAGTTCTCGAATAACTCTGTGATTGTCGGACTGATCCCTGAGGATGACAATATGGAGTACAGAGGACTGATGCGGAACTTTGTGGACTGGTGTCAGCAAAACCACCTCCTGATCAATGCAGAGAAAACCAAGGAGATGGTGGTGAAGAAATTTATAGGGAAAAGTAAAGAGAAAATAATCATTAAATAAAGGTAAATGGTCTGTATTTATATAGCGCTTTACTGTACCTGGAATGATGCCCAAAGCACTTTATTACATCACATTCACCCATTCACACACACATTCACGCCCTGATGGCGGAAACTGCGATGCAAGACGTTCAACCACAACCCATCAAGAGCAATTAGGGGTTCGGTGTCTTGTCCAAGGACACCTCGACATGAACTAGTCCAGAGGACCAAGAGGGGCAACCCTCAGGCTACAAAACGACTGCTCTATCTTGCTGAGCTACGCCGTCCCATAAACAAATATGTAAAATAATGGGAAAAATAATACTTAAAAATATAGGAATAAGGAAATATATGGGAAAAGAATGGGGAAAATAAATGAAGAAAAATCAAAGTGATTTTTTTTATTATTGATTAGTCTATATATTTTTTGTGGCACTCCTGTCATTTCATAGAGAATTAGCTGAGTGATAAAGGTTAAACATTTAGAGCAACCTAGTCCGTTTGTAAACGGTTTCATTATATGTAGCTGTAATTATGTGTGTATACAGTATAAAAGCGCTAAGTGTACTTCAGGAAGTTTCCTTCCTCTTCAAGCACACTTTCTCTGAAAAAGCCATGTCTTATTCTTTAGGCTTGGGTCTTTATTTGCAGCCAAATTACATGAATTATGAGGTTTTATAATTAGCAAATATTTGGTGGTAAATGTAATTGTCCAGGGGGGGGGGGGGGGGGGGGGGGGGGGGGGGGGGGGGGGGGGGGGGGGGGGGGGGGGGGGGGGGGGGGGGGGG
>JBAGKM010000008.1:3038827-3049109 GCA_037177155.1 Melanotaenia catherinae
CAGGTGTGTTGGTGCAGGGATGCATGGAAAACCTGCAGGATTGTGGCTCTTGAGGACCGACGTTGGCCACCCCTGCTTTAGATGCTTGACTGTTTAATATGAATGTTTGTAAAAATATAATTAAATTTTGATTCCTACCATAAGGAAAACATACCATTTCTTAATGAAAACCATTCGTCTGCCTGTGGTTTCAGTACATCTGACAACAACCAGTTCCTGAAAGGGATGAACAACCTTGTAGCAAAGGTTGGGTACAAACTGAAGATATGCGATGAGGATGTGAACAGAGGAGACCGCTGGATGCAGGTGTGCCGGACTCATTTCAGCTTTACCTCTTACAGTTTATTTGCTTGTTTATATGTATATATATTTAAGCATTTTCACTTGCGCTGCTTTTAAAAACTGAATTTTAATACATTTTAATCAGTATAATAGATTATTAAGTGTGAACATTGTTTAGAAATTCAGATTGTAGAACAAAGAGTCGTAAGAGGCATAAACTAAACTGCAGCTACAGATACTGTGATGGTTTTTTATTTATCCTGACACAAAGGATTAAATATCTTGAAACCAGAGTGACTTAAGAAAAAGGAGCTTATAAAAAAGTCAAACCAAATCACTAGATCTTGTTTATCTGGAAAAATAAGTGACTCCTGATGGTTTGATAACAATCACATAGATGAAGAAAAGCTTACACGACAGAGAAAAACAACTTCAATGATAACTGAGACATGAGGACAGCAGTAAAGTCTGGTATCATCTGCTTTTCAGGATGAACTGGAATTCGGATACATTGATTCACCCCATCACTGGTTTCCTGTTGTTCTGGATTCCCCACGAGATGGAGAGCTTCAGGACTTTCCATATGACGAGCTGCTGGTGAGAGGAAAACTTGTGAAATTGCTCAAGCTCTCATGGTAGCGTATGTTTTTTATTTTATTCTTCAAAACTATGGCTATGTAAAAAAAAATGGCCCAAACTTTTTCACAATTGTTGTTTAAACATTCAATTAAATTCAATTCAGCTTTATTTGTATAGTGTTAATTCACAACAATGTCGTCTCAGAGAAGTTTACAGACAAATCAATTCAAGTCAGTTCATAATAAATAATAGCCTAGTCAAGGAAAACCAACAGATTGTTTCAAATCTGACTTCGGGCCAATCCCCCATCCTGAGCTGCACAGGCGACAGTGGAAAGGAAAAACTCCCTTTTAACGGGAAGGGAAACCTGTTCCCTTTACAGCGGGAGATTTATTCTGGAAATGTGTTCTCTTGGCTAGAAACAAAAGGAGAGAGGTTCATCTGGGACTGAGGTCGCCCAGGTAGCTGTAGTCATCGAGATGGCTAAAAAGCTCCTCTGTGGCAGGGCCCCAGTGGTGGAGGAGATCCAGCTGGAGTTTCCTGAAGGTTGTGGATGTTGTGGGGCTGTCTTGACACGCCTCTGCAACATTGCAGAGTTGGGCCTCTGGACTGGCAGACTGCAGTGGTCATCCCCCTCTTTACGAAGGGGGACCCGCTGGTGTGCTCTACCGGCAGATCACACTTCCTAGCCTCCCTCTTCATGGGTTCAGAAGAGGAGGATCCATCAGATAGCCCAACCTTGGATTGAATGAGAGTGGGAGTTCACCAAACCCGTTTACATGGGCTTTGTGGACTTGGAGAATGAGATTCTGCCCCAAGTGGAGGATTTAGGTCTTGTTCTGGAGTGAGGGAAGAACAGATAGATCGAAATGGGCTCTGAGGAGCTGAGCCAAAGGGCGAAGCTCTCAATTTACTATTTGATCTACGTTCCTATCTTCCCCAATGACTACAAGGTCTGGGTGGTGACTAAAAGAGCTAGATCACATACAAGCGGCTGAAATGAGTTTCCTCTGCAGGGTATCAGGGCTCAGAGTAGAGCCACTGCTCCACATCGAGGGAAACCAGATGAGATAGCGAGGACATCTAGTTGGGATGCCTCCTCGGCACCTCCCTTGGGGAGGTTTTCTGGGCATATCCCACTGGGAGTGGCCCCAGATAAGCTCCGGGACACTGGAGGGACTGTGTCTCTTGGCTGGCATGGGAACGCATTGAGATTTCCCTGGTGGAGTTTGTCTGCGCTCAGTTTCAGATTTCTTTTTGTTTGTTTTTAGATGTAAATTAAAAGCTACATCAATACAGTTAAACTGTTGTAGAAAATGAGAGTCAAACAGTTGCTTGTCTTGAAGAGATCTTGAGCCAAATTTGTCCCCTCAGGGCCCTGACTTTGGCTATGTGACGAGGATTGCAAAGAGGAAGGATGTGACCAGTCTGGACTCGTTCGGTAATCTGGAGGTTAGCCCTCCTGTCACTGTGAATGGAAAGAATTTCCCTCTGGGCAGAATCCTCATCGGGGTTGCCTTCCCTACGTGAGTAACAGATTAGTTTCTATCTTATGGAGCGTAGTTTATATGATTAATACATCCAGTTGCATTATGCAGAGCAGTAAGAGGAGCAGGAGTTGTATAAATAAATTATTTTTCTATTTTTAAGGGCAACTAAAGGACGAAACATGACCAAAGTAGTTCAAGACTTTCTGTGGGCTCAGAAGGTTCAGGAGCCCATTGCCTTGTTTTCTGACTGGCTCTTTGTTGGCCACATAGATGAATTCATGACTTTTGTCCCTGCAAAAGACAGAAAGGTAAATATTATATTCCACCCAGAAGATCACACTGCAGAAATACAGGTAAGCGATAAATTAAAGGCAAAACCTACATGCAGTGTCATTTAGGCCTCCATGTACAATCAGAACATGAATTTTTCTAAATGTCCGGATCTCTGCCGGAGCAAAACACTTCTAAATGATGCCCCAGTGTAAAATGTATTAATGGAGAGAGATGTTTTATTTAATTTGCTTATTTGTCAGGGACAGAGCATATTAGTAAAAGTAAACTTCTGTAAACATGCCAGATTTAGCTAAAAGGATAGTTTTCATCTGTCGTCCCTGACCGGGTCTTACAAAGGCTCCCTGGATGTGTGACATGTTGCTCCAAAACCTTGAAAAAAAAAAGTGATGCAAACTTTGTCAGTGAAATGCACCTCCAGCATAACACCTCCTGTGTTCCTGCTCACAGGGCTTCCGTCTGCTGCTGGCCAGCCCAGATGCAGGCTACAAACTATTCAGAGGCTTACAGAAGGATGGACATGGACAAGCCAAACTGTTTGAGGGTACAGAAGACATACTGTTAAAATATTCTAAATGATAAAAATCATCTAATTGTGTTCATTCTGTACAATGCTTCCCAAAGGTCTGAAAGGTCAAGAACCAGTGACATTGGACGAGATACTAAATGATAAAAGTCTCCAGGCTGAAAATAACTATGTGCAGGTGAGTCGGACTGCCAACTGCTTACATCAGTTATGGTCTGCACAGTCCACAAGACAAAGAACATTGAGCTCAACTCTCTAACTCCAACTGTGGGCATGTTTGAACAAGTTCCCATCTATGGGAAGGCGTTCCGAGATATGTTAGAACTTGGCTGCAGGGATTTGCTTCCAGTAGCATTTGTTACGGATGATCTACTGATCGCTGATAAAACACGGCATCTGCCAGCTTTTCTCTTTGTCTCAAAAGAGTTGGAGACAAGTTAGAACAGGATGCTGTTTAATTACTTTTTTTAGTCACAACTAAGAATTTAAATGATTGAAGGCTTTACAAGCTCTACAGGTGGCACTATGCAGCAGTTCAGTTGTTCATTTTTACTATGTGTGTTATTTATTCTGATGGAAATATCTTATTGATGATATTGTGACCATCTGTGAAGACACAGCTAGTCATTAAAGATTGTGATCAGGACTGTTTTTCCAGAACTTTTATCTTTAGAACCCCCTGGGACTGAATACAGTTGTAAAACACATTAAAGGACTTTATTGCCTTCTTCTGTGGATGGTCAAGGTGGACCTCACTCCAGGGGTCCAGCACCAGAGGCCATTGTTCCCAGGGGGGCGAGGCTATATAAGGATGTGTCCCGAGCTGAGAAATCAGTTCTAACATTGTCGGCTGGCTTGTGTTAACTTGTCTTCTGGTTGTGTTTGAACTCCTCTGATCGCAGTAAACAGCTGTGTCTTCTCATCGATCTGAGTGTCTGTCGTTCATGTGGGGAAACTTTCCTAACATATTCCATATTTACTTTTTATTTCTGCATTTAATCCACATCAATTCAACTTGTTTGCATGTTTTAAAGATTCTGATCAGTAGACATTTGCTGCTCAGCATAGTTCATGACATTTTCTGACATAATGTATTTAATACGGGCTGCCGGTGGTGTGGTGGTTAGCACCTCACAGCTGGGACAGCTGCTAATGGCTGGGAAAGGCTCCAGCTTCCCCGCGACTCTGAATTAGACTAAGAGGTACAGAAATGAATGAATGAATCTATTTTATTACTGAAGTTTGTACTTGAATGTTATAACACTGGAATCTCATAACTGATTCAGCTGAAGTCAGACTCAGGTTTGGTGATCATTTCTGTGTTTAGCTTAATTTTATGTTTATAAACCTGATTTCTGTGGACCTATTTGCAACTGATGTGCCAAAAGCAACTAAAGGTTGCACCCCTGGAGCTGACTAGGTTACGATCACATTTATGAATATAGCACATTTCCCACAACTCATGCTGCCCAAAGTGCCTTACAATCTAGACTAAATAAATTCAATACATGACAGCCATACAAGAAACAAAACAATACATTAAACCAATTAAAACAATACAATAAGAACTCAATAATAACTGATTTATTGGAAATAATGCCAATCCGAAGGTAGGATAACATGTTGTCGTTAGCAGGAAGCTAACGTTAGCTGAGCTAAGTACCTGAGATGGAAAAAGCTTGACTGTTTAAGTTCAATCCAGGAACACGCTGAGGTTTTTAACATTACCTGACAACGTAAGATTGACAGGACCAGAGCATTGTCAACATCTGGAATAACAGATTTGCAAAAAAGTTTAAAGAGGTGTAAAAATATCCACTGTTTAGTGTTGTCAAGGATAACCGAATCAATAAATCTGATATTGCTTTGAGAGATTTTAGAGATCTGACATTTTAGAGGTAAATAAATCTGAAGGTCATCAGCAAAGCAGTGAAAGAGATGTTATCATTGAGGGACATCACAAGTAAGCGGGGCCAGTTTTGAGCTTTAGGGGCCCATGTTCACAGAGAAAGTCCTTTCAGATAAATACTGAAACCATGGAAAAATATATAAGGCCCACACATAATTCCTGTGTGATAGAAGAACATCATGGTCAACCGTGTCGAAGACTGCTATCAAGTCCAATAAATGAGGGAAGCCGGGCTGCCAGAATCCAAAGTAAAAATCACTGAAAACCCTTAAAAGTGCTGTTTCAGTGCTACGGTTAAAACCAGACTGAAACTAAACATACTACACATCCTCTATAAAAAAAAAAAAAAGATGAAACAAAATGTGTTCAGTCAGAGGCTTCTTCAGCTTCTCTGAAACAACGATGCAGGAGGTCATTACTGCTACACAGCGATCATCCTTCACTGGCTGTTTTTATCAACTGATAAAGTTCAGCTATACTAAATTCAGTTCAGTTAACCCTTCCAGCTAGAGAGTAATTTATGTATACATATACATCCTGTTCATTTTACGTTCTGCTGGGTGCTTAACGTAGTTTGGTATCTACGTTTATATTTACAATGTGGCATATCGTGTTTTTAGTTAATGAGTTATTAGAGTTGACTAACACGCCGTATCAAACATCATGGTGTCTTTTTTGTCTTTCTCAGAGCTGCATTGACTGGAACAGGGATGTACTAAAGAGAGAGCTTGGACTGGATGATGATGACATTGTTGACCTGCCAATCCTCTTCAAATTGGAACTGGAGAAGAAGAAGGAGGAGGAGGAAACATACAGAGCGGTGGCTTATTACCCTGACATGGTGGGTTCAGAGATGTTTCCATTTTCAGCTTTTTTCCCATTTAAGAGGCATTAAGGCTCTCAGAGTTGACAAAAACATATGAAATATATTTATAAAAAAACTGGAAATTATGTCACTTCTGTTGTCAAACCGACTTCCAGGTGAACATGATCGTGTTGGGGAAAAGCCTCGGCATCCCGAAGCCATTTGGCCCCAAGGTGAATGGACGGTGTGCGCTTGAGGCTGAGATGTGTTCCCTGATGGAGGGTCTGGGTCTCTCCTGTACATTCATTGATGACTTTGCCTCCTACCACAAACTGCTGGGAGAGGTACACTGTGGCTCCAACGTCCGCAGGAAACCATTCGACTTCAAGTGGTGGAATCTGGAGTTTTAAATGAAAACTAAGGAAGGTTAAAATGCTAGTCCTCAAGGTTTAGATGACAGTACTGATGGCACCAGAAAACAACAGCTACACCAAACCCTTCACAAAATGACCCATGTGAAATGTTGCAGCAGCAAAATGGAGATGCGTCTCCTGCACCTGCTTCACAGTTAAAGCAACTCCCCGTTTCATACTTGAACATGTCACATCCAAAGCTGCAGCAGCAGGAAATGATTTCTCTGCATGAGCAGCATCTCACCAGAACTCTGACACCTGCACAGCGGTCAGCAGAGCCAGATTACAGGGGCTGAAATTAAATACACATTGAGATTGTTATTGCTTAGCAATGTCAAATGTAAATGGGAACTGAAATAGAAATCATGAAAATCCTTAATTAGGCAGAAGAAGAGATTTCATATGACAAGAAAGTTTTAGACTCGTAGATACAGCAAAGAGAGCTTTACAAATCTTTGTCTTAAAATAGTTTTCTCCTCTTACTTTAACATAAGTACCATGTGATCCCAAAGTTGTTGCAGTGTAGTAATCTACATTTAATTAAGAAATAATTACTCTGGGTTGGACATTGGTGAGCTTCTTCATCTGTATTAAACATTTCTGTCAGCTTTTTTTTTACAATGAAAGATGAAAAATGACACAAACAAGTCTGGTGAGCAGGAATTAAAGCAAAAAGAAATGCAATCATTAGAACTGGGCACATGGAAGATTTGCTCCCAGTGCTGAAGTGGCTCTTGGCCACTGGCACAGGGCTCAAGCACAATAGATAAATAATACATCATTATGTTCAATAACAATGCAGAACCACTAGAGGGCAGACATCATCTACTCCAACATTTCCATGTCCCAATATGACAGTTTCCCTTCAACTTAAACTTTTTTTTTAATAACTGACATGTCTCCAGTCTCCATCTAAATGATTTAATGCAAAAACACGGCTGAATTAATACAGTTTGAACTGTTTTCTTGTTTTACATTTTTCAGTGTCTTCAACTTTTGTACTGTCACACAGTATAAATGCCGTCATTAACTTACTTCTGGTTGCACTATGTATCATTGAATAAAAGTCCAGCGTCTGTCAAATCACAGAAAATGAGTCCATGTTTCAGTTCTTTTCTTCATAATATAACTTAAAACGGAATCAAACTAAACCTTCTCTGCTTTTTAAAGGTGCACTCTCTGCAGTCAGCCACTCACCAGCAGAAAAGTTCAAATAATTTCATTTCTCTGGTACTATGCCAACATTCAACCTAAACATGACCTTCTCAAAGCAGTGACACCGTTAGAAAAAGGCATCTTCAAGAAGAAACGCAGTGTAAATCATTCCAGCACGTTCTTCAAAAAAGTCAGCATTTGAGAATAATAAAGAAAATGACCAATTTCTGTTGGTTCCATGCATATATTTACAGTGTGGCCAGAAATCTTCACAGCAGCAGCTTAAAGTCTGGGCTCAGGCAGAATGTTGGTTCCGTACAAATTTCTTATCTGACTGACCTTTAACAATGTGTGCACATTTTCTGGAATGTTTTATTAAGGAGAAAAGAAATCTCAATCAATATGATCCCTGAGTGGGACCATTTTGCCACATTAAGCTCTAATGATAGTTGAAGCAGTAACAATATGAACTTAGATTCTGGTCCAAAAGTCAGGCTACAGATATATCTATGCTATATATATATATATATATATATATATATATATATATATCTGTGTGTGTGTCTGTAACACTTAAACAACACAATGTAACTCCAAGTCAATCACACTTCTGTGAAACTGTCCACTTAGGAAGCAACACTGATTGACAATCAATTTCAGATGAATAGACAACAGGTGGAAATTATAGGCAATTAGCAAGACACCCCCAATAAAGGAGTGGCCTGGAGGTGGGGCATGGAGGCGAGCAGTTGGTGGCTGGGCCTTTGCCCATGGGGCTCGGTTGGGCTCAGTCCGAAAGGGTGATATGGTCCCTTCCTCCATGGGACTCACCACCTGCAGGAGGTGCCATAGGGGTCGGGTGCAGTGTGAGCTGGGCAGCTTTCAGAGGCGGGACCCTGGCCGTCTGATCCTCGGCTGCAGAAGCTAGCTCTAGGGACGTTGAATGTCACCTCTCTGGCGGGGAAGGAGCCTGAGCTGGTGCGCTAGGTTGAGCGGCTCCAGCTAGATATAGTTGACTCACCTTGACGCATGGCTTTGGCTCTGGAACCACTGTCCTTGAGAGGGGCCGGACCCTCTTCCATTCTGGAGTTGTTCCTGGTGAGAGGCGCCGAGCAGGTGTGGGCATGCTCATTGCCCCCCGACTTGGCGTCTGTACGTTGGGGTTTATCCCGGTGGACGAAAGGGTAGCCTCCCTCCACCTTGTTTGTTTGGGAGGAATGGCCCCCTTGATCTGAATCCTAGTAGTGTTTTGTTGTTGGACTTCTGTGCTTGTCCTGGATTGTCCATAACGAACACCTTGTTTAGGCATAAGAGTGTCAATATGTGCACTTGGCACCAGGACACTCTAGGCCGCAATTCGATGATCGATTTTATAGCTGTATCATTGGACTTGCGGCCGCATTTCTTTGACAGTCGGGTGAAGAGAGGGGCGGAGCTGTCAACTGATCACCACGTGGTGGTTAGGTGGCTCAGATGGTGGGGGAGGATCCCAGTCAGGCCTGGCAGACCCAAGCGTGTTGTGAGGGTCTGCTGGGAACATCTGGCGGCGTGCCCTGTCAGAAAGAGTTTCGACTCCCATCTCCAGCAGAGCTTCAACCATGTCCCTGGTGAGGCGGGGGACATTGAGCCAGATTGGACTGTGTTCCATGCCTCTATTGTTGAGGCGGCCAGCTGCAGCTATGGCCGCAAGGTCGTCGGTGCCTGTCGTGGCCGTAACCCCCCAGCAGCGAGGGATGCCTCAAGCTGAAGAAGGAGTCCTATTGGGTCTTTTTGGGCTGTGGGACAGAGGCGGCTGATGGGTATCGGCAGGCTAAGATGAATGCGGTCGCTAAAGCAAAAACTCGGGCATCCTATGGGGTGTATTTCGGGAGTATGGAGTGCTGGGCCTCCTTGTACGAGCTGTACAGTCCCTGTACGACCAGTGTCAGAGCTTGGTCCGCATCGCCGGCAGGAAGTCAGAGTCGTTTCTGTCGAGGGTTGGACTCCACCAAAGATACCCTCTGTCACCGATTCTGTTCATAACTTTTATGGACAGAAATTCTAGGCGCAGTTGAGGTGTTGAGGGGATCCGGTTTGGTGGCCTCAGGATTGGGTCTCTGCTCTTTGCGGATGATGTGGTTCCGTTGCCTTCATTGGGCTGTAAAGCTGTCACTGGAGCGATTTGCAGCTGAGTGTGAAGCTGCTGGGATGAGAATCGGCACCTCCAAATCTGAGACCATGGTCCTCAGCCGGAAAAGGGTAGAGTACCTTCTCCGGGTCGGCAATGAGATCCTGCCCCAAGTGGAAGAGTTTACGTATCTCGGGGTCTTGTTCACTAGTGAGGGAAGGATGGAGCGGGAGATCGACAGGCAGATCGGTGCCTGCAGTGATACTGGTTGATCTACATTTCTACCCTCACCTATGGTCACGAGCTGTGGGTAGTGACCGAAAGAACAACATTGCGAATACAAGCGGCCAAAATGGGTTTTCTCCGCAGGGGGGCTGGGCTCTCCTTTAGAGATAGGGTGAGAAGCTCAGTGATCTGGGAGGGGCTCAGAGTAGAGTTGCTGCTCCTTCGCATCGAGAGGAGCCAGAGGAGGTGGCCCACCGGAAAGAGGCCCCAGGGAAGACCCAGGACATGCTGGATGGACTACATCTCATGGCTGACCTGGGAACGCCTCGGGATACCCCGGATGAGCTGGTGAATGTGGGCGGGGAGAGGGAAGTCCGGGTTTCCCTAATTAGGTAGCTACCCCTGCGGCAGGCCACAAATGTTCATGTGTCTGCTCAAACGGTCAGAAACAGACTCCATGAGGGTGGTATGAGGGCCCGACGTCCACAGGTGGGGGTTGT